>CM042857.1:4310474-4460474 GCA_023658055.1 Thaleichthys pacificus
AGGAGGGAGGGTTGGGGGTACTGGAGGGGGAGAGGATGGTGGAGGAGGGGGAGGGGGGACTGGAGGGGGGGGAGGAATGGTGGAGGATTGGGGAGGGGGGAGTGGAGAGGAGGGGGGTGGGAGGGGGGGGGAGAGGGGGGAGTGGGAGAGGAGGGGGTGGGAGGGGGGGGGGAGAAGGGGGGAGAGAGGGGGGGAGTGGAGAGGAGGGGGGTGGGGAGGGGGGAAGGAGAGAGGAGGGGGTGGGAGGGGGGGAAGAGAGGGGGGGGGAGAGAGGAGGGGGTGGGGAGGGGGGGAGAGAGGGGGGATTGCTGGATCTCTTCCCTTGATCTCTCCCTTCCTCTCAGCCCGTCTCTCACAGCAGGACTCCAGCTTAGCAATGACAGAGAATTATAAATCTGAGACAGGAAAAAGCACAGAGAGACACACGCACGGCGACACACATACACAAGCCCACACACGCACGGTGACACACATACACAGCCACCACGCACGACACACACCCCACTATCTCCAAGGAACCAACAACTCCGTTTCAACAACAAAACAGTTCTGAAGAACCAAGATCACTTCATATGAAACTAAAGGACAAGGAGCATTACACAAGCTCACTTAACAGCTTCAAAACTCACTGCACTGTTCACACACTGTTCCTCAAACAGTGTCGACTGCAGCATTCTATTGCAGTTACTGGTACTTTCAAAGAAAGAGAGGGCGACAGTAACCTTGGGAGTTATCTAGCCTGTGTAGCACTCTCTAGAAGGTTCACAGTGTTTTTGTTCAGGGCCAGCATAACTGAACTTGGCTAACTGCATAAGTACACGGACAGCCTTGTCTGAAGCCAGACCCATGGGGACTGCCTGTCGTTTTCCCTTTGTATACAAACATGCTGGCTTGTAGGGCCACATGGTGCCCTACATGGAAGGAATGCGACACGACGCATAAGAATGCTGAATTAAGCGCAGGCTTCAAGGACTGTGTTTTCACGTCTGTTTCCACATGTCGTTGTAACTGTGTTTAGGGCAGGGCTCGAAACTAACGGCGTCCTGTCGTTAAAACTACATTTACATTTTGGGACAGGTCAAGTTTAGTTTGGGACGGTTCATTTTGCACTTCGGGACGGTACTGGAACAATGAGGGAAAAACGTAGTTGCGAGCCTTGGTTTAGGGCCGCCTTGGGTGGTCTCTGATGTTCATGCTATTAGCATGTCACTGTTCTTCTGAATCAGGCAGCTTGGGAAAGACTTGATTCTGGCGCCCCCTGTGTTGTAAAGGTGTAAAAACATCTCTGAATACATTCATGTCAATCATGAGCAAAACTGAGGGACTGTAATGCACTGATATGTTCGGGCAAATCCACACACACACACAAATAGACACAGACAGATACACAGACAGACACACACACACACAGACACATTCACACACACAAGCACTGCTGCCTCGCTCAAACGTCGACACCCAGAAGCACGCAAACAGCAACCCTGCTTTCATGGCTGCTTGAGTGTCTGCCTGGATGGGCAGGGCCTTGTCCCTCCCCCCTTTCTCCCACCTCCTCGCCTTTCTCTTTCTCTCTCTGCCTCCTCTCTTTCCCCTCTACCTCCCTCCTCTCTCTCAAACACACTCTCTCTGTCGGTCAACTAGTCCGCCTGCCCGTCTAGCTCAGCTTGTGATGAAATGAACCGAGGACATCTCTGGACTCTCTCTCTCTCTCTCTCTCTCTCTCTCTCTCTCTCTCTCTCTCTCTCTCTCTCTCTCTCCTCTCTCACTCACTCACTCACTCACTCACTCACTGACTCCCCCTCCTCGCCCCCTCCCTTCTTTTCTCTCCTCCCCCTCCTCCCCACCCCTCTCTCCCCTCCCTCCTCCTTCCCAACCTGCTCCCCCCCTCGCTTTTTCACGCAGACACAGGTGGCGAGGGGGCGGAGAAATCCATCATAGTGACACGCTCTCTGTGAGTCATGGATTCGCTTAATGGTCATGTGATCACCTCTCCCTGTGTCTTCACCTTGACATCTTTGTTGCTGTCCTTGTCTGTCAGTCAACCTTCTGCTACCCATTCTTTATGACAACAGTGATTAATGGGCACAAAAATCCCAACACAGAACAGCAGGTAGCTGTGCACCTTTATCAAATGAACATTCAAAATAGATAATGGCGCTGTGTGCCTTCTAAAAGACACCTGCAACCATGTACTAAAATCAAATAGTGTTTTTTGGGGTCGAACACTCCCTCCCTCTCTCTCCGAAACACCATCTCTTTCTCCCTCTTTCTCTCCATTCCCTTCATTTTGTGGTTCTAATCCTGGCCGCCCCCCCCCCCCCCCCCCAGCTAACAGCTGTGCCAATAAAAGGTTAATGTGTCAAGCATTTAAAGTGAGGGGGGAACTGGGGACATATTGAATCCATGTAATGAGACTGGTGCAGGCAGAGGACATCCTTCAGACTGCAGGCTTGACACGAGCGCCCGCGGGCTAGGACGAGGACGGACCTAACAGAACCAGACACACATGCTGCACAGGGGGGGAATTGAACTGTCAAACTCTTGATCTTCAGTCAAATGCTCTAACCATTGAGCTCCACCCTCCCTTCGGCTTGGCAGCTGTCACGATGAAACTCATCCATCCAGCACGTTTGAATTGTTACTGGCGGTGTTCGTAGATTGTATTTACGTTATACTGCACGTGTAGGATGTTTATGCATGTCAATACGGTAAAAGCATACACCTATAGAACACAAACGATTCAAACAGCAGGATTTATGATGCTGGGGAAATAGGAAAAGGCTGCAATGAGAATGTTCTAGGAATAAACGCAAGAGTGCTGTGTTTGCATAAAATGCAGGAAGCCAGACTATCCCGGACTGCTCACCAGGTAATTTCAGAGCAAACTGTCCTGCCGAAGTAGAAAATCGCTGGTGGAATTGCGGCGAGAAGGAAAGTAAACACCCAAACATCAATCCATTATTTGGATTTGTTCTGTTCCGTGGCGAGAGATAGGTGATGTTTTTTGTGCTTCAAGTGTTGTATAGGAATCCATATCATCGCATATCATGCCTCTCAGCGTGCCAGACTTTTCCCAAGTTCCTTCTCCTGTCTTTCTCTTCCTCCCACCCTCCCTCTCTTCACTGCTCATCCAGTATTCATGATTTCAAATAAACGTGATGTTTGCCTAAAGTGGTGATTGCTTGCCGAGGGGTGGGTTGTGCATGTGTGCATGTGTGTTGGATTGACTCATGGTTCAGGTTAGGGATGGATGAAGGAACGGCCTGTGGGGAAGTGAGACAGAGCTAAACCAAACAGAATGAAGACTGTTTAGGTGAACAGCACCTGGATTTCGTTTGGTGTCTTTCCTGCATGACTGAACAGTGAAGCATCACCTGGGAGTTGGTGACCAGAGGTGCATGCTGCCCACACACACACACAACACACACACACTTCTCAAATAACCACCCGTGGAAAATTCCCCACCATCTTGTCTCCCATGAATCATAAAAGCTCATCTCAGGTTCCCTGTTGTCCAGAGCTGCCAAGTCATACACACATATACATACCCACACACGCACACACACCACACACACACCCTTATTTAGCAAGCACACATTACTGAGAAGAGCTTGCAGTCTTAACCTTCTCAACAACCTCTACTCTTATTCTCCCGGTGTTGCAAGAATCTAAGATCCATCCAAGCCACGTGTCTGGGCATTATTGCTTATCTGTGGAAAAGTGCATGATGTGTGTGTGCATGTGTGATATAGAGAGAGAGACAGAAAGAGAGGGGGAGAGGGACAAGGGGGAGGGGGGAGAGATGGAATAAGAAGAGAAAGTGAGGAGTGAGAGAGGGAGACAGACAGAGAGAGAGAGAGAGAGAGAGAGAGAGAGAGAGAGAGAGAGAGAGAGAGAGAGAGAGAGAGAGAGAGAATAAAAAAGAGAGGAGGAACATTGCTCTGCTATCATATCTGTTATGCTCATGTCCTCTCTGAATCATCTCACATCAAAGCCAGTCACCCCTCGGGAGCACTGGGTGGCTAGGCTTCCCATGATGCATCACACCGGCAACACAGACGAACACACACCGACGCAGACACACCACGGTTGTCTCCACAGACTCCTTCTTTCAGAGAGAATACCATTTCCACCATACCCAGGCTTTGTCTGCCAATAGAGGTAGCTCAGTTCACTGTCACCCATCACAAGGAAGTGGACGACAGGAAGTGAACACTAGGCTTGAGTTGAAGTGTTTGGGAGCGTGTCCTGGTTGTGGCAGAGTTCTGCCAGGACCATCCTGTACTGCTCCTGAGTGCAGGCTGAAAGCCGCACTTACTGTCGAAGTAGATCAGAAATGGTTACAGTAATAGCTGTTCCTGGTAACCGCTGGACTTGGGCTTGACACCTCTTTTATCACAGAGCTGACAACCACCACACACTTTTGGACTCGTATGACAGAGAAAGACACAGCTAGGGAGGGAGGGGGGGAGGGAGGGAGGGAGGGAGAAAGAGAAAGAGAAAGAGAAAGAGAAAGAGAAAGAGAAAGAGAAAGAGAAAGAGAAAGAGAAAGAGAAAGAGAAAGAGAAAGAGAAGGAGAAGGAGAAGGAGAAGGAGAAGGAGGAGAAAGAGAAAGAGAAAGAGAAAGAGAAAAAGGAGGAGAAAGAGAAAGAGAAAGAGAAAAAGGAGGAGAAAGAGAACGAGAGAGACAGGAAGAGAGAGGGGGAGATTAGGAATAGAAAGAGAGAAGCATTCATCCATATCTGACACGTAAAGAGGGGAAACATGGCGTTCCTGCAGAAGCCAGCAGATAGAGGCGTGGGTGGGAGGTCACCACACCTCCCAGGCAGCGGGAGAGAGAGTCAATGGATCCTCCGGCAGGAAGACAAATACCCAACAAGACTAAGCTTTCTCACAGTCTCTGTCCTGGGCTGTCCTGGGCTGCACATCCGGCCTATCTGACAGGCTGGATGTGCAGCTGTGTCTGTGGTCGTGATCAATGCAAGCTCTTAGGCGGCTGTTACTGTGCTGGGTGTCAGTCAGTCACCCGATCACACAGGCAGTTAGTGAGTGAGCCCATCCATCTATCCATCCATCCATCCATCTCTCAGCCCAGCATCCTGTGCATAACTTTATAATCCATTTAGTACATTAGTATAATTGCAATGAATCTGACCACTGTGGATGTTGTGATTTGTTGTCAGTGAGCTTTTGAATCTGAACCACTCAGAGCAGAACATACCACTCCATGTGTACCACTAGCCCCTGCAACCGGCACAGACTACTGTAATGTTCAGCACGATCTAGAACATTCTTCGCCTTCTAAACATTTAGCTTTGCCCTGATGGTATGAGCCTTGTTAGTAAATCTTATTTCAATCTGGCTCGTGTTCTCAGAGGGATCCGCACGCACTCGCATCCTCAGATACCTAGCTGGCTCAGCTGTTCTGAGGCAGGTGATTCTGCCTGCCCCCGCACATTTTGATCAAAACACAACCGACCCCCCCCCCCCCCACACACACACACACACACACACACACTCTTCTCACCCCCAACCCCTCTTACTGGGAGACTGTGTGGTTCCTGCATTCCCGCGCTCACCTAATAAACATGTTTGGTGGTCTGTCCGTAAACACGGCAGCGTAAACATGCAGGAGGGGAGGTGCCGTAGCGTTGCCATGACGTTAATCACCCCATCCAGGAGATGATGTTGTCACGGGGTTGGGTGATGTAAATGTGGATGTGTGCACCAAAAATTGGCTGGTATCAGCAGCTTTCTGAGCCTACCTCAGGCCTGGCATAGCCTAGCCTAGCCTAGCCTAGCCTGGCAGCTACACAGAGAAACACGCAGCCCTGAATGTAAAGCTCTGATCCTAGACAGAAACATGCATAATGCATCCATGTTGTTTTTTTCGAGGCCGAGTGAGATCTCTCCACGGCACGGAGTCTCTCCACGGCACGGAGTCTCTCCACGGCACGGAGAGCGCTTCCGAGACCGTGTTGAATAGAGCCGTTTCTTTGTACGCCGCTCCAGAATCTTTGCATTGTCAAAAGCTAGATAAGCGTTTGTTTGTTATTTTGTTTGACTTACTTAGTTCTCTCTCTCAACACACACTGTGAGGGAGACGGTCCCACCTAATTCGCCAGGGAAACTTCGAGACTTAATTATCCTGCTATTCATTGCTATGCTCCTCTGAATGAAGATTTTGAATCTAACCATCAATTATATATTTACTGGCTCGGCAGGTGCCCTGGGTTGTGAGCTCTGCTAGGATAAACTCTCCACATGAAACGAACACGTGATCCCACCTTGTTCTTACAGATGTGTGTGTGTGTGTGTGTGCGAGACAGATTTTTGTGGTAAGTGCGGTACCTGTAGTGTTCATACTAGATTTGCTCCCAGTTTGATTGAGGCATGCACCAGAGTCTAACCGAGTTCTTTAAATAAATCCTTCTTCTCTACAGTGACTGAGAAAACCGACCAACCATACACTGGAAACATTTCTTCTTTATATCATTTTCCTAACAGCTTCTGAGTAAACAAATTAAAAAAAAGAAAACCCAGCGTGTCAAACCCAGAGTACTTTACTCTGATATACAGTAAGTACAGGATACCTAGAGTAAGACAGTGTAGTGCTATCTGCTAACTGTAGGTAGGCCCATATAAACCCAGCCTCTATTGAGTCCATTGTGGAGCTAGCCTCCACTGGTACCCAAGTGGCCTACAGACCTAGCTTCTCCATGCCACACTTGGCCTACCAGGTCACCCCCCAGCCCCAAAGTGGATGGGTGTCACCCCGGGCGGTGGTGGCACTAGCGCCACCAGGAGTAGAGGTCAGCAGAGTTACGGGACCTCTTTAAATACCTTCAGGGCCAAACGGACCCACAGTGATCCAGCCACAGATCCTATTTCTATCATTCTTATGCCACCCATTTCAAATGGGATGATTACGGTCTGTCTGGCACACATCCATTCAATTCAGCTTGTGTCCGATTTACTTCTGAAATAAGCTTTCTCCTTTTGTTTCCATGTCTCCCTGTCTGCCTGTCTGCCTGTCTCCCTGTCTGTCTGCCTGTCTGCCTGTCTGTCTGCCTGCCTGCCTGCCTGTCTGTCTGTCTGTCTGTCTGCCTGCCTGTCTGCCTGTCTGCCTGTCTCCCTGTCTGTCTGCCTGTCTGCCTGTCTGTCTGTCTGCCTGTCTGTCTGCCTGTCTGCTTTCTTTTCCCACTCACAAACACATTATCTTTATCATTATCAGTATCCATCTCCCTTGCCTAATTTGTGTGATTGTGTCTTTTCAATTCCGCTATCTTCCTCAACTCCTGTTGTCTACTCAGCCTTTCATTGAATTTTGCCAACTGAGCTATTTATTTTATATTTCTTTCACAATCGATCTATGCAAAATTACCTCCACTTGCTTCCAAACACTTGCTTGAATGCCCTTGCTGAACTTTATCTTAAACAAAATGGATAAGAAAGTTTCTTATGAGGTTTTCCATTTGAGAATTGTGTGTGTGTGTGTGTCTGTGTGTGTGCAAGTCTCACACAGTAAGCGGATATAGATTCACACACTTGGCAACAGTTAAGCCAACAGCCTGTCAAATACATGAACATACCCAGAGCAGGAGAAACACAGAGGTCAAACAGCGGAAAGTGTGCCAAGGAAAAGGTAGACAGAATGAGAGAGAGCGAGTCAGCGAGAGAGAAGAGGGAGGGCGAGAGACAGAATTTGGATGAAGAGGGGGGAGGGAGGGAAATAGAGAAAGGCTCATCTACATCACTTGTTACGGTGTCATATTGAAATACTGATTTTGTCTTGGAGACAGTTTGAGTGACGGTTAGCGTTAAGCATCAGCTCAGATATGGGCGAAGGTTGACACATTCAGCGGTGCATGGGCGGGTTTTGTAGCATATCTTTGCAACACTTTAATTCAAGACTGTTGGTGTTCTGTTTGGACATATTGCATGCGCACCATCTGTCCACGCACAGAGGATTCCAGGAGCTCTGCGGCCGTTGTTAATAGACTGCCTGGGAGGCCCACATCCCATCAAGGCTATCAGGGAAACCATGGCAATGACCTTGTTATTGATCCCCCAATATCTCAGTCAGGATTCCCCCAAGCCCTGTCGGTTCTCTGGCTCCTCACCCCCTCCTCCTGCCCCCACCCCACCCACCCCTCCATCTCCAGCCCATTTCTCTTACCACTGATGGCCTCCAGAGCTCCGAGTGGGGGGGGTCATAGGACAACGCTATCCTTCAGTCACTCAATGCTCACTGGCTTGCCAGCTCAGCGAGTGTGGGTGTATGTGTGTGAGTGTGTGTATGTGTGTAGGTGTGTGTGTGTGTGTATGTGTGTGTAGTGGAAGTGCAAGTGGACCTCAGCAGCCGGAAGCCCGAGACTTCCTGACTGCTCTATTAGACCCAAATGTCAGTGTCTCCCCAGCCAAATCAGGAACCCCCCCCCCTGTATCCTGTGCACTGGACCACAGCTTCAGGGGCACGGACGACAACCTCCTCTTTCATCTCTCCGCACCCTTCTCTCTCTTCACTCTGCTCCCCCATGTTCTGTACCCGGCCCCTCTCTGCTCTGCCCATCCATCTCAGCCTACCTCTTACCTTCCCTCCCGGGGGCCTGCCCCTCCACACTAGCTCTCCATCTTTTCTAGACCTTTCCGTCTTTCTCTCTCCAGACTGTCATTGTCCTTCATTCCACCCTTTCTTAGTCTGTCTCTGTGTCTCTCTCTCTCTCCCAGCCACTCCTGCTACCTGGCCAGCTGCCTGTCTTCCTGACGTCTTCCTGATTCTCTCTCTCTCTCTTCTCTCTCTCTCTCTCTTTCTCTCTCTCTCTCTCTCTCTCTCTCTCTCTGTCTCTCTCTCTCTCTCATTCCACAATGTATTCCCCTTCTGCCCCTCCCCGTCTTATTGCTGTCCCTCACATAATGGGACCAATATATCTTTTTGCGCTAGACAGTAGACCAGAGCAATAGAATACAGATTAAGAGGTGATGGCAGGTCATACTGTTGTCACTCCCAGATCTTTCATTGCACCATGCTGGGAAGTTAAGGAGTAAAGAAGCCGGTATGGGTGGACTGTTCCATCAGTATGTATGAAGTGTACCTCCTCTGCTTCTCTCACCACTGGGTGTACTTAGCAGGGATGAAGGCTAACCCTGTTCCACTAGATCGTGGGTAGATTAGGACAACTGCAGTGCATAGAGTTAGCAAGATCATCCTCCAGGATGCCCTTTTGAAATTTCAAGACAGCTTGTGTGTAAAACATTTAAAAGTTTAGAATAAACTTTAAAGTAATTTAAAGACACAAGGCTTTCAGGCTACAGTACATTTGTCAGCAGAGCTATTTCGATTTTCATTTGGAGTGCTGTCAATTGAGTGCCATTTATTTTCTTCGCAATACAGTGTGAACCCACAACCGCGCTCATCAACAAAGATGACATGGAAATAGATCAGAAAAAAAGACCCCAAAAAGATTTTAATTGAAACTCTCACTAACGATCAAGGAAAGAAATCAACGGGAAGCAATGAGGGGGCGGAGTCTGAGAGGAGGAGAGGAGGGCAGGTGGGAGAGCAGGCAGGAGGACGGGTGAAGGAACGGCAAGCCGGTTCTCCGTGTTGCAGCCATCTGTGAGGTTCCACGGCCCATTTCACCCAGACATCCGCGGCCGTCAGACACATCCTGACTTCCGACTCGGTGGGGAAATGCAGTTTGGGAAAGCAAAATGAGGCTAGCGAATCAGGCGGACGTAGCAGCTGGAGAAACGACACAACGTTGTTATTGGAGAACAGTGTTCTCTAATATACCGTGTTCCGAATAAGAACCCTCAAGATGGTGTCGTTGCCAGGTTACACCATGCAGCATTCTAAGATATTGTAGAACGAATCACGGAACCAGCTCATGCCCCCGGAGATCTTCCCCGGGAAATGATTACGCTCAAAAAGTCAGTAAATGTACAATAGTTTGTTCAAGTTATTTCAGTTCTGCTTGTTCAGGGCACTATGAGGAAAGACACGCCCGACTGTGTAGCCCGAAAACATCTGACTGGTGAAGCTTCATAAATCTAATCTACCCCCAAACGACACCATGAGCACGGTCACCCTCTGCAGGAGCATCGACGATAGCGGTCTTTTCACATGTGGATGTGATTTCTATCTGCCAACCACATGATCTACAGCTACACCCTATTTATGTTTAACTTGGCAGCCGAGGGCATACTCCACTAGATTGTTCACAGCATACAGTTTTTCATCGGCAACTTTGAAGAAATGGTGCAGAGCTCTTTGCCTCATACCACCCCCCCCTCCAGCAGGAGCAGGGGGAAGTCTCCAAATGTGTTCCTGAAGCCGCTGTCCTGGCTCCATGTCTCGCGTAATTAGAGCATGTGCATAATAGATGCCTTGAGTCCTCACACATCCACTGTGTACTGTGTATGTTCGCTAACAAAATGGCGGAGATCGCCATACCGCAACCTGGCCTCAGAGAAACGCGAGTCACTGCCGGTCGTAGGGGCCCAGAGCTATGCATTATTGAGCTCTGCCCTTGGCAGGGAGACTGGGAGAGACGGAGGATAACGGAGTTGGCAGATGGGGCTTGTGTGGCAGCTGGCAGCGCTCTGTGTTGGGTGTGTGTTGGTGGAGCTGGGGAGGGGGGGAACACAGTCAAGTTACTATCCTGTGACTGACTGACTGGAGGCGGAGTCTTGTTCAGGACACGGGATTGGCAGTGTGATTCACAGCAGCACCTGTTAGATGGGACCGCGTCGGAGGCTACTTTCCCAGCCTCCCTCCATCTCTCTCGGTTTCTTGGATATTATTGAGACTTCTGCCGCCCTGCTCTCGTTCTCTCCCCGGCGCTCTGTCGTTCTTTGGTCTTTGTGCTGATAAGGGGTTACATCTCTGACCTTTCGGAAGGCAGGCGTTATCTTGAGGGGGAGTCTGAGTCTAAAACCGTCATCGGTCGCTTTCCCCAGTCTTCGTATCGAGGCTTAGTCAAATGAAATCCTGCACCTCGTTCGAGTTTTCTGCTTTGTGTTATTGCATCGAGACTCATTTATCTCTATCTCTCTCTCTCTCTCTTCTCTACTCTCTCTCTCTCTCTCTCTCTCTCTCTCTCTCTCTCTCTCTCTCTCTCTCTCCTACCTTTCTTCGGCGCTCAGTCATTTCATTTTGCTTGTTAGAACTGCAGAGCCTGTAAGCTATCATGTCCAATTTCACAGTACGCAGATGAGAAGAAGCAACAACAACAACAACAGGGACGGTGTCGACCAATCAGAGAGCTAGAGAGACTAAGGAGACTCAGTCAGGGATGTTGAGAGGCTTCCGGAATGTCAGTCAAACTCAGCATCACCTTCATCGTCCACTGGAAAACCAATACACGAGTAGCCAGGACATATCTACTATCTCTATAAATACTCAGAGTATTGTGCTCTGGAAGGTTTGTGTTGTTGCCTTACTGTACATCCTAATTGATTGGTATTCTGAGAAGGTGGAAATCCCTGAAATAAGACTGTGTGTAGCAATAATCAATACTCATACTTGAATAAAACATGGTATTGCCTGTGTTTTTCCTTTCTGATACTCAACCCCTCTTCCTCTGCTCAAAACATGTTTGTGCTTCACAAATGCTCCTCTCCCCTCTGCTCCTTCTCCTCCCCCGCCCTCTCTCTCCTCCCCTCCCCTCCGCTCTCTCCCCTCCTCTCTCTCTCCTCCCCTCCCCTCCGCTCCTTCTCCTCCCCAGCCCTCTCTCCTCCCCTCCCCTCCGCTCTCTCCCCTCCTCTCTCTCTCCTCCCCTCCGCTCCTTCTCCTCCCCCGCCCTCTCTCTCCTCCCCTCCCCTCCACTCCTTCTCCTCCCCCGCCCTCTCTCTCCTCCCCTCCGCTCTCTCTCCTCCTCTCTCTCTCCTCCCCTCCCCTCCGCTCCTTCTCCTCCCCAGCCCTCTCCCTCCTCCCCTCTCCTCCGCTCTCTCCCCTCCTCTCTCTCTCCTCCCCTCTCTCTCCTCCCCTCTCCTCTCTCTTTCCCCTCCTCTCTCTCTCCTCCCCTGTCCATGGTTACAGCTACTTGTTTATTCTCATTAGCACTCCATGCAACTTTTCATTACACAGGTAGGTAAGATAGTTTGTCAACCCTCAAAGGAGTGCTAATCCCTTTCGCTCTGTGTGTGTTCATGTGTGTGTGTGTGTGTTCTCTCTCTCTGCTTTTTCAGGTTTTCAGGGATAACACCAGATTTATCACCAGATTGCTACACCAGGTTCAAGGTTAATCACATGACTACCTGTTAATTGAGGGAAGGTCTACCCCTCCATTACTAACCCTTCAATGTGTTAGAGTTTCTCTCACCCTCTGTCAGAGGGTGTGAGAGAATAGAGGGTCAGAGGGTGTGAGAGAAAGAAAGAGAGAGAGTCCAGAGATTTCACAGAGATAAGACATCTGGTTCATTGTCCACAAGTCTCTTGGTACAAAAGCACAGAGTGGTTCCTTGGATCATGGAGAGATGACAGCCATTAGGCCTGTGGGTCCAGGGTAATGGCGGAGGTTGTATTAATTCTCGACTCTGCTTTTCTTTTGCTATCTGCTGTGCAGCGTGTAATCGATGACTGGTCCTTCTAAACACAACAATTACACCTGAGGTTTTAAAAAGGCTTAGCTGGCTATTCGGCTATGGAGAAAATCAATGGGTGGCTTGGATGAAGGCGACCTGCTGTTATTATTGGATGTGAAGCCAGTTTGACGTAACCATCGACTGGTCGGAGATTGTCTCGGGTCTCTCTGTCCAACAGTGTTCATGTGGTCTCAGACCTGTTGGGTTAATAGCAGGTTCTGGTCCTGCTGCTTTTCTAAATGCATGTCTCCTCTGCCTTCATTTTGAAAGTTATATCCTCTTGAGGACGTATTTTACTTATGCATCCTTTCTGGCTGCAAAGCTTTTGACGCTAGCCTTCGATCCACAACTTTATGATGCAAAATACAGCCTTGTGACTGTCAAGATGCATGTGTTTGTGTGCATGTGCGTGTGCATGTCCGTGAGGTTGAAAGTGTCCCTGTGGCAGTGTGTGTGCTCGCGCGTCAGAGAGAGAGTCTTGCGTGTGTGTGAGAGAGTCTCAGAGAGAAAATAGAGAAGAAAAATAGATTCAGAGTCCATTACACGCTGGCACACAGTCCAAATAGCAGGTAATAGAACATCTCCAGGCCTTGGCTATAGTCTGACCAGAGCTGACAGACCAAAGCAATATATCTGAGGCACTCTGAGCCAGACACCAGCAAATAAACACACACACACATACACACACGGATCCTAGATAACTTGATTAACTTTCTTGATTTTACGGACTTGCCAAATTGACTTTTGCTTCTCCTGTCTGACCTTTGTGTTTCATCAGTTGCAGCCTTTTCTAACACAGAGCGGAGGAGTGGAACATCATGAGCTACAGCAGACGTAAGCTAATTATTTACTAGATCATCATCCTCATTATTATGATCCAGTTGTTTGAGGGTGTGTGTTTATGTGTGTGTGTCTAATTACATCCGCTGGGAGATTGTATTTGATTCTGTTGTAGAAATCCCCTAAAAAGTATCCTCCCTGGAGCTCCAATGTCTTAATGTACAGGACTACAGACATACTAACACACATCACACACACACACACACACACACACACACACACACACAGTGTTATGTGATCTGTTTCTTCCCAACTCTAATTCATACACATTATTCCCACTCTATTTGATGTCTGCTAAGCCTATAGTTAGATGCCTGAATCACTGTTTCACTGCTGAACTCATTCACGCTGTACTGTCCAGGCAGCGTCTCAACATCAAAGGACACTTGAGCGTGTAAAATTACATTGTTATGTAACAAGTCAATTATTTGTACTGCCATTCAGAACTGAGGAATAATACTGTCAATAGAGGACCTGTTATAGAGAACACCTGTAGGTCTTCACATTCCAGAACAATTGACAGCAAAACCGTGAAGCAGTACTCAAGTTTCAGTGCCTTGGAAAGATGTACGGCAACATGTTTCAGCACCACGGACAGCAGCAACATGATAGCCACAACGTTTCAGCACCATGGACAGCACGACCAAAGGAACACAACGTTTCAGCACCATGGACAGCACGACCAAAGGAACACAACGTTTCAGCACCATGGACAGCACAACCAAAGGAACACAACGTTTCAGCACCATGGACAGCACAACCAAAGGAACACAACGGTTCAGCACCATGGACAGCAGCATCAGGATAGCAGCATGTTTCAGCACCATAGACAGTGCCACCATTTCCATTCCAAAAATGTAATAGTGAATTTGTATACTCGAAACATCAATAATGAAAGGCCCATCCAAGTGTACCCGTATAAAACAGCCTTTAAACAAACCAAGACTGCGTGTCAATTCCAGTTGGAACGTCTGACTTCCTCTGACAAAGAGCAAAACCAAGAGGCGTGCGTTTAAAGATAAACTGTGAACATGAGATGAATATGAATACATCAAAACAGATATGTCAGCGTGGTAACGTGAAGGTATTAGCTTGACCTGGGACCCCCTGTGGAGAGACCGGAGACCAGAGAGCCATTACACGGTGGGGCGGGGAGACACGTAATGGCCACTGTGATGCGTATCAATGACAACCAAGCCTCCAAACCAACGGACGCGGGCCACTCAACGTGTTAGCTCTGGGCTGTTAGAGAGGGAAAGAGACGCGGGCGAGGGTGGGGAGGGGAGGAGGGAGGGAGAGAGGGAGGGAAGAGAGGGAGGGAAGAGAGGGAGGGAAGAGAGAGAGATTTACAGTCTCCAAGGGGGAGGCGGTGTTGGGTGGGGGTGAGGGGGGGGGGAGCAGTCCATGCATGGCTGGGCAGATGGGTTTTATTGCAGACCAGCAGACACAACACACTGAAATCAATGGAAATGACCCCATCGCATTCATCATCATTATCTGGGCAACCTTAGCGTGGTCTCTTCCACCAACACGGTCATGCGAAATGACCGAGGGTGGACAAGGCATCATTAGCATGCTTTATTCTAGCATTGGGGCCCATTCAGAATGATGGATCAGCACTAATGCACCGCTAGCATGTTGTATGCGCGTTTAGAGAGTACAGGCTAATATGGGGGATGAATGATCATGGCTTACTTATGTTTGGCTTAATCTCATCATGTGGAGTTGAACATTTGTCTGATCTAGCTCCAAACAAATGGACTGCTAGATGACTGAGCCAGCCAGACAGCCAGTTAGCCAGCCAGCCAGACAGAGCAAGCAGGCTACCCATCACTGTTGGGGTAAATAGTGCGAGAATAGACCAAGAGGGAGGTTGACGGGCTTTGAGAGAGGAAAGAAAGAGTGCGGCATGTGACACCGAGCCGTAAAGCAATCCAGAGTCTATAAAATCTGAAACACTGAGGCCCTTGGCAAACTATTTCCCCCCTAAAAAGACAAATCCTCTTGTACTTACAATGACACTGGATGCTTGGTGGCACTGTGATACATACTCACACAAGCCTTCTCCAACCCTGACAACACTGAGCAGGGTTAACCTCCGTGGATCGTCCACAGGCAGTGTTGGAAACACTGCAGACTGTCGTCTGTTTCCTGAATCCCAGTTCCACACCCTTTCAGGTTCAGTAGTTGGGCTCTGGGTGTTTTTCTGGTTGAGTAGTTAGTTCCCTTGGGTTCAACATGTACTGTTGTGTTGAAGAGTTTCAGAGAGGAAACATATTAGATTTGTACTGTATCCTGTCCACGCCTGTCTAGCTGTTTTGATAATAGTCCTGAAGCACAATGTTGCCTTGAAGGTGAAACAATGCACAGTGCAACTGTATAAAACATGAATACAGCAACATTCCATGTATAAATCAACATAACAACATTTCTCCCTTTGGTAGATGGGTATTATTGATGTTAACTGATGCACAGATCCTTAAGGACTGTGAGTGCCTAGGAGTGTGTGTGTGTGTGCGTGTGTGTGGCATGTGTGTGTCCACATGTTTATGTGAGTTTGTTTACACACTATTGAGGATTGGATGGAAACAAATCTCTTATTTATCCAGAGTATTTATCCTGTGTCCCGGATTAGTGGGTTTAGTAGTGGTGTAACACACATCTCTCTGGACCCAATCCTACAAGCACAAACTCAGCTCACAAATACAGAGCAAGGGAGGTAGAGGGGAGAAATAGAGAGAGATTGAGCAACAGAAGAAGAGAGAGAGAGTGTTGCACCCAGAGAGCTAATTACGGAGAATATGGGTTAAAAAAAAGGCTGAGAAGACGGATGGAATCAAACAGATTATATCAGACAGCTCTGGCAACGCCACAGGAGCCAGCCATCGGCTTACGTCCATGTAATCATGATGGCTGGGTTGAGCGTTTTCATATGCACGCTTACGACACACACAAATACACACAAACATTGACGCAAACAGATGAAATAAGTTAATGAACTCTCAGAGACTCTGACACAGCTGAACACACACAAAAACAAAGACGGATGAAAGAGAAAATGACCTGCCATGGCTGGACCAAATCACGACACATACACCTTCCCTCCCCTCCCTCCACCAGCCCTCCTCCCTCCACTAGCCCTCCTCCCTCCACCAGCCCTCCTCCCTCCACCAGCCCTCCTCCCTCCACCAGCCCTCCTCCCTCCTCCTCCACCAGCCCTCCTCCCTCCACCAGCCCTTCCCTCCACCAGCCCTCCTCCCTCCACCAGCCCTCCTCCCTCCACCAGTCCTCCTCCCTCCACCAGCCCTCCTCCCTCCACCAGCCCTCCTCCCTCCACCAGCCCTCCTCCCTCCACCAGCCCTCCTCCCTCCCCAGAGAGAGAGAGAGAAGAAGGATTGGCACTTGTGCTCATAGCCACTAGCATGTATAAGTGACTTCATCGACTATTTTAATCAACTGGAACTGTAATCAAGGAGACAGTCCCAGCCTGGTGTTGCTAACTAGATGTCTGTCTTTGAGTTATTCTCCAGAGCAATCAAGACTGGGTAGACAGGCTGCCACCTTTGAAAGAGGACCAGAAAGCTACAAATTAGCCTGCTTGTGCTTGTGCATGGTGAGGAATTCTGTCAGAGAAACTGGAGGAAACATATGGAATGAGGCAAATTCCACCCCACACACACACAGATTTTCTCAGAAATCAACTCGCATGGAGTAAGCTAAAGCTCATGTCTCTTTAGACTGGCAGGGCTTTGTGGAGGGAATGTAATTTCCCTGATTAACACAAGAGGAAGTAGTGATCTGATGGATTTCTCAGAGAAGCACACTTCCAGATAAACAACAAACAAAACTAGTCCCAATCCAGACCCAGAACAAATAAAGGGCACTTCAATAAACAGCACAGGCGATGGTTTCAGGATTTAATCCAGCTATTGTGTGACGTATGACACAAAATGACCCCTTGTGCAATCCAAAAGCCCGCCCATCTGATTAGTTGTGGAGACAAGTTTGGATGTTCTAACAGTATCTGTTAATGAACAATCACAAACTTCCAGAAGCGATCAGTCCGGAAATTGTAAGGAACAGTAGAGATGTTCTCTTCTCTCTCTCTACTGAGAGAAGGCAGGATGACAGTCATGGAGGAGGCGGTTGCCCCCCTGCTGCCCCCCTGCTGCCCCCCCCCCCCCGCCCCCCTGGCACTGACAAACCTGTGCTCCGGTGGGATTATAAATAATAATAAAGCGTGTGTATTTGAAAGAAGGCAGATTAGTTTGAAAACACTGGCAGTGGACAGATGTCACACGGCTCAGACTGAGGATTGGTTTTTTTCCCGTCCAAATATTGATTTCTTTGCATAACTCCAATTCCTCTTTGTTGGCTAAACCCCCTATTTCTTTTGACTTTTCCCCTTGTTTGTTTGGCCAAACCCAGTCTGTTTATCAATCCACATTTTTTTCCGTTCTTGCAAACTCGTTTGACGTCATCTTTCATTGCACAAGTACGGTTCCAATCCAAAGAACACAAGTCATCAAGGACGCCAAAAATACCCGGAAATGTTCTTGATCCGCCCCTTTTATCGAGGATGCATCGGATGGTGAATTGGTCAGTGAGAACGCATCTGATTTCCAAGAAGTCATTGCAAGAACACACATCTCAAATCGGTCTCCGTCCTCGCGGTCTTGCAAGACCGTTCTCGCAAGACGCTTGGCAAAAACGTTCTTCTCAAGAACGCGAGTACGTTATTAGCGTTCTTGGGATTGATAAACAGCCCCAGTCTGTTAGCCATGATGATGAGTTAAGCCACACCTCCCCCTATCCTACTGCACACCTTGCACAGAAACAGCATGACACACACACACGGTGGAGGTCACCTGCAGATTGCACTATCAAAGGGCCTCAGAGCCCTTGATAACTAAGTGTTAGAGTGGTGGAGTGAAGAGACAGGGAGAGGAAAAGAAATGGTGAGAGAGAGACAGAGAGAGAGAGAGAGAGAGAGAGAGAGAGAGAGAGAGAGAGAGAGAGAGAGAGAGAGAGAGAGATAGAGAGAGAGAGAGAGAGAGAGGAGGGAAGGTGTGTGAGACTTTCATCAGAAGGAGTGAAGATTAATAGGGCTGTCAGAACGGGGTGGGACTGGGAGGACAGGGCCTTCCATCCATCCTGGATCTGACTGCTCCGTTTGGCCCAGGACTGCTCCACAGAGAGAGCAGGGGAGAGAGAGAGAGAGAGAGAGACATATCAAGTGAGCTACTATAGAGGAGAGGAAGACTGAACGAGGGAGATGGAAAGAGGTATTGAGGCAGCTGTAGAAGGACAGAAGCTAATCACACATATCTGATCTCCTAGTCTCTGCAGAGACAAACTTGGGCTGTGAGCACGCACCCTGCCCCCTTGCCAGGCCCCAGCCACCCCCCGCTCCTGCTGGCTGGCCAGCCGCCTGTCTTCCTGACGTCTTCCTGATCCTCTCTCACTCTCTCTCTCTCTCTCTCCTGCCTTTTCACTTTCATCACATTTCAAACTGCCTTGGCTCCTTTTCCATCTCCTTAATCATCTACTCACTGACTTCACATACACCTCTCTCTCTTTCTCTGTCTCAGTCTCTCTTTCTCTCACATACACATTCACACACACACACACAGAACACTCTTTCACCCCCTCTCTTCTCTCTCTCTCTCTCCCTCTCTCTCTCTCTCTTCTTTCTACCTCTCTCCTTTCCTTCTTCCTCTCTCTCTCTATCTCCTCTCTCTCTCTCTCTCTCTCTCTCTCTGTCCCTCTCCCCCCACCTCCTTCTCGCTTCCTCCTCTGTTTAATATTCATAGGATTTGGTGTGTGGTCTCCTGGAAGCTGGGGCTTGTTAGAGTGTCACTGTGAATATGAATTCCACCCTGCTTGGCTAGGTTGGCATAGCCATGAGCCCGCTAGGGTGACCAGGTCTTCATTTCACCCCGTACCTCTCTATTACTGGACTGCTACTGGGCTAAGGGCTCCCCTGTTGTGATGGTTTGTTGCTAAGTGTGTGCCACACACCATTCGAATGCACTCAATCTGTACTATGATCATCTATTAGAACTAAACATGATGCGGGTTGATTTTCTACCTAATTTGAGGCTACTCTGGCTGGTCTCATGACTGTATATGAATGAGTGTTTCCTGTCTTGGCTGCCCTGTTAGGATCTCCTTAACCTGGGTGTGCCCTCATGCACGTGGGACTCCCCTCTGGTCTACATGGCTCACTAACCCTGCATTGTTCCTCAGTAATTAATGGCCTCCTTGATACTCACAGTCGCAACAACAAGGACGAGTCCAAAGAAGCTGCATCACCACTCTGGGTAGGAGGAGTGTGTGTGTGTGAGTGTGAGTGTGAGTGAGTGAGTGAGTGAGTGAGTGAGGAGAGAGAGAGAGAGAGAGAGAGAGAGAGAGAGAGAGAGAGAGAGAGAGAGAGAGAGAGAGAGAGAGAGAGAGATCAAGGAGTCTCCACCATCTGTTACTAGCAAACCCAGGTGGTTTGAAGTTCGAAAGATTGGAACATGTAGATACAGCAATATCCATTCACTGGGATATCCTAGAGTATGTTTCTCTTCATAAAAGCACCATCAAACCTAGACTCTAGCTTTCCAAGTCCCTCCATCTCTACCGGTCTGCCTTTCACTCCATCTCATTGTCTCTCCATCTCTAGTGACTGCACAGGAGGGAGATGGAGTTTAGGCCCAAATAGACTCCATCAATAACACGTCGCCCGCTGGGGGAAGCAAGGAAAGACCATTAGGCTTGGTCCTTGGTCCTTCTACAACACGTGCATGGCCTCTTTAGCTCTGTTTCAGATGGGAAATCAATCCCCAACACACACACTCACATTCATCTGTGGCCACGCAAACTAAAAACATGTGCGGGCACACCAAGCATAAACACTTGCACACACACCAACATATAACACTCACAGATTATTTTTGGGGGGACCGACATCACCAGCTGAACAGAAACCGATGGGTCGAGTCGGCGCTCGCACTTCAAGAGCCCTTCAGGGACGTCTGAAAGCTCCCAAAAATATCAAAGGGAATCTCAAGGTTGAGCCGAGTTCAGCTTCGCAAAGAGCTGAAGCGTGACGTCGCTAGCGAGACAAGGAGGAGTGCTGTACGCAGGCACGCACTACATTTCCCAATTACACCCTGCCCCCATCCATCCCTCCGTGTTCTCCGGCAGGGGACTCTGAACGCCAAGCACACGCCCACAGTCGTGTCTGACAACACTTGGGGAACTCCTCCCCCTTATCGTGCCCGCGACTGGATCCAGTCACGCGACGGGGCATGTGTTTATCTCTCTCTCCCACACCGTTTCCTCCACCCTCCTCTCACCACCGCTGCACCGACGTCTCCTCCGAGATGTCATACGAGTGCCGTGCTAGCACCGTGCTAGCGCCGTGCTAGCGCCGTGCTAGTGCTGTGCTAGCGCCGTGCTAGCGCCGTGCTAGTGCCGTGCTAGCGCCGTGCTAGTGCCGTGCTAGCGCCGTGCTAGTGCCGTGCTAGCGCCGTGCTAGTGCCATGCTAGCGTGTTAGCGTGATAGTGTGACTGCAGACGGACAGTGCCCTGCGGAGCGTCGGGGTGATTGATGGTCAGGCGAGTGATCTGTCAGCGTTCTGACAGGTGTCAGTGGATCAGGAGTTGGAGACTGACACACTGATGGATCAATGGACAAACTTCTGATCCGACTCCTGATCCGACTCCTGATCCGACTCCCACCGCTGGATTCATTGAGGACTGACCTGCTCTGTTGGATGACTACGAGTAGAGAGGGGTCAACGTTTCTTTTTTGTCTTTGATAAACTGCAAACTGACCGTACCGGCTAAACGCAATGCACGTTATAGTTATATCGATTTGTATTACAAAGAAAAGGGAATTGTGCACATTCTTGCCAACCATACTGAATACATAAATCAATCCCACTTTAAAGCATGGATTGAAAAAACATTTATGCACACTACAGCTCCTCACTGCTGCAAGCCATCCCACCATTACAACTCTAAACTATTTGAAGATGTGTGCAGGTGAAACAGTGCAGCAGTGGGTGCCCTCAGCACTGTATATGTTGGACCCATTCGCAGTACGCCAGACAAATCCTTAAGCAGAACACAGTGCATCCTTTCAAATCTTGTAGACACAGCATGTATACCACAACATACAGTATATATCCTACTACAACTCATTAGTTAGCCAACAGCTGATGCCTGCTCCATCAAAGCAGGCCCGTTTTTGCTGTCCTAGTCACTATCACTCAGTCTACACCACTGAATAATACAACGCATCCCTGCTCATTGCTGTTACTGCTCTATTAAGAGGACAGGGAGCGGAAGTCTAAAAATATGAGGTGAGTGAACACTTACCTGCAGACGCCATGGAAACAGTTGGGTGACACCACGGATGCACAGCCCCCGGGAAACAGAGGAGGAGACGGGAGAAAAAAGGAGGGAGGAAAGAAAAAAAAGAGAAAGATCAGTCAGGCAGAGTGGAGACCTTAAGGAATGAATAATAGAAGGATTTCTTCTTTTTTTTTATTTTTTTTTACATAAGGGCTCAGAAGGATGGCTCTTAAAATTGCATTTCGGGGAGTTATTTGAATGAAAGGAACACCTTGGCATGAATTATTAAGGCAACTGTGGTTTGTTTGAGTGACGGGGTGAGGGGAGGGGCCGGGGCCTGCTATGCCAGCCTCAGGTGACAGCTGTGATTGGCTGCCAGGGTCAGGTGTAGGGGTGAAGGCGTGTGCGTCTGGGTTTGCATGTCCGTGTGCAAGATTCATATTCAGAGCTCTTCCCGCAGATGCAAATAGGTGTGGATTATCACACAACTGTGACCCTACACAGCAAAGGCTGACAGGATGCAGCACACCATCCACAGCATTAGCTACCAATACATAACTCTAGTAGACGCTGTTCCATGTCCTCTTGCTTACAGTAAGATCATATTATTTGCAGCACAAGGTGCCCATGTGGGTTTAAGATGCAGGGAAATGTCATGACACATGCCTGCCCTGTTGAACATATGACCAAGCCAAGTGCAAAAAACATGATCTCCCCTGAATCTGACATCCGATGTCACAGAAAGGAGAGGTGACGAGCACAACTGTAAAGGTGCCCGACTCCGAGAGGGAGCCTGGAGAGCCGACACGCTGCCTCATGCCTCCCCGTCACCCAACCCAACGATGGGGTCCCGCCTCTGTTGGTTTTCAGACGGCAGGCACCTTTGCTGGGCAGCTATCCAGGGTCCTGATCAATGAGTGAGCCAGCCCAGGCAGCCTGCTCAGGGAGAATGCAGTCTAATTGAGGAGCTGGAGAGAAGCCAGACACAGAAATTTGCACAGTGATGAGGTATTCTCTGCCATGGCTTATAAATCGCTGTTGCCGGCCGAGCTGGGGGAGATTGACTGATATTGAATAATGAACGTGGCGTCTGTGTAGCATCCCAGCTCTGTCGTTTTATGTATTTACTTTCATGATACATGGATCAATAGACGTTTTCCTGTGCCTATGGCGATTGAACTCAATAGTGATTACACTCTCATTGTCAGAGATAAGAGTCAGAGGAAGAGGCTCTGAGACAGTGAGGGACAGGAAAAGAGAGGGGAGACAGGTAAGAGAGAGAGAGAGGGAGAGGGAGAGAGAACGGGAGAGGGGGAGAAAAAAAGAGAGAGAGAGAACAAGAGAGAGAGAGAGAGAGAGAGAGAGAGAACGGGAGAGGGGGAGAAAAAAAGAGAGAGAGAGAACGAGAGAGAGAGAGAGAGAGAGAGAGAGAGAGAGAGAGAGGGAGAGAGAGAGAACGGGAGAGGGGGAGAAAGAAAGAGAGAGAGAGAACGAGAGAGAGAGAGAGAGAGAGAGAGAGAGAGAGAGAGAGAGAGAGAGAGAGAGAGAGAGAGAGAGAGAGAGATTAAGAAAAGCATAACTGGTGGGGAGAATATGCAATCATAGGGCCTGCATCCCTGTAAATAAACAGCTCACAATGTAAACAGATAGTATCTGCGTGATAGCAGACAGGCAGATGGATCTGTCTTCCAGGAAATGTTTATCTCTGCTAGGTACCATCAACAGGATCCCCACTGGGCCCAGGGGGCATCGCTTCCCATCTACTGGCATTTCAAACAGCAATGGAGACTCCGAGGGGACACAACCAGGTAGAGACATCATATTTTCCCATACGAGTGGCGAGGAATGAAAGGAAGCCGGATTAAGATGGACAGATCAAGGTTTTTTCTTTTCTTTTAATATTCCGAACTGCGGTCTTTGCTTTTCATGTCTGTGCTGTAACGGCCCATAAAACATTGATGTCATTATTCCAGCGATATGGCTCCAAACCCTCCAGGAGGAGAGGGGGGGGGGGGGGGTTCCAGAAGCCCGCGGGGCGAGACTGTCCTCTCTCATCTCCACAATCACTGTGTGTGTGTGTGTGTGTTTCCTGATGTCTGAACTACCACCATTTGAGTCAAGACAAAACCATCCCTTCAATTAGTGAATCATCTCTCTCGAAAAAAAATACATAAACTGGAAACGTTGACTGTGTTACCATAGAAACCACAGGAATATGCCAAGGTCTATTTAGTCTACCTTCATCTTTATGGCTCCGTGCTGTCGCGGAGACGTTGCCGTGGTAGCGCAGTTAGGGTGGAGCCAGGAGGGGTGCATGCAGATTATGCAGATGAGGGATTAAGTGTTCTCTTAATCTGGTCTCTAGAAGCCTTTTACCCAGCAGGGCCTCTTTACAATGCCCTGCTGCTAATTACAAAAAGAATTACGCCAGGCTGAATAGCTGACTCTCACTCGTCAACCTCTCCCACTCTTCCTTACTCTCTCTCCTTGTACATCACTCTCTTTAATACTCTCTCTGCCGTGGCCCCAATCTCCTCTCTCTCTCTCTCTCTCTCTCTCTCTCTCTCTCTCTCTCTCTCTCTCTCTCTCTCTCTCTCTCTCTCTCTCTCTCTCTCTCTCTCTCTCTCTCTCTCTCTCTCTCTCTCTCTCTCTCTCTCTCTCTCTCTCTCTCTCTCTCTCTCTCTCTCTCTCTCTCTCTCTCTCTCTCTCTCTCTCTCTCTCTCTCTCTCTCTCTCTCTCTCTCTCTCTCTCTCTCTCTCTCTCTCTCTCTCTCTCTCTCTCTCTCTCTCTCCTCTCTCTCTCTCTCTCTCTCTCTCTCTCTCTCTCTCTCTCTCTCTCTCTCTCTCATGTTCTGCCCTTTTAACCTGGCCACCAATCGAGCATCTTCACTATTAGGGAAATGTCTTGTCAGTGTCCTACATGACCCATGCACAACACACACACACACACACACACATAGACACAGAAGAGAAATGAGTCCGTAGCTTTTGAAAGATGTACAGTTACCTGGAACAGTGATTACAGCAGTCTGTCTGACTGCAGATAAGTGATAAGATTCAAAGTCCTGGGTTCTGGGCCCTGCGTCCTGAAGCCACACAGGACACAGGGCCCTTCTCTGTGACTGTGTCCTGAAGCCACACAGGACACAGGGCCCTTCTCTGTGACTGTGTCCTGAAGCCACACAGGACACAGGGCCCTTCTCTGTGACTGTGTCCTGAAGCCACACAGGACACAGGGCCCTTCTCTGTGACTGTGTCCTGAAGCCACACAGGACACAGGGCCCTTCTCTGTGACTGTGTCCTGAAGCCACACAGGACACAGGGCCCTTCTCTGTGACTGTGTCCTGAAGCCACACAGGACACAGGGCCCTTCTCTGTGACTGCGTCCTGAAGCCACACAGGACACAGGGCCCTTCTCTGTGACTGCGTCCTGAAGCCACACAGGACCCAGTCACAGAGAAGCCCACATCCCAGCAATAAAACGGGTCTGTTGCACAAAGGATGCTCCCTAGCCTATAAAATAGGATAGTTTGACAAAGTATTCCCTGCTCTATCGAAATAGCATCTCTCTTTCATCAGTGGAAGCCTATCTCAGTTTAATGCACATGCTACAATACGTACAAACACAAACATTACCATCTGGTTATTTACTTTTAGATAACTAAGTATGTATAGCATGCTGGCCTTTCATTTGGCCCAGATCTCATATTTCTTCGGCATGCAGATGCCAGGATCCATGCCATCGCCTGCATTTGAAAACACATTATTTTTTAAGACCCCAGAGATGTGGTGAAACGAGGGAAAGTAATAACTCTTTGGCTCTTGGCCTTGTAAAGCACGCACAGGGTACATACAATACGATGTGTGTTGTGTGTGTGTGTGTGTGTGTGTGTGTGCGTACCTTGGATGACAGGCCCGAGGATAACAGCTAACAGTAAAAGTATTTGATTAGACTGGCGCCATTTCATTCTCCAATGCATTTACAACCAATTGGTTTCTCTCGATGCAAACACAAAAACAAGTTTAAGCGCTGGTTTATAAGGCTACACCGAATCACCAGTTGCAACCTCTCGTACCGTTCACAATACCTAACGGACACAGTGTGAAACTTTCAGTTCGTCTGAACCCGACTTTTAATTGGTGTCGAAATCCATCCGCGACCATTGTTCTCACCTCAGAATGAACGATATGAACACACACTTGCACGTAGAAGATGGATAACAATTCAACAGCACAACTGATCCTGTGAACGTCTCTGTGAAGAAAGACTGCTGTATGATATCAGTGTGATGGAGCCTGTGTGTCTTGTCTCAGGGTTAAGTGCTTGCGTTTATTGTATTCCCTGTCAGATCAAAGCTACATTGAGAAGGCTCAGTAAGTGAGCTGACTGTTCTTCTCAGTTCCATCCTTATCTTCAACTTTCAACTTATTTTGTCCCTTGAGCACAATTGGTTTTGCAGAAATACATAGAAAGCTGTCATAGAACAAGACTATAAAATGAGGGATCGTAGTGCCTAGAGAGGGCAGAAATAATTATTTGAGCACACTTGAATGATCTGTTTAAGTAGATTAAGTAGCAAATGTGAGAGGCACGCATGTAATTCCTAGCTTGTTAATGACATACTGTTTATCTAGTCAACGTTTTCTATTTGCAGATTCGAGGAGGGGGGGGGGGGGGGTCACCTTAGAATTAAAACATGATCTGCAGGGCATTTCTCAGTAAGATATGCCGTGCTACATGTTTTTGTTATGGCACAAACCCTCAAGTAAGTGAAGGTGTTTCAGGAGATAAATTGACATCTGCCCCCGGGGGCAAACAAGCACAGACCAGTCCAAATCTCTCTTCGTACTCTCTCACGTTATTGGAAAAGGGGAACTAGCCATCTACAAACTACAAATATATCATCATGGAAGGGTGAAAGAAACTCTCCCATCCAGTGGAACTCCAGAGTGAGTCAGCACAACGCCCAGAAGCGCCCGCCACCCTCACCGAGGACCCAAGCAGCTAATGAGATTATCATGCTACACTTCCCATGCTACACTTCCCATGCTACACTTCCCATGCTACACTTCCCATGCTACACTTCCCATGCTACACTTCCCATGCTACACTTCCCATGCTACACTTCTCATGCTACACTTCTCATGCGTTTTACTCCGACCCCGTCTGACCCTGGAGACGGGAGGAGCGGAGCTCGGCGATCAGGCCAGAGCCAGGGGAGGCAGCGGCGGGGGGGAGACGGAGGGGCAGCTGGAAGGCTGGTCAGGAGTCTGGAGGGGACAGGTCATGGCCTCATGAAGAGTCTGTCATCTAGTCCCTGTGCTCCCCGGGGACCCCCCAAGCCCCTCCACCCCTCCAACCCCCACCCCCCAGCCCGCTGAGAGGATGTGGAGAACCTGAAAGGTTAATTAGTCACCATGGGGTTGAACTGCCAGGGTGTCATCCCTCTGTCTCTCTCCGTCTCGCTGTGTCTTTGAATCATGGCTGAAGCAAAAGACAGCCTGGGATCTAAATTAAGAAGGTCAGTGGACTCACTGGGTGACAGCCCCCCTCTTCGAGAGACGCTGTCAGTGGCTGTGTATTAACCCTGCGACTGCTGAAGCACTTTGAGAATATGGTGATTTGAACAGTCAATTAGTCGTGGCACGCTTAGATACCTCCCCCTGAGAACAGGCTTTGTTCACGGCATTAAAGGACTCACAAACACGCAGTCCCACATGGTCACAAACACACACACACACGTCTCTACATATACTGGCACTAATGAGGCCTGTCATCCGTGTCGAGATGATGTTGGTACTCTTGTTTTCTTCCGTCTGTGTCTCAAGCATCTACAGGCTGTCACCGTAGAAATTCTAGCCATGGCAACCCCTGACTCACAAACCTCTCCTGACAACCTGCCTGGCAACACAGCTGAGTTCTCGTCACATCCACTCCCACACAGGTACGAGGGAGTGACTAGGACACTTCTAACCACCGACTCAATCAAAAGCACAACGTCAAGACCGATGTGGAAATCGGTCTTGACGCCTACTGATCTAATTGTGAGTGTAGACTTTTCTTTTTGTTAGAAGTTTGCTCTTTTGGTCAGAACGCTCACAAATGGGTTCCATGCTGGTCCTGGATTCACTATTGGAACATTAACATTCAATGTTTGTGAAAGCATCTGTCAAGAGTAGAATAGTTTTCCATTTCTGCTTTAAGAAAGACTCATTGTATAACAGAACATTTTATTTTTTGGTTAAATGTCACAGTTTGTATCCTACTCTAACCCATATTATCTTATACAAGACATGGCCATTTTGGGGGTTATGAAAGCTCACAGTTAGCTTTGGATAGCTAACTTCAGTTTCTATCCAACAGCCAGAGACACAGTGGAAATGAGGACTGTGAAAGACATTTTGGTCATATGTACAATGAATGTGTTTAAAAAAAAGTTTACAGTTAGCTAAAAAGCTTGATACAATGAATGTTGATTCAACTCCATTTGGTAGAGATGCCATTTATGACACCTAACTAGGAGACATTAGGTCTAGGTGACGGGAAGTCTGGGTGACCTGGAAGAGTTCTTGTCACCTGGGGGAAAAGACAGTTGGTCTGAAGAGATTTGGTATAGCTGCATGTCTGTAGTATGGACCAATGACTTTTGAGAACTGTCGTATCTATAAAATGGTCTTTTGAAGAATGTTCTGGGGGGTTCAGGGCCATCAGCTGGGTAGTGCTGGTGGGCTGGATTCTGCAGGTTCCATTCTAGAATGCTAGATGGAGCTGTATGGAATTGTGGACCCACAGCACAGAATCCAGTTTGTGATTTAAACCCCAGTTCTCTTAGTTACGAAACACTTGCATTGAACAACATTTCATGTGAACATTCAAGCCAGAGACTGAAAATTGGTGTCGCACAACGACTCGTTCTCCAAATCCCGGACATTCATGTCGTGATTTCATTTGACAGACGCTGACAAATATGTCTAATTCTCCTTAAGATACACGGACAGGTTTTCCACACTGGATTTGGAGGCAGTGGAGGGTTTCAAATGTCCCAAACACTTCATGCTTGTCACGTGATGGATGAAGAGATGCCGGAATGAGGAGGGGAGAAAAACAACGTCTCGTGGATAGAATATGTGGTCTTCACTTCAATGTTGCATTCCAATGACTTGGAATTGCGTTCTCTCTGCGGGTGCCACTCGAACACCTATCCATCCGATGAGCCAGTGCTGTTTAAGGGAGGAACTTATGCAGGATCCATTGGCAGTTTATCTTTGTGATAGTGTGATAGGAGGAATACAGAAAGTGGAGTAGTGACTAAGCAATTGGTCATATTTTTCTTTCTTTTTCTTCTTTTGTTTTTGCAACGAGGAAAGAAAAAAGAAACTCCCTCATATTCACAGCCTAGAGACACAGACACGAGGTTACAGGCCTGGCCAGGAAAGAGCTCTCTAAGTACATGTTGTTTCTGCCAGTGCTTGATCCTGTGCAGACCAGAGTGCTGATTATATGGATTTGACTACATCCGACCATCCAGGTAAAACACTTAATCGTATGGCACAAAGCAGGGTTAATCATATCATTGTGAGGTGGATTGGCGACCTGGAGAGATGATCCTGATTGGTGTTGGCATCCTTCAGTCCACTCTCCCATCGTGTCATTCCTCGTCTGCCCTCACTCCTCACTCCCTCACTCGCCTACCTCTCCCTCGCTCACCTTTTCAGCAGCCCCACCCCCCACACGCCCTCTTAACCTTGTCCTGCTCCTGACCACCCCACACTCTGGTAGCAGGTCTCCCCCTCTCTGGCCTGGTCAGATTGAAGAAGGACTCCATCGCTGTGACAAGATTATCCTGTCCTTTTCCTCAGCCTCTAGAAAACCTCGGTCTGAGCCTTGAGGTCAAAGCAATTATTGAGCACAAAGCAGAGGATTGGAAAAGGCAGAGAGAGAGAGAGAGAGAGAGAGAGGGAGAGAGAGAGGCAGAGAGAGAGAGAGAGAGAGAGAGAGAGAGAGAGAGAGAGAGAGAGAGAGAGGAGAGAGAGAGGTAGAGAGAGTAAGAGAGAGAGAGGTAAGGAGATGGGGAGGGGAATGATCCCATCCATCTCTTCTTCCCGTTGACTTGAATATGAAATAGTATTTCTTTCTGGCTCTTGTAGGGGACACAACACTGTCTCAGGCAGTTCAAAGGTATAGTCATCCTGCGTCAGATGGGCATATAGTCCTAGAGTTCAATAATCCCATGGTGATAGTATAGGTAATACAATAAAAACCTGGCATGTAGTAACTATCATAACCTCATGACAACCTTATTATTAACCGACATAATATTCCTGTTTTCTACAACTACAGACATCCTACTGAGAGGAGCGCATGCAGGCACAGGATGAACTAAAGGACAGTTGGCCATGTCTTTTTGGGTGCCGTGTCTGCAGCTTGGATTGTCAGACGGCTTGTTGGGAGCACTATCTATGTGTCTGTATGTGCGGAGCTGGAACAAAAGGGAAGATGCTAACACAACAGGCGGTGGGAGCTTCAGCTCTGCTGATTACCATCCCACACACCCTGGCAAACCCATCTCACACACACACACACACACACACAGTCCTCACAGTGACTGCTGCAGAGAGCCTGGAGGGTGAAGAGGGCAGCAGAGATGGAGAGAGGGAGGCGAGGGATGGAGGGAGGAGAAGGAGAGCGAGAGAGAGCGAGAGAGAGAGAGAGAGAGAGAGAGAGAGAGAGAGAGAGAGGGGCAGCTGCTTCTGCCCACCTACCTCCTGCTGTCGGATCTCCGGCCCTCTCCCCCTCTCTTTCTCTCCGTGTACGTGCATGTTCTCACTCTTAACCTTTCTCTGATTCACACACTTGTCATTTTTTTCCTCCCTCGACTAAAGCTCTCCTTCTCGTCACCACACCCTAGATCTCTCGAAGGTGGGAGTATCTATCTATCTATCTACCTATCTACCTATCTAACTATCTACCAATCTATCTATCTATCTATCTAACCATCTCTGTCTGCCTATCTGGGTCCTGTCTGTAGTCTCCTAGTTGGCCTGGGGCGAGCAGTGTTCCTCAGCAGTGATTATGTGGGAGACACATGAGAGCGACAGATGAGAGAGTCAGAGCTCCTTTCCGAGACGGCTCTAAATTTAGCTGGCGCTGCAATGCAGGTGACATGCGACAGCCTCTCCATACACAAACAGCAGCAGCAGCAGCAGCAGCGAGGACGGCTGCAGCGTGGCAGGCCTGAGCCGGAACCTGCCAAACAGGGAGAAAGTCGCTCTAATCTCCCGGTCCGACACTGCCAGACATCTGTGTTCCTGCCCAATCACGAACACGGTGAAAGGTTACAGGGTGCCCGCAAACGCTTGGACTACAATGCTGCCTCATTTCATCTCCGCATTGCCGGTCTCCGCTGGTTCACTAGTCACCGTTTTCAGCTGCCGACGCCCACGCCTGTGGGAAAGTGATGAAACGCAGGGAAAATAATGAAACCATTTTGGACCGGGAGATTCTCGATGGCATGCGCCCCCCCCCCCCCAACACGCCCCCCCCCCCCCCACCACCACCACGAGGTACCTTGCGGTGACTCCCCACCCTCTGCTTCTCAGATTACTGTGATTGAAAAAGGCCTATTTCGTGTGGTCACCAAGAGGTGTTAAGCGGATTTGATTCATGCATATTTCTTTATATATTCATGACTATTTCAAGGACTGTATTAGAAAGACATGACTTATTCAAGTGAAGGATTGAAGCCCTCAGACTCTGTTGTTTTTTCCCTCTTTCATCACGTCTCTTTCTGATTTTCCGTTGAGTGGATGTGACAGATTACGTCCATTCCCAGACACTTTGTGCGGCCTGCTATTGAGGAAGGCTTCGGACCGGCTGTGACCGGACCATGAGAGAGGGCTCAGCTGTGGCTGCCATTCATTATTGATCCAAAGTGTGGAGTCAGTCTGTTTGGTCTGTGAAAGTCCTGTCAGTGGAGAGGCCAAAACAAAAAAAAACCTTCACTACCCTCAAACTTGATCGCTTCTGACTTTGATACTGGGGATCTTTCCATACACACCACCTGGTTCGACCGGGAAAAAACCCACTGACACTGACTCATACGTTTAAGGCGAACATTTGGTCTACAAAACAAATGTAAATCAACACCACATTCCCGCAGGTTCACTATGGTGCCAGAGTGTAAACACATCCCGCCCTACCAGAAGGCCCGGGTCTGTGTAAACGTGCATGTGTGGAGGCCCATCTCTATGTAGAGGGCTGGGCGTGCTGGGAGCAGTGTGCCGATCTGCAGCCTGCTGGAACAGATGGGCCCCTGATGGCTGGCTGGACCGCGGACTCTGCAGTGGAGCCTCCATGTACACTCCTGTTTGTTTACACTGACGACCCGCGCCACTTCCACTTAGCTGGGCTCAGCTCTCGATTACCCAGAGTGCTGTTTTCATCTACTTACCGAATGAAAGGGGAGGGAGATATACAGAGAGGGGGGCCGAGAGGGAGAGGGAGAAGGAGAGGAGAGAGAGAAGGAAAGAAGAGAGAGAGAGGGAGAGGGAGAAGGAGAGGAGAGAGAGAGAGAGAGAGAGAGAGAGAGAGAGAGAGAGAGAGAGAGAGAGAGAGAAAGAGAGAGAGAGAAGGAAATGAGACAGAGAGAGACAGAGAGAGAGAGAGAGAGAGAGAGAGAGAGAGAGGAAGAAGGAAAGGAGAGAGGTAGAAAGAAGGGAAGAGGAGAGGGAGAGAGAGAGCTATGGAGGGACATACAAGGAGGGAGATGGTCTCGACCTCAGAGCAGTAAATGCTACTTAACATGTTGGTGAGTCGTTGCTGTTAATTGCTTGTGTGCATGGATAGCTACAACTGCTTTGACTCCTACAAAACAAATGTTGCACATCAAGTATTGGAGAGCTGTTCTGTTTACCTAGGTAAACACTGTTCACTGGATTCCCTTTCACATTACTAGCTGAGCATTGGAAAGGACTCCTCAAGTACTGTGTTGTCCATTAAAGTTCCCTGCCTGAGCTCAAGGAGCATTTTAACACAACGCCTCACCAAGAAAACACGCAGTGTGCTCACAATCTTCAGCTTTGAACAATTACAGCCAGTTCTTTGTGTGGTCCTTGTTTTTGTCAAGCGTCAAGTAGCCTGTGCAGACCCAGCGAGTATCCAGCTGGAGAGGAATGTAATGGAAAGATCTCTGCTGCCGGTTCCAGAGCTGCAGACGATAGTCTGCACAGCAGATATGGTATGGAGGAGTATCCATAATCAAACATAAAACAACCTTACCTTCCCAGTGAAATTACTCTTTTACTGTGTATTTTGAGACATGGACAATTTATCTTTCTGTCTCCCTCTCTATCGCTCTCTCTTCCTCTCCTTGTCTCTCTCTCCATCTGTCTCCCTTTCTCTCCGTAACAGACATGGATCGATGTGGTGCGGGTCTGGATTGCTGTGTCCACCCGGTGCGAGACAAAGACAGACACCATGGAGATGTTGCTGAGCTGCTCTTGCCCTGAAGACACACAGGCACTCTGGGAAATGTAGTCAAACACACCTGTGATCACCTTGGCCACAGGGGAGCTGTTCTCCACGGTCACATGCTCGCCACGGGCTAACTGCTCTCCAGTAGGCTGCCGTTGCTACATGAACAACCCACCGGTTTACACATCCGCTCAATCTGCGGGAGCACTTTAAGCCACAACAATATCAGTCTTGGCAAACAAAGACTATGATGATGAGATTTTAGATGTACTGTATGAGAAATTGCGAGAGAGAGAGAGAGAGAGAGAGAGAGAGAGAGAGAGAGAGAGAGAGAGAGAGAGAGAGAGAGAGAGAGAGATAGAGAGAGAGAGAGAGAGAGATGAGAGAGAGAGAGAGAGAGAGAGAGAGAGAGATAGAGAGAGAGAGAGAGAGAGAGAGAGAGAGAGAGAGAGAGAGAGAGAGAGATTGTTTGGACTTCTTTCTTTTTTTGTTATCCCCTGCATCAAGTTAATATTGAGACAATCATTTGACTGGATGATTACAATCATGAATTCTTTCTGGTGGCAGTGTGACGTGGGCAGGGAAATGATCAACATCTTACTGAGCAGGTTTAAGGACTGGTAATCTGTAGAACTGTGTGTCACTACAGTTCAGGTAAGGACAGGGATTAATGACCTTGTCTGCTTTCATGCCGAAAAGGCAAAGAAACCAGCGCCGGGCTGCAGTGAGATCCTGATCTAGTGAAGAGATCAAAGTCTGAAATCCTATTTCCAAACCCACAAACAGACAAGAACAGGAGAAACAATAGCTTGAACATTAACGACTTCTGCAATCCCACCCAGTGGTGATTCATCCAGTTCGTGGCGTGGTTAGATTTCTCCTTCTGAACTTGAAAAGAAACTGTACTATAACTATCTCATGTACTGTGGCCGAGATGGATCGTAACACAGCTCTGGTTGCCATTTAATTACATGAACTACATCAAAACATGTTGCCAACACAGGACACAGCATGGCTGTACTCTTTGGGCATGTGGTCAAAGTAGATCCTAGTTTACAGTAGAAAGGCATGCCCACACACAGCATATGACATGCCACAGGTCAAAGCGTCAGAGCTTTTGTAGCGGCCATCACAAAAAGCTCCAGAAGACTCCAGATAATCCTCTTTGGGTTTGTCCTCAACCCACCCGCACACTATCACGCACTGGCACTCATAATGCTAGTCAGGGCAGCACTGTGTAGTGTGCCACAGCTAAGAAACATGCACATGTCAACCCCACAGTGCAGAACAACCTCCATGATGCTTAAGGGTTAGACTATGTGAGAAAGATAGACAGACAGAACGACAGAACGACAAAAGAAAGAAAGAGCAAAGAAAGAAAGAAAGTCTGTGTGTACTTCTGGTTTCTTCCGGTGGTTTTAAAGGGAGAGGGGGAGGAGGGAGATGAGAGGAAGGGGGCAGGAGTAGAATGCTTTCATATGGAGATGAGAAACAGCAGGAGTGCCTTGTTCCCCCCCCCCCTCTCCTCCAGCTCCTCCACCTCATTCTTCATCTCCCCCAACCACTCGCCACCTTTCTCCAGTGTTGTTTCCTCCTTCTCTCCCCAATATCCCTCCATCTCTCTCTAAAGCCTTCCCACACGATCCCTATCTTTTCCCACGCCTTTTCCCCAATCCTCTCCTCTCTGTCTCTGCCTCACCCACCTCACCCACCTCCCTCCATGACCCTCTCCCCCTCTCCTCCTCTCCCTAACTCTGCCCCCCTCACCTTCAATGTCTCTTTTTTTACCGTCCCAACCTCTGCCTCTCGTTATCTTATCCGAACCGCTCTCCTTCTCCTCCGCTCTCCACCTCCCTCATCCTCTGTCTGACATTCTGTCGTTCAGGGTAAAACGGGTTTCCAGCTGACTGGAAGACAATAATAATAGCAGCCATATGCTGTGCAGTGACTGTCTCATCAGCCCACCGGGATAACCTGCTTCGGTGTATTCTGAGACAAAAAACCGTACGTCTGCCAGAGAGCAGCAAGGGTTTATCTTATCTGTCTGTCGGCACGAACAACAAACTCTGTAGTCATATCCAACCGCCCTCCCCTGACCCCCCACCCTCGCAACGTCCTTCCTTCCTCCCCTCCCCAAGGTGAAGGAAGTATTCACCCAGGCCTCCTTGTGCCCCCCACCCCACCCCCTTCTCCCGCCCCGCTCCACCCACACGCCCCCTCCACACTCCCACACTCTCCTCCCTCGCTGTGCGCCACCCACCCTGCATCACAGTGAAGCCAGCGTGGGGGCCTCCCTATTCTCATAGCAATTTTCTCTACTCGTCATGTGTTTCGGAAGGGGGGGGGGGGGGCGGGGGGGTTGAAGGGAGGCTGGCAGCAGACATCTGAGATGATCTGACGCTCCTCAGAAGGTGCAAGATGCCGGGGAGCTGACAGGAACAGGGTCTCCGTGACTACTGAGCACTCGGCAAGACAGAAAAGACTTCTGACACCGTTTTTTCGAGACTCTCAAAGGCGCTTGGCTCTTCCCACGGTGGCGTGGGGAACCGTCCTGCTGTGCTGTGGGTCAGCCACGTCGCCGTGGCAGCGACAGACTGGCACAGAAGGAGCACAGGGGTGTATTCTGGGAAGAGTGCCCTTTTTCTTGAGCCGGTATGACATCATGCCACAACGCCTCACTTCCTGTTCTAACACTCCACTGATTCTGCTGGGATCCCCTGTCCTGGCTAGTTAACAAGCTCACTGCATCCCGCCCCCCCTCCCCCCCCCGCACACACACACCCCCACCTTTCCTCATTTATTCTCTCTAACCCTCTCTGTCCCTCACACACACACGCACACACACAGTACACGGTCAACATTAGGGAAAGGATTTACACTTTCAAAGGCTTAGGGTGAAACAGAGAGACACAGTCTAATTAGCGTCCGACTCCCATCGTTTTCCTCTTCTGCCGGCTTCAGATTCTCCATCTGTCTGAATCCCTGTAGCCCTCATATCTGTCCTGACTTCACTGGCCTCCAGCTCACCTCATCACAGCTCCATCTTCTCTCTCTGTCTTCTCTGTGTGTGTGTGTGTATCATTCTCAAATACACACAATCTCTGGATTCACACACTTACTTCATGACAGAGTCGGGGGGGGGGGGGGGGGGGGGGCAGAGGCTTCGAGATGAAAACAGGTCAGGTCTCGGATGATGGAGGGAGAGGAGCTTGAAGACACTGTCTGTGTGTTTGAGAATGAGCGTTTATGAGTCAGAGGTAGGGTGAAAAACAGCCAGGAAATCTCTCCCTCGCCATCTGCCCTCAGAGCTGGGAAGAGGAGGTGTTATACCTCATACACACCTACACAACCGCGGTTGGATTAATTAGGCTTGTGAAAGCCCATTTGGAGAAACATCAAGATACACATTGGATAGGTGTTGACTGAAGCTTATATAAAATGTTTCCATGACACGTTCGATATTTGACGTTGGTCCAAATAGGTGGGTGGCTGAAGGCAGTAAAGAAAAGAGTCCTGGAACTTACACACACACACACACACACACGAGTATGGCCGCTCAAACAAACACCCGTGCAGATGCACACGCACACACACACGAGTATGGCTGCTCAAACAAACACACGTGCAGATGCACACGCACACACACACAGGGAAAGTCCCCAGAATCAATTTCCCAGCAGAGTGGACGAGTGAGTGTCAGCTGAGCTGAGAAGACCTATTACAGGGAATGTGTCCAAGCCCCTCCATGGTTCTGCTCCTCCAAAGCGTGTGTGTGTGTGTGTGTGTGTGTATTTGTGTGTAAGCGTGAAAGTGGTTTTGACGAGCTCTCTGCACCACACACACACTGGGGAGCTGATGGCGCCGGGCAGGGAGGGTAAATGGGTTCCGTTAGGGTGCTAGTGAGGCCAATCCCAGACTGACGGTCCAGGAGACAGGCAGGCCTGGACCACAGACCTGTGCCCACAGCCAATTACATCATCCTGGGTGCCATATACTGTCGGTGGTCACCTAGCACCTCCTAGTCGCACGGTCAACAAATCAGGACCCAATAGGCAATCAACTGGACCACACACATACATGCAAGGGTGTCCAGGAATATATCAGCTTCATAAATATACACCAATGATTGATAGTGCTCATTTATAACATGAATAATGTAGACATGTTCACATTCAACACACATATATTTCCACTTGCTACTGTACCAAATTGTCCTTCTGTAACACATGAGTAACATGATGCCTCTGAACTGACTGCATCCAGCTTCCATTTTTACTAGCTGGCACCCGGACAGGGGACAAGGGGACACAGTGAAATGGCCAGTTAAAACGTTTGTGGCTTTTCTCTTAAACAAGAAGACAGACGATAAAATGAGAACAATTGGTGAAATTGTGAAATAGATGGAAGAAGTTGCAGGACTCTTTTGCTTTCCATTACTGCTGTCCGGGACTCAATCTCCTGATTGACGGTGACACCGTGGTTTTTCCTCCTTAAACCCCCTGATATCAGTTGACTGTGTGTGTGTGCGTGTGTGTGTGTTCTGGAGCACTCTGGTACAGGGCTTTTGTCGACACGACAGAATCAATAATACATCTCTCCTCTCTGAGCTTGAGTTTTGCCCTTTGCTTGTTTTTTTTTGTGTTTTTTTTTTTTTCTCATTCTTTTTTTTTGTTGTTGTTCTCCAGAAGTGCCATGTCAGGTGAAGGACTCCAAGGGGCCGCCGACCTAACGGCTAAAATGGACACCGACCTTTTCCAAGTGGTGTAGATGTGTCAAGCAAGCGCTTGGGACATGGTCATCAGGCCTGTCACATGCTTGTCTGGTGACTGGAAGGGATTACCACCCGGAAAACTTGACACAGAATCACTGAAATTAACAATGTCCCTCTATAAAGCTCCATAAGTCAGTGTGGGATGTGTGAATGTGGTGAATCATGGCGCACCAGTACTGCGTGAGAGCTGCTTCTGCCTGCCAGTGAAAGCAGTGTCAGTAAGGGGATCACGCTGCTCTGAATGATGTGTCGTCTGATTGGCTGACGTGAATGGGAAAAGTGTCAACAATCTGTGTGGGTGTGTGAAGGTGTGTGTGTGTGTGAAGGTCTGTGTGTGTGTCAAGGTGTGTGTGTGTGTGTGTGAAGGTCTGTGTGTGTGTCAAGGTGTGTGTGTGTGTGTGTGTGAGAAGGTCTGTGTGTGTGTGAGAGTGAAGGTGTGTGTGTGTGTGAAGGTCTGTGTGTGTGTGAGAGTGAAGGTGTGTGTGTGTGTTCTGGAAGATGCCCACACAGTGTTCCCTGTAGCATGTCTCTCCGCAGCCCAGGGAAAACCTCCTGGGTCCCCATGGAGACGCCCACGTCCCCTCACACTGGATGTGCTTGGTGTCATCACACACATTTCTCTGAAGCCTGCCAGACGCTCGCCAATTAGGAGGAACAAGATTTTGTTTTTCTTTCACTACCATCCCCATTGTCTGCAGTAATAACATTATACAGTGCGTGACTACGTGGTGACTATAAGGAACATGACAGAGGAGGGAAAGAAGGTGAAGATGAAGGAAAGATGTAAGTTGAAGGAAACCATGTGACTTAACCATATTCAGCCAGACCAATCAGGCTCTCACACTCCAACATGTTTTCACTGACTCATTTGGTGTCTTTCACACACGGATGCACACGCACAATTAACCCACACGCATCTACACACACACCTACACACACTCCCACACACACACACACACACACACACTAAAAATGCAGTGCTAACAAGCTCACGGAGGGGTTTATCTGTCACGACGCAACAGCTCCGCTCACGCCTATCCTTCTCTCCCCTTTCTCTCTCCTTCCTTGCCTCTTAAGAAAGAAAAAACCGACCCTGTCTCCCCACCTCCTTTTCTCTCCCTTCCCCAGAATACTCTCCTTGTTGGCACAGTGTGAGCTGCCACTTCACAGGCACATGACGGTGTGTGAGAGATAAAAAAAGATAGAGAGATAGAAAGGGAGAGAGAGAGAGACGGAGAAGGAGACAGAGATTAAGCAGAGGAAGCAAGGTCGGGAGGTGATGGAAGAATCTTTGACCTCGCCTCGGATTACAGTCTTTGTACCATGTTTGCATCAAAGCACGTCCTAATCCCTCCTCGGTCACCATCTCTTCCCATTCCCAACCAGGCAAACACACGCAAACACCCACCACACACACACCTAAACACACACCTAAACACACATGGCTGGGTGATTTAGATGCTGCTGCCATACCTTCCAGTTGGATTTCTTGTCAGTTCAAATATTAGAAGATCTCACTCCATCGCCGTCTTTGAAAAAAGCATCAAAGATGAACTAACGAACCAGAAAGGGAACATGCTTGAAATAGTAGAACCGAGCCCCCAACTAGGCCACACTCTGCCAGCTCGAGCACAGGTTGCAAGGATTAGCATCACCAACACATTAGCACATTCATGAAAGCAGGAATACATGAATAGCAACACGCGCGTAAGGGCTGGTGTTCAATCCGCATGTTCACACTTTGGGTTTCCTCCAGGCAGAAGCTGCTCTCTCTCTCTCTGAATGAAGAGGGAGGATCTTTGTTCATCTTGGAAGAAGACTACGCCAAAAGGTCCCTATACTTTCCTCTTGAAACACAAACACCAGCGCTTGTTTGTACATTGATGAGGTGCACGTTTATGAAGCACGTCGACGAACACCGCCCCTTGTCTCTCAAACCCTCGGTTTGGAGACATCACAGGATTGTCGCGGTCAATAATGGAGGAGCGGCTGTATTTATTCATGTGTTCCGGACATCTCTGCGATGTGTACGTGGCGTTATGTAACGTGTGGGCGTGGGCGGCGTGCCTTGTGTGCGCCGCTCGTACTGAGCATGCTCCGATCGCACACCCTCAGCTTCAGAACAGTTTGACAGCACGCAGAGCCATGAGGGAGGAGAATGCCTCCTCGTCCAGGACTTTAGAGTAAACTACGAAAAGTGGACTTTGGGGTGGACCTCTTGGGCTTTTTGGATCTTCTAGGAGTGCTATTTCTAGGTGGTTGCAGGTGGTTAAGTGGATTAGAATGAGTTAGTATTAGGGTTAGAATTGACATTGAGGGTTAGACTAAGATAGTAAAACAAACCCAAATGTGTGTGTGTGTGTGTGAGTGTCCATCCAGAACCAGCTCCTGTCAGATAAAGAAAGCAACTCCACAGAGAGTTCCCTCCCTCCCTGTGTCTCACACGTTCAGTAATTCGGTAAACACACTCCCCCTGGCTGTTCCCTCCCTGCATGACCTTCCTCCTCACATCCTCCCATCTTCTTTCTTTCTTTCCTTTCTTTCACCCCAGCCTTTCACCACACCTGCCTGCCCCCTGTGTGCAGTTACCATAGAGTACCTCATTAAACCAACAAATGCACCAAATAGAACGATAAATACAGAAAAATATATTATAAAAGCCCCCCTCCCCCCCCCCCCTCTCTCTCTCCCCTCTCTCCCCCTCTCGGCTCTGGATGCTCATAAATAACGCAGAGCTAGTTTGCAGCGCCCGCGGCGATAAAGGATCCTGGCTGTGGAAGAGCAGTAGGACAGTGCCTGCCTTATTGTGAAAGAGTAGAGAGGGAGAGAGAGAGAGAGAGAGAGAGAGAGAGAGAGAGAGAGAGAGAGAGAGAGAGAGAGAGAGAGAGAGAGCGGAGAAGGAAATGAGACAGAGAGAGACAGAGAGAGACAGAGAGAGAGAGAGAGAGAGAGAGAGAGAGAGAGAGCGAGATAGGGTAACAAGACAGGGATAGAATGACAGAGAGATAGAAGGCAGTTGTGTGCATGCATGTGTGTGTGTGTGTGTGACGTCAGCCATGTGTGTGCTACGCGAGTCCTGTTTATTTTTTTTTACAAAGCAATCAAGCATCCATCCAGCATGGATAGCTTGTTGGATGGAAAGCTACTCCCATCTCCGCCTCATCTCCGATGCGGCCTTATCATTCATCTTTCTCCTCCATTGTGTCTGCCTCCTGGTATCTGCTTCAGGGACTCTCCTGTTTGATCTCCAGTTTGCGCCCCCTCTAAGATAGCGTTTGTCTGAAGAAAAGACACTTTAAAAGGCCGATTCCACATATCTGCAGGAGCGATGTGCTCTGGCTCTCATGCGCTAGTGGTTCTGGGAGCTGGCCCGCGCGGCGTCGGAGAAGGGATCTATTTTTGGGGCGTCCTGTCCTCCGCTCCGCGCCGCCGTCGAGGCAGGCGTGCCACTGAGGCAGTATGTCACCGTGGCGACAGGCCAGGGAGACACGGAGGGGGCTTCTGGCGTAGCACGTGAACGTGGGCCAGGACGCGTGGAGCGCTCTGCCCCACAAACCTGCTGGATTAGCTAGGACTCAGGGAAAGCTCCAACATCAGACACCTAAAAAAGACTCTTTCCTTTTGACGGTTTAACGGTTGACATAGGGTACTTGGAGAGGATGCTCATTTACATGAAGCGTTTTGGGTTCGGAATGAATCGGATTCAGCGTGAAAATACGGTTCTAGGGGGTTGAGTGGAAACATCAAAAAGCTACAAGGCTGCAGAGAGAGCCGTGGTTTGTGGGGCTGGCGGCAGTCTGGCACGGCCTCACCCAGGCTCATCTCTCAACTTGAACTGCACCCAGGAGACAGGAGGCCAGGAGGCCAGGAGGCCAGGAGGCCAGGAGGCAGACCTACAAGACAGGGCTTATGTAACCCCCCCCCCCTCCCCCCTCTCCCAGCCCACCCACACCCACACACACCCACACACACACACCCACCACCACCACCACCCAGGAAAAGTAGAGCCTCCACTTGCTGAAACAGTAACAATGCGTCTGAGTTCTGTTTCTATTTTTCTTAACACCACGTCTTAATTCCCTGTATATGTGACACAAATCTATTATAGATGAGGGGGAAAATGACTCTGGGGAGCTTTCGCGTGCCGAGCAGAGCAGTTACTATAAAAAAACCCTCACTTTGTTTACGCCTCCAACCTTCCCTGTCCTCTTCTCATCCTGCCTTCCAGCCAGCCCAGCCACGGCCTCCTCCTAGCTCACCTCCCCCGCATGCACCTCTCCCCACCTGAATCCCTCCTCTCACATGTCTCCATCCACCTCCCTCTGCGTCCCTCCCTTCTTCCCTCCACCCCGACTGTGTTCACCTCCAACCCCTTCTCTCTTCCCGCCCCCGCCCCATCCCTCCCCCCCCCCTTCCCTCCATCTCCCCCTCTTTCCACCTGAGCTGGGGAGAGGGGGATTGGGGACAGTGGTGGGCGAGGTGAGTTCCGTGGAGAGCTAGGCAGGCAGGCATGCGTGGCATTAGACCGAGCCTGTGTCTGCACGCGAGAGCAGCACTCTGGGGCGCTAGCACACCGGCTGGGCTTGCTGCTGGTGGAGGGCTCGCGTGTTAGCGTGCTGCCCGGGGGCGCGGCACTCAGCTGGACTAGATGATGGAAGGCCCCTGGAGAGCCTGGATCTGGTAGACCAGCAAAGGGGGCACCAGCTCGTGAAAAGCGCAGCAGTTTTGGGGGAATCTCAAGGGATTTGGTTTGGGTGTTGTGTTGTTGCGTTTGGGTCACAAGTGAAATCGTACCGTGTAGAACAGGGACGTATTCATTTGGACAGAAGTGACCGTGTCTCTCTTTCTGACAGCTTTTTCTTTAAATGCAACATTTGGAACAGAGACAAACAAAACATATTAAGAGGGAGATAAGTTTCACTTACCTGCAGGATGAAGGGCGACACAGATGGTGGGCCGAGAGAGAGAGAGAGAGAGAGAGGGTGGGGGGGGAGAGAAAGAGAGAAAACAAATATTAGAATGAAAATTCGAGCACATTGCCAATAGTCAGCATCATCAGAAACGGTGAAGTCACTTGCATTTCAAACACATTCACAGTATGTGTTTTCTGATGAATGAACAAACAAACTGCTTCTGCAGGATATATGCTAATGCTCATTATGCATTTACACTCCATGCTCGAGCATTTAAGATGTGTTGTCTTCATTCGGCAAATAACCTAAACCAATGCTCCTCAGACTAGGCCCCGCACAGTCATCGTTCATGCTAAGTGTATACATGCTCGTTATGGAGACAGAACGCACTCCGAGGACAACACACATCTCCCCCCACAATAAAGCCCTGCACTAGGTGCCAGCTGCAACATCAGCATATCAGAACAATAGCCCTTACAAACCAGAGAGCACTGTAAAAAGAAGAGCCGCGACTGTTCAAACAGGGAAATTACTCTCCAAATAGTTCAACCTTCACAGTGCAGTCCCAGACTACAGTGTACAGTGTGGCTGAAAGTACTGTATGCTTCTTTCCCAGGGGGGGGGGGGGATGTTTAGTTTTTTGTTGAAGCACGTCATTGCACGTGATATACACTTGACATACACGTACACATGGTAAACAACCACATGTAATGAATGCAGCTTTTCACAAACACAACAAGATGCTCAGAGGAATCGGAATTCAATAACAAGCAATAACCTCCATCAACACAAATATTTGCCACACAGACACACACAGACACTCTCTCCCCTGTGGTGTGCCAGCAGGAAGGCTCGTCTCTAACTCTAAGAGCAGTGAGTGGAAACGTTCCGTGAGAATACTTGTCAGCTGATAGGGGAAAGGAAAGAGAAAGAGAGGGAGGATGAGAGAGAGGGGGGGGGGGGGTGGTGGAGAGGAAGAGGATGAGAGAGAGGGGGGGGTGGAGAGGAAGAGGATGAGAGAGAGAGGGGGGAGGGGTGGAGAGGAAGAGGATGAGAGAGAGAGGGGGGAGGGAGGGATGGAGAGGAAATGGATGAGAGAGAGGGGGGGAGGGGTGGAGAGGAAGAGGATGAGAGAGAGAGGGGGGAGGGAGGGATGGAGAGGAAATGGATGAGAGAGAAGGGGGAGGGGTGGAGAGGAAGAGGAAGAGGATGAAAGCGAACGGTCTCCTTCTTGTCTCTGCTGTTCCAACTGTGGCTTCCAAACTAATAATCACATCCAGGTTTGTCTGATCATTTACACAGAAAACAAATAACAGACACAAGTCTGAAAAGCCCTAGGGAACACACACACACACACACACGTAAAAAAAGAAGTTTGTGTGTGCTGCACATCATATAGAGAAAGAAACTTCAGGATGCATTTCCATAATCCAAAGCAAACATACTGTGGAAAAACTAAAAGCTCTAGGAGTAGCTTTGTCTACGCGTGTGTGTGTGTGTGTGTGTGTGTGTGTGTGTGTGTGTGTGCGTGTGTGCCTGTGTGTTTGTGCTGATACGAGCAGCGTCAAAGTCACTTGTTTCTGTCGAATGACACCATTCAATGTAAGCATCCAGGTACCAGCTTTTATTGAAACCTAAATGGCACTCTGCTGTGCACAGGCTTGTTTCAACTTCCCAGAGCTGCTGTTCCTTCTAAGTGTCTGCAGGAGGACTGCACAGAGCCCGTGACAAAGACAACATCCTCACCTACAGACTGTCACACTTAAATAATACACATGTCCAGGGTGTTGGGGTCAAGCTAACACCGTCAGGTCGTCCAGTATTGACCAGCCATGTAAAGAACAGTCGGTTCTTTTGTGCTACTGCAGGTTTCGTTTGGTTTTAACGATGATGACGAATGGGCTGTTCTTTTTGTGAGAACCCACTCCTATGATTTTGCTGTGGATTGCTTGTGGTGTGTGTGTGTGTGTGTGTGTGTGTGTGTGTGTGTGTGTGTGTGTGTGTGTGTGTGTGTGTGTACTGTGCTCGTGTGTGTGTGGAATGTCCCTGTACTTACTGTGAAGTCGCTCGTGGATAAGATGCGTCGTGCTAAATGACTAAATTTAAATGTAAGCGCACTCGCTATGATTTGCTGTGCGATGCTTGCTTGCCCCCTCGAGCGTTCGTGTGTGTGTGTGTGTGTGTGTGTGTGTGTGTGTGCGTGTGTGTGTGTGTGCGTGTGTGTGTGTGTCAGTAGGGATGGATGCTGCAATCCTTTGAAATCCTTCTCGGAGAAAGATGAGATGATGTCATAACTACGCATGAATGAGCCTATCCTGTTTTCCTTTTAGTGAGACACCTCCCATGTCTGCTTCACCTGCTGAAGGGGACCACACACACCCACACACACCCACACACACCCACACACACACACACACCCACACCCACACCCACACCCACACCACACCCACACACACACAGCCTATCACACAAACAACACAGACACAGATATGACACAAACCAACACACACACTCACACACTAGCCTATCACACAAGCACACAGACAAGGATATACACAAACCAACACACACACACACACACACAGAGCCTAACACACAGACACAGATATACACAAACCAACACACACACTCTGAATTTCACCATTTGAATTTCAGCATCCTGAATTTTGTTCTATTTGAATTTCTGAAGCTTGAATTTTTTTTAATTACATTTTTGGGATGTGAATTTTTCTGTTCGAATATGAGCAACCTGAACGTCCGAACCTTGAATTTTTGGATCTGAATTTTAAAGAGGTGAATTCAAAACTAACACATTTGGCGGTTCTTACATTTCAATATTAAGTATTCAAAATCAAAACATTGTGTCACTGAATTGTTGCCATAATAGCCCCCTCTCTCCCGCGCTCTGAATCAATGCGTGGGACGAATGGCTTTTCCCAAGAATCGGCAGGAGAATCAATCCGGAGTTTACGGTTAGTATCATAATTCTCTGCACAAATGTGTCCAAAACTGATACATTCAATATAATATTCATAGTTAAATACAATATAACAATATGAGTCCAACGTAACGTTTATATTACATAAAGCTCTAAAAACGATTTAGCGCTCAAATTAATGCAAAGAAATTCATTACTTGTTGAAGTCCCTATCTACACTCACATCCGATACTAGGACATAGGTTTGGCCTGAGCCCCAATTATTTCACAACGTGTGGCTCCGCCCCTGCCTACCGCCACAAGTATAATCACATTCTGTGGGAAACACAAAGTAGAGGAGTCCATGACTATAGAGTTTGGGCTTGTTCCTTTAAGCATGTCCTTAGCTAGGAGTGTGTGCTTTGTTAAAGCTGAGCAGGTGTGTGCTCGTGGGATTTAAGTCTAGCCTGGCCTATCCTGATCTGGCCTATCCCAGTCTAGCCTGGCCTATGCTGATCTAGCCTGGCCTATCCCGGTCTAGCCTGGCCTATCCCAGTCTAGCCTGGCCTATCCTGCTCTAGCCTGGCCTATCCCGGTCTAGCCTGGCCTATCCCAGTCTAGCCTAGCCTATTCTGGTCTATCCTAACATATCCTGGTCTTGACCGGCCTATCCAGTTCTAGCTTGGCCTATCCTGGCCTATACCCTAGTCTATCCAACCCTGGCTTATACTGTTTAACCAAGGCGTACCCTGGCCTATCCTGGTCTACCATGGGAGTGCATCCATGCTGAGGTAATTGGTCAGGGCTGCCATGTTAAACCGCTAACACCTGTCCCAGGGGTGGGCCTCGTCAGCCCTGTGATGAATAGCAGTGCTTCTGACACACACAGTACACACAACACAAGTTCCAAGACACGCACAAGCAGTCTGTCATGCCCATGTGCACACACACACACCCACACACCCACCCACACCACAGGTCCTCCATCATAAACAAGGTCAATCTCTAGCTGTCTTCTCCACACAGAGGACAACTGCCTGAGCAGAGTCTGAGCATGTGTGGAATGGAAGAGAAAATACGTTCCTGTAATGGGTCATGGGGAAACCACAGTGCATAGAAAACATACTTACAGTGTGTCTGTGATAGAGAACAAGACTGAAAGCATGTCACTGTACTGTAATGGCCTCAAGCATTTTGCGTCGAGAACACAGCATACATTACTTTTACACTGTATGTTTATAGTCTTGCAATACTTTTCAATGCGGCTTTGCTCTTATTTTCTTGAGGTATTTTTGTCATTTAAGGTCCTTTAAAAATGAGTCTTTCATGGGTGTGTGTTTTATGCTGTTTGTGAGAATTCAATGCTATACACAAATTATCTCTCTCCATCCATCCCTCTCTCCCCCCCCCCCCCCCCCCCCCCCCCCCACCCCCATCTGGTTCCGCAGGACTCAGTAAGTGATGCATGTGTTAAAAGTTTTGCCTGTGTAGCCATACAGTAAATGCTTGTTCCAGCCCATCGGCACTCATGAGTGCTTCCTTGTACGTGTTTGCGTGACACAAACACGTACACGCCCCGCTGCCCTGAGACAGTTACACAGGAGGGCCTTGGTGTGTGTGAGAGATCCCTATTAGGATCACAGTGGGCCTCACCGTCTCAGAAATACTGTAAGTGCCTCCATTACTGCTTTCGACTCCTGGCTCTGTGTTTGTGTGTGTGTGTGCGAGACAGAAAGAGAGTGAGGAAGGGAGAGAGGGAGAGAGATAGACAGAGATAGAGGGAGGGAGACAAGGCAAAGGGAGAGAGGGAGAGAAAGAGAGAGACGACTGTGAGGATTGGAGACCTTATAAGATTGAAGCAAGTGGACCATACACAGACCCTTCATGGGAGCATGAGTCTGCAACAAGAGTACTTAGCAGACAGGCTTGTCAGGAGCAGGGACAGTCTGACTGCCATTCATACAAGCACACTCTAAACACCCAGCACAATACAACCACAACACCACGTACTATCACGCACAAACGCAAAAAAGGCAAAACAGACCCAGAAAAGGGGGAAGCATACAAACACCCACACACAAACCCACACCCACACACAAACCCACACCAACACACAAACCCACACCACACACAAACCCACACCAACACACAAACCCACACCAACACACAAACCCACACCAACACACAAACCCACACCAACACACAAACCCACACCAACACACAAACCCACACCAACACACAAACCCACACCAACACACAAAGCCACACCCACACACAAACACACACCAACACACACACACAAACCCACACACAAACCCACACACACACACAAACCCACACCAACACACAAACCCACACAAAGGGTGTGATGAATGATCTCAATGACGTAAAGTGGCAGATAATATCCTTGCTGATGTTTATGGCTTTTAATGCGAGTGTAAATGGCAGTGTGTAATTGGCTTTGGTTGTGTACATGCCTGGTACATGGTGTCTATGGCTCAGTATTGTAGAACATCACCAGCTAGTAATTGGGCAGATCTATACTGTAGGTCAGGTCAGTACTTAGAATTCCTAATGGTCCAGATGCCTCTTTCCGATGGTCTATATCTCTCTCAGTTTGAACATCTGGTGGCAATCTGAATGGGACTCTCACATACATTGGGTCTTTGTGTCTCTCTCTCTCTCTCTCTCTCTCTCTCTCTCTCTCTCTCTCTCTCTCTCTCTCTCTCTCTCTCTCTCTCTCTCTCTCTCTCTCTCTCTCTCTCTCTCTCTCTCTCTCTCTCTCTCTCTCTCTCTCTCTCTCTCTCTCTCTCTCTCCCCTCTCTCTCCCTCTCTCTCTCTCTCTCTCTCTCTCTCACAAACAAACACACGCACACATTAACAGGCCCTCTTTCTTGCACACACACAGGCTCTTTGTCCCTCTCTCTACTTCCTGCCTCGGCATCGCTCTCATGTATTGTCCATGTGCTAACCCAGCTCATCTGGCCCTGGCAACTCCTCATCAACATTCCCCACACACGGGGGAGGAGAGGACAGGGTGAAGGACAGGCGAGAGGCGAGAGGAGGAGAGAGGAGGACAGGCGAGAGGAGGAGAGAGGAGGAGAGATTGCTAGGTGTCTGGTCTGCTTCTGAGCCCAGGTGAAGAAGCCCTTTGATCAGGCATCAAACAGATAGCATGGGCTGGGATGATACACACAAACACAAACACACACACACAAAAAAGAAAAGAAAAAGAAACAAGCACACAAACACACACCTAACGGCACGGACCCACATACGTGTGAAGCACACCTCCACTCTCCCAGACACAGAGAGCATGTCTGATCTTCCCACATACAGTATCTGCACTGTACTCCTCTCTCCTAGCTGTGGCACGGTGCTCCGCCGCAGAGAGAAGCAAGTGGCGCTTCCAGCGTTGTTTTCTTCTTCTCTCTCGTCTTTTAATCAACAGAGCGATGCAGTGGGCTTGTTGCTCACGTCGCCTCGTTACCATCCTCCCCCTCTGCTCTCCTCCTCCTCCCCTCCCCTCTGCTCTCCTCCTCTCCCTCCCCCTCTGCTCTCCTCCTCTCCCTCCCCTCTGCTCTCTTCCTCTCCCTCCCTCCCTCCCCCTCTGCTCTCCTCCTCTCCCTCCCTCCCCCTCTGCTCTCCTCCTCTCCCTCCCTCCCCCTCTGCTCTCCTCCTCTCCTTCCCTCCCCCTCTGCTCTCCCTCCCTCTCTTCGCCCCACACCTCCTCTCCCTCCCTCCCCCTCTGCTCTCCTCCTCTCCCTCCCTCTCTTCGCCCCACACCTCCTCTCCCTCCCTCCCCCCTCTGCTCTCCTCCTCTCCCTCCCTCTCTTCGCCCCACACCTCCCTCCCTCGGCCGGGTTTTAATTGCTTTCTGAGTCAGGAGGATGAAGTGAGAAGTGAGATGATGAGGGAGCTAAATTTACACCCAGCTCCACTTGCAGGAGGCAGCCGATCTGTGCTGCAGCCGTAGCCTCGTGACACAGGTGCGAGAAGCTCTGGAGGGTGGCGACCGCGCCCAACTGTAGGGTCTTGCCAGCCCGCGGATCAGCCAATCATGGTCCACCCATCTCGGGGGACTTGAGTTTCCAAACAAACTTTTTATTTTTTTTTACAAAATAGTTTATTTTTTTGCCTCGTCCTGACTACCCCAAACAAGGCTGCCCCTCCCTGCCCTAACCCCTCCTCCCCTCTCTGTCTCTCTCTCCATCACCCTCTCGTTTTCTCCGTGGAATCCCACTCTGTCCGAACGGCTCACAAAGTCCCACCGAAGCCCGCCCTCGCTCGCGGATCGATGGCGGGTTAACAGGCGCGAGCTCGCCACCTCGGTGGGCGTGTGAATGGCGAGGGGAGATGAGTACACGGCCACGCTGTGTCCTGGCAGGGAGAAACCGTGACAGAATCTGCCCACTTGGCTGGGCTCACGGCAGCGGCGGCTCAGTCATTCCAGGATGCTGTTATCACCACAAGACAACGAGGACAACAGAGGGATAATGGACTGGGATGAAGCCAGCTGGGTTCTACAAAGAGGGCTGGGGAGCAGGCTGTTTAAGATGAGTGCCGCCATGGCTATAGGAGAAATAAGCTCTTTGAATACAAATAAAAAAGGAAACGAAAAGGAAAAAGCACTTCTCCAAATATGACATGTTATTAAAATATTAAGTGCGACCTCAGACAGGAAGACATTAGCATAATTCAAAAGCTTATTTGGGCCTCAATCACTACGCCCTGCTTGGACGGATGTTTGCAGCTGAAAATTAGAATTTGTTTTCTTGAAATAATTCAATATGCAACAAAGGCATATCAGTGTGTAGGTGGCCCCTCGTTTAGTTTGACATGTCCTCTAATTTGGTCCTCAATCATCTCATTTTGGGGTGACGGGAGCTGTGTGTGTATGCGAATAGAATGCTGTCTGTCCGTCTGCTCTGTTTGCCATTGGCCCTCTCTCCCCTTTAAACTGGCCTTGCCTCTGTAAGGCTATTTCATTTCTCTACATACACTCTTTGAAGTTGAAATCAAGGGCTTCTATTCACACCGGGATGGTGAGTGAATGGAATTGATTTTGTGTTGATGAAAGACAGCCCTTTTAAATGTGTGTGTGTGTGTGTGTCAGAAGATATTTTGTATAAGGGACAATTGTTCATGGATAATAGCCACAGGATTGTTGTGTGTGTATGTGTGTGTATGTGTGTATATGTGTGTTTGTTGCTATTCTGTACTTGGTAATTTTTTTACACAGTTACTTGATTTCCGTGTGTGTGTGTGTGTGTGTGCATCTTTCATTGCAAATTCAATACAATTAAGTCCCCTCCTCTTTCATCATTCCAGAACATCTCTCCCTTCACCTCCTTTAAAATGATTGGCCGAGCAGCTGCATTTATCTTCTTTAAGGTTCCGGTTGAAGTATCGCAATCTCCCCTGATCAATTATTGGTGATGCACAGCCAATCAGGGATCAAAGGCCCACAGCCAGCTCCCTCCAAGGTCTGCATCTCAGCATGGAGAACCAGGAAGATTGCATGTTGCCTATTGTATGAAGGCCATCTGTTCATCTATATTCATCAGCAGCCAGGTAAAGGTGGAGGAGGACTTGATCTCCAGGAGAAATTGCTAGCAACACATCCGCCCCCCCCGCCCCCCCCCGCCCGCCCGCCTCTCTGTGCCAGTAATCAGCATCCTGGCACGGAAAGATTTTCATTTAGATTTCCCAGGTTACAAATATTCATTGGAAGTGAATGGATATTTACATCAGGACCTCCTCGAATAGATAGAGCTATCCCTGCACTTATGATTTTTGATGAACATCCAGACTATGTACAAATGGCTGTGACACTCTCTGTGTTGTGTCTGCTCCTGGGTTACCATTTTGCTAAGAGTCGTTTCATAACACTACCAGCAGTGCACCTTAGGATTTATATATAGAAGTCTAAATGGACATTAAGGCCCAGTTGTGTCTCTTCATGCTGATGAGTTGGGTCGACGCCCACATATTTATTCAGTGCCATGACATCATCAGTTTTTTAAATTTGTTATTATTATTCTTGAAATCAGATGCGTTACCTAAGCCCACTTATTCTCTGATGTTGCATTTCGTTAGAGAGCACACATTGCTCAGTCTTGCCTAAACTAATAAGGAAACTGTAGCTTTGCTGAGTCAGTCACATGCAGGGAGAGAGAATGTGTGTGTGTGTGTGTGTGTGTGTGTGTGTGTGCGTGTGTGTGTGTGTGTGTGGTGCAGGAAAGGGGCACTGCGGACAGAGGAGATGTAAAACATCAGACCACTATGAGTCACTGTTGACTGAACACCATTAAAGGGCTATTTTTACACATTTGTAAGCTACGTTGTTCTTCCATTCTCTTTCTCTTTGGAGTCGAGTGCAGTATACAGAACCTACCAGACCAGCTAGGGAAACAGACAGGACATGCCGGCAGAAGACTCAAACCAGAGTAACGCTGGAGATCAGGACTGGTCTTTCGGATCTCCTTAGAACAGGAACAGCTGGACTGGAGCAAGGGTGCATAAAGGTCACTGACATGGCTGGCTGACATCAAATCGAACAAAATGGCCGTCGGGTTAAACAGGGCTACTGATGTGTCTTTTTCCAGCTATGACGCGTCCCGACAGAAAAGACAGCAGTTTGGAAAAACACGGCAGGTCCCAGAGAGGGAACTGGAACAGGTGTCTCTGACAGCCACAAGCGAGAGACACGGAGTATACTCAAACATGTATGTTCCCCAGTGTTGAGGGTGGTGTTAAAAAAAAAGAAGAAACCATTACTAGTCTCCAGCGTGTGGGGAAGGAAACTTCTAGGAGCTACGGGGAAGCGGACCACGTCCCGGCTAATGTTGGACGACCCAGAAGGAGAGAATTAAAGGGAGAGAGAGAGAGGGAGGATGAGAGCGAAGAGGAGGAGGGGAGAGATTTGCCGAGGTATATGTGTGTGTGTGTGTGTGTGTGTGTGTGTGTGTGCACACTGTGGGGTCTGATGGGGACTTACTGGTCTGTTCTGTGAGCTGAACCCAGCTAGCAAACCAAGCGACATGGAACCCATTACCAAAGGAGAAGAGGACCGCATGAAAGATGCAGACGGAAAAATGATTTCCAATACAGCGTTATTTATTTATTTACAAAAGCAAGTCTTTGAGCAAATGGAGTGTGATAATAGTCCGTCTGCTGCAGGGAGGGATTAAAAAATGAATGCAAAGCTTTTCCACGCGCGCCAGGGCCGCATCTGCCAAGGCTTATGTAAAGTACAAACAGCTAAACACCGCCGCCACAGTGATGGTGAACTCAACAGACCCTCTCCTCTCCTCCCTTTCTCTGGAAAGAGACTCGATACATGAAAACAATGGTGCAATAGCGAAGATGCGCTCCAGTCACTGGAGTTTGTCAGGTTTAGGACTTCAGAAATCCATACTTTAGAAACATTTACACAACACAATCTCATTCAGGTCTATGTGTTATGTTGTAAAACAGTGAAATAACAGCAGAAGACTGTTCTGGAAATGCTCAGCCACTCCAGAGAGCTGACTAGTTACTTAATTATGTATTCACAGGCTTCTGGTTTCACCAGCATCAAGGTCACTACAATATGACGACAGTACTCCTTCCACAGAGTGGTGTGGACCGGCTTGGGGGTGTTTGTGTTCCTTGATTACGTTCTCATTTGTGCATGTGTGTCTGTCCAGTATGTCTGTCCAAAAATTGTGTGTTTGCCTGTCTGTATTGTACTATACAGAAAGTATGTGTATCTAGCGAGTGAGTGTGTGTGCGTGTGTGTGTGTGTGCGAGCAGTCATTCCCCAAGAGGCAGAATATAAAAAGACTCCACTTTGCTTGGCTGGTAGTATGACTACACCTGTCAGGTGACTATGGAGCAGATGGTCCAGTCCAAAATACAGAACCTGCAGCACAGTAAGAGAGGAGAGAGAGAGAGAGAGAGAGAGAGAGAGAGAGAGAGAGAGAGAGAGAGAGAGAGAGAGAGAGAGAGAGAGAGAGCAGCTGTCTGTTTCTCTATTCACCTGGTTCCGTACACACGGGTTTCTGAAACAGCTTCAGCCCCATGCAGCAACATGGAGGGCACGAGGACCTGGGGCATCAGCATCCAATGGCTGGCATCATATATCAGGTCTTCTCATCCACTGTTGGTGAATTACAGTTTCACTGCAAGTATATTGGAATTAACGTGGGGTCATTCTTACATAGGAGGATTCTGCTTTGGAGATGTGTCAGTACTCTCAGATGTAAACACTCTTGGGAAACGTTCACACTAGTGGTGTCTATTTACTTCCTTTAGGTGCCAACAACACTATCTGGAGAACAGACACTCACAAATCCTAACCACACACACACACACACGCTATGCAAGCTGTGCATAGAGAGGGCTACACACACAGTATACACACACAAAGACACCACACACCCACAGACACACGCATGTGCCTGCACACACACGCACACGCACACACACACAAACTCAACCCCAATGAACACACAGAAAATCCCATGTAGGAAGTAGCATGTGCACCACACATTTCCAGAAGCCTAGCGAGCGAGCAGCAGGAGTGAAAATAAACACTTGTGTTTGGAGGGGTAAACAGATCTAGTTGGAGAGGATTTATTAGACACTCGCAGCCTCCTTAGCCTGCTGCCACTTGCTTTGTTGGAGGGAACTTCAGGAAGGTCTGAGCGCGAGGCAGACGGCTAGAGGCAGACAGAGAGAGGCAGACGGAGAGAGAGGGCTTCGTCAAGAACGACCGCCAGACAGAAAGACTGCCGGAACCTCTCAAGTCGTTTTAGACAACCGTCCAGTTCCGGAAGACAATGGCGGTCGTGACAACGGCAACACCACCCGACGATGACAACACCACCCAGAGGCCGAGTGACACCAGCGGTCCTCTCCGGTACGGAAATCCCCAGCCTCCTGCTGCTTAGCAACCGTCTCCTCCATCGCTGCCGCTGTAATTAAGAGTGGAGGATGCCTCCGCGCCATCGCCTCGCATCCTCGTTAGGCAGTGAACTTTGCCAGGATGGTTGACGGGAGTGGGGCGGGCGCCTGCGGGCAGTCTCATTGATGGTGGCGGTAATGAGGTGTCCCCCTGACGTGGCAGACAGAGCTGGAGCAGGTGTCACTGGCCCTGGGCAGAGGGAAAAGGCACCGTAATACCAAACGGCCACTTGTCATTCTCACCACCGGGATGTTTCCAAATGTCTTTGTTGGGGCGTAATTATTGGAGTTGCTGTTCCGCAGGGGTGGAAAAGTCTGGGAAACTCGAATGTGCATCAGAGGGATGAAAAATGGTCTCTTCTTATAAGACAGAGAAAGGGAGAGATATTGAGAAAGGAGAGAGAGAGAGAGAGAGAGAGAGAGAGAGAGAGAGAGAGAGAGAGAGAGAGAGATGATTAAGAACATCAAACACCTAGATGAAAGAGAGAATGTGCAGATGCTGTGTAATATCCAAGGAGCGATTGTCCGGGCAATTCATTCTTATTTCTCTGCAGTGCAGCAGGCGAAAGAACAGGGGAGGAAGCGTAGACGGCTTGCACTCTCCCATGTCATTATCATCCCATGCACTCTTTGATTTTAGCACGCGGGCCACCTCAAACCCACTCACCTCTCCCCTTCTGACAGCCCCCCCCCCCCCCACACACTTCCCCTCCGCCTCCCCCAACACTCTCTGACAGTGTGACCGGAGGAGAGAAAAGCTTCACAGAGAACGAACATGAACTACGGGGGTACAGTGTGTGGCACAAACTGAAGACCGAGCCCTTTCAGTAGAGGGTTGCCAGGAGAGGTATGACTTGAAGGAATTCCATCGGAATTGGTTTGCCAGTATTTGCCCAGAGCTTTGTGGTTCATAGACCTGGGTTGCTGACACAACCCCTGGCAAAAGCTGGAGAGCTCGTCCTCCTGTTTGGCTGGACAGCAGGGCAGAGTCGGGTCAGCACTGGCCAAATTGATCCCAGAGGGGTCGACTCTCTGGTTGGCTCTCTGGCCGGAACGACCGAACCTGGCATGGCCAACCACAGTTTAGAAAAGACCCGGTCCAAACCAGAGAGGCGTAGAGACTTGGACAGGAGGAGAGAAGTTGTGCTAGTTGTACACTTAGCCTGGAACAATGTTATGTTGAGATAACGGTGCCAGCAATAGCTCTTACTCCCCCCCCCCTCTCTCCCTCTCTCTCTCCCTCTCTCTCTCCCCCTCCATCTCCTTCTTGTAAATGAAGGCAGTTCTTGACACAGTATCAGTTTCACACATATTCCGTTTTGCCTCGTTTCCCCCGATTTGAGAGTCTGATATCGAGTGTAGATATCATGTAGCAGTCTGACAGGCCCTCTCACCAGGCTCACCAGTGCAGCAGGCCTTGTTCCGGGGCTTTCAATTAGATTTTGCTAGCCGAGACCAGGAGATGGAGCATGATAATGAACATGGCTTTGGAAAATGAGCTCCACTAAAAAGGATTGATTGGATTGGTAGGATTTAACACGACATCAATACCTGTCTGGGAATGGACGAGGTCGTGGAGAATGACCCAGGCAGGGTCTGAACACCTCGGATGGGACTGCGCCAGGCGTAGGACTCCAGCGTGAGTTTCCGGAAGGCTCCGGGGTGGGAGAGAGGCTCCAGGTAAAGAAACCTTGGCAGCAGCCAGGAAGACTGTCATCAAAAAGTGCTTTTCGTTCATAGCGTCTGTGTCACCGCTGCAGGGATACCAGATCCAGATCGTCCATGCGTAAACGATTGTTTACCGGGACGTGGCGCTAAATGGCTCCCATATTTTGGAGAACTCTAGCGGCACAAATCAGTGTTCAGCTTGCTTCACTGATCTAAGATGAGACGACAAAAGGAGAAGCGGGGGAAGAGAAGAGAAATGTGCTCCGCCCCCGTGTGAAGGGATCGTGGAGGCAGGAAGCGGTCCATGGAGCGCTGTCTGCCTGCTCTAAACAAGCAGAAACAAGCAGCCTGACCGGTCTGGCTGTCCAACATCTCATGCGTGGCCAGGGGGGCTGGGAGATCACTCTGAGGGACGATTACCGCTGGACTTTATTTTGACAACAGACTTTGTCTGAGAAGCTGCCTCTGGTTAGGGAGTAATAAGAGTTGTGGACGAAAAGAGCTGTGAAACACTGGTGACATTTTTGTATTGAGTATCAGAGCTATCGCTGTGAATCATTAGACTGAATAACTGGGCCTACTGAGGTGTTATATTTTTAATATGTCTTCGTGGAGATTATCCACGTCAAGAGAAAGAATCTGAGAGGTGTCCTGTAAACTGGAGGGAAAAAATCACACGTTTTTTTCTCAACAAGTCAAACGTAAATGTGTTAATCACACACTTGAAGGAAAACTCATTCTCACATTGACCGTCTCTCGTCCGAGATAATAATGGGGCAAGGATCTATTTAGAAGCATTCGTCCTCAAAGTCTATGAAGCGTGGAGCTAACAGCTTCTGGGGTTGCTTGTGGCAACAAAGGACGACCAAAGGTCATTGGCCAGGCTGACGTCTGATTCTTCTCTTGCATATTCAACGAGGGAACAGCAGCATGAAGCCACCGAAGGTGAGATCCTCTCCAACCCCTTGCCGTTTCACCGACTTGATTGATTGAAGGATGTTTTCAGCCGTAAAACCCTTCCTCTCCGTAGGGTATTCCTCCCGTTCCGGAGCAGCTGGGATGAGTGATGTGTCTGAGGAACAGGTGCTACTGGTTCTCCACACATCAAGTTCCCAGTATTCGGCCTCAACGAGACCTTTCTTCTCTCTCCGACTCGTCAGGCGTCTACTAAATAGGTCGTGTTTTCTGAGAGAGGAGCTCGGTAGAACAGTGACATCGTTGATAGCCCCGCAGACACACTGGCTTTCTGATGATGTTCTAAATAGGCTCAGTTTCTCCAGCTTATCAGCCGCCACAGGCCAAGACTGTGTTAGAAGCTGGAACAGAGAGAGAGCTGTGTGTGTGTGTGTGTGTCGTGTGTGTGTGTGTGTGTGTGTGTGTGTGTGTGTTTGTGTGTGTGTGTGTGTGTGTGTGTGGGAAGGGAGAGGATCAGGATCAGAGTGAGAACTGGAGTGAGAATGTACTATCCGACTCTGTGCAGGGCCCCACAAGGTCAGCAGTGTGTCAGTCTTATTCTACTGCAGTCATGCAGTCACTGGACTACACTGTACCTGCAAGAGCATTCCTCTGTCCTGTGAGCATGGTCATCAGACACAATCACACACACAAACACACACACACACACAAGACCTCTGTCGGCCCCAGTACACTCTCACTTCAATGATCAGTTCTTGAGATTCAATTAAAGGCCCTGTCAGAGGGTTTGGTGTGTGTGATTGCGTTTGTGTGTGTGTGTGTGTTAGAGCAGTGCTCTGGTTTCCCCCTACCTTCTCTCAGATGTAATTACCAGAGCAGTGTTGCCGGGGGAGCAGGGAGGAGAAAGGAGGGCGGGGCCGAGAGGAGTGGGGAGGGGAGGGGTTTGTGGGACTGGCCGGGGACAGGTGGCAAGGACTCTGGTCTGTGGCGTGTCTGACAGTAATTGGTCGTCTGAAAGGGGAACATGCAGGCAGACACGTGTAGCCCCAGAGCGCTGCTCCACACATGACTGCCTGCATGTGTCAAATAGAGCCCAGAGACACTGAGACATGTCCTACATGAAGACCCTTTACCTTGCAGGGCCCTCAGCCTGCTCTGAGTCTGGGTGAAACCATGTCTCTGAAGAGTCAGAGCATTAGCCCTCTAAACTAAAGCCCACAGCATTGGAAGCTGAACCAGCTCGGCTCGGTGTGTGTGTGTGTGCGTGTGTGTATATGTGTGTGTTGTCAGCATGTCTATATGAAGCTCTAAGGTGTGTCTGCCTGGATCTATGTTGGTTTATCTTGAATCCCCCCTGCTGTAATATCCTGGATCAGCACTTAGGGAGGGGCCATAACCTGGCAGCATTCTGTTCTGTCAGCCAAATGGTAATGAGTCTGGGACTGGTGCTCAAACTGGTACTGGGGGCCAACACACACACACACACACACAGGATCCACAATCATCACACACAAAGACATCACACACACACACACACACACACAGGCTCGTGCCCACACACACACACAGGATCCACAATCATCACACACAAAGACATCACACACACACACACACACACACACACAGGCTCGTGCCCACACACACACACAGGATCCACAATCATCACACACAAAGACATCACACACACACAGGCTCATGCCCACACACACACGCACACACACACACACAGGCGCGTGCCCACACACACACACGCACACACACACACACACAGGCGCGTGCCCACACACAGACACACACACACACACACACAGCCTGTAAATAGATCCACATCCATCTATTTCCCACTGTAAATCATCATCAGGGTGTCTGTTGCCCTATCCGTTACCGTCGACAACCAAATATCTAGTAGTGTTACAGTGAACACAGGATGTGTCATGCCTTCAACAGGAGTCATTTCCGTGACTCCCTGCATCTCTAAACAACGTGACAGCTGTTCTTGTGGGACACACCATCCGTGCCACGCTGATATATTCACAAAGCCGCACCCCGACCCAATCCCACAAGATCAGGATATGAAATAAAGATGAGCGTGAAATGCAACAAATTGCGTTCTGAGACGAGGGAAATATGAGAGAGAGAGAGAAAAGGGGAGATGGGGCACAGAGAGAGTGGGAGAGAGGAGAGAGAGAGGGAGAGAGGAGAGAGAGAGGGAGAGAGGAGAGAGATGGGGAGGGGAAGGGAAGCAGACGTGAGTGAATGAGTGACGCTCATAGGAGTGAAAAATGAAGGCTGCAGTGACTGAGTCGCTTCGGGGCAAGACAGTCAGCAATATAAACAGATAAATGAGTACAGGGTAGAAAGCAGAAATGGGGAGAGAGGGTTCTTTCTCTATCTCTCTCTGCCTCACACAACCTTTCCAAACACACCGCACACACCGCACACACCACACACACCGCACACACCACACACACCGCACACACCACACACACCACACACCGCACCCTGAGAGATTGAGAACCTGCCAGTGAACAGAGCAGGGAACAGACAGCCGTCAGGCAAATCATCCCCAATCTGTATGCCACTGCAGGATGATGACACGCAGGGAACATGAGGTACGAGCTGTTAGAATGAGCTAAAGCAAGCCCTGCGACTCATAACAAAGTTAGCAAACAGATGTTATAGACAGCTTACTAAGTGCTCGAGGTCAACGAGTGTTCTGTCTCCAGGAATAAGCATCTGATTAAAGCCCACAGCATCCAAGTTGATAGGCTTCTCTGAATTTGGTTTTGTATGCCTTGGTAAATGATAGAGCATCTCTGACTAAGTCTCTGACTTCACCATGCTTGTCTTGATGTTGTCAAAACTTATCTGCATTTACATTTTTCCTCCCTTGCAGGATGTTTGACACTTTTCCTTTAAATGCATCACAAGAAATGTCAAGAAATGTTTGCCAAGATTTTTTTCTTCTTCACCTCAATCTTTTAAATGTCTCTCACGCCAGAGACATCATCTGTCCAGCTGTTGGCCTCAAGGCTCCTCCCACCAGGTTATCCATCCACAAATCTCTCCAGCAGCCAGCCAATCAAGACAACTCATTAGACCCATAAAAAGCACATAAAAGAATGATGGAGCCTGACAAAGACCCTCATCACAGTCACAATATGGGTCCCGTGTCATTAAACTCCACAAAGCAGGCTTGAGGAGTCTGGGAAATGATTCAACCATTTCCAAACTTGCATAGATTTATTTATGACAAAAGAAAGAGCATCCAAACTTTTAGAAGACGTCACAGACTTTTGTTAAAGGGACGATAGGTACGATTTTGTCAGTGAGTTTTGTCCCCCAGTAAACATGCTGTGTAAGCCAATGAGGCCCTCTGAGAATCGTTTAGCAACACAGGTTTACCACTACCACAACACAGCACAACTTTTAATATTTGGAGCGGCCCGCTACTTTCAAGCCAATTACTTTCCAGTAAACGTGTTCCAGCCAATCGCATTTGGCAAGGCAAGCTTTCCTTCTTGTCTTATTTTGAATACCACTGAAAACCAAACTGGAGCTGGAGGAAAGCAAGACACGAATTGGGGGGTGCTGTTTCCAATGTTTTCTTTTATAATATTACTTAGTGCAACTTTAAATGATACAATCATTTCTCATGATCTGATGCCCTTCGTTTTGGCACACGCACAAAAATGCATCTAGAATCTAGCTTGAGTAGAACAAATTAACCCAACTGAAATGCTAAAAAAATACAAATTATTTTTTGGGTGAAATTAAGAGAACATTAGGACAGAAACGTCTGTAATGCAGAGTCATTATGACAAGAAATCAGGCCACTCAGTCTGGCTGAGGAATGGAGGGAAATGGAGAAAAGAATAAAGATAATAGCAATAAATAGAGTTACATAATGAACAGTCGGTCCCATCACAGCACTAATGTGTTTCATTTAGAATAATCTTAAAGAGAGTTTGGAATTTGGCATTGTGTCCGAGATCTACTGTTGATTCCACGTGCTCACCAGCCCAAACCACGCTGGTCACGTAGTGGGAGTATGTTGTGTGCTGTGGAGGTGCATCCATTTACATTAAGTCATTTAGCAGACGCTCTTATCCAGAGCGACTTACAGTAAGTACAGGGACATTCCCCCCGAGGCAAGTAGGGTGAAGTGCCTTGCCCAAGGACACAACGTCATTTGGCACGGCCGGGGAATCGAACTGGCAACCTTCAGATTACTAGACCGACTCCCTCACCGCTCAGCCACCTGACTCCCCGCATCCATGTGTGTATGGGACAGTACCCAGGAGTCAGCTCCTACCTTCTGCCACCCTGCACCACCCAGGCCTGGAACACATGCAAGGTCACAGTGCGCAGGGTATGGGAGACCTGGCTCTCTCACACACACACACACATTTGAGAAACACGGGCAGATGGGCGCGCTACACTGAATGGCTGGAGTACTGTGCTCATGTGACCCCTGGTAGCCCAGGTTCCGGAATGTGACGGTGTGTGTCCAGGGGTCACATCTGTCATGAGCCTGGGCCCCTGGGGGCCCAGAGGGGCCAGAGACACACCTGGGATGTGAATGTACTCACCTCACAGACCGAGGACACTCATTTACACACACTCACCTCACACTACCACACACCCACAGGACAGCCTCAGAGCAGGGCTGGATTCTTTCAGGTTTTTTTTGGAACAGACGAAAGTCTCTCAGAGAGGATTGTCTACCGCTTTAAAAATCTTATTTTCGGAGGGGTTAGTGTGTGTGTTGCTGTGTGTGTGTGTGTGTGTTTTGATGGTGTGTACACACTTGCGCAAGTGTGAGTGTGCCTGTCTAAAATGAGATGTGGACAGAGTGACATTGGCAAGCCTATTTGTTATTGATCCCGTCTCTGGCTGTGAAACAGCGTCTGTCAGCACTACGCCCCCCCCTCCTCCCCCACAGTCCCCCCCAACCCCACTCGCTTCCTGGCTCCCTAAGAGCAAGCCCACACTGGGAATATTCATGAGGCCTCCAAACAGTCTGCTGAAATGATAAGAACCCTGACAAATCACTCAGTCCACCGGCAAGTCAGACGGCCAAGCCTCAGCGGGCACCTGGAGGTCACTAGATTGACTACGGGCAGCCAGACACAAAAATCTGCCTTCACCAGTAAACACCTTTCCACCTGAATACAAACATTCCTATTAGTACACCTCCTGTAGGCTGACTTGTTGTGAAACCCACTGGCATGGAACATGCCCGAAATGTGCCAGATTTTTTTAAGGTGGTGTGTTTACCATCTGTAAACATATTCTTTTGTGGCTGAGGACAAGAAAATCCCTGGCCAGGGTTTTCAGAAGAGCATAAGGAGCTAACAAAGACACTGGAATTGTTTGATCCTTTAAACACACTTATTTTTGTTACCTGAGTGACCTTTTGGTGCTTCAATCAATAAACGGACAATCTTCCCACCGCAAGAAGAACCACAATAGTAGAGCATTTTAAACTTTTCCTGATGGCATTTAGCCATTGCGCCACAAGCACTTGTTTGGAAAAGGTCACATTCAAAAGCAGTGTCTCACAGTGTCTCTCTCTCTCCCTCTCTCTCCCAATCTCTCTCACACACACGCTCATTCTACTCTCAACCACTCTGCTAATTAAAGTGTCTTACATGAAAAGCCACTACTGCGACTGAATGTACGAGCGAATCTCTAGACAAGGTGAGCCCACAGGACCAGCAGTCATGGGAGCAGATGAACTGCTAGTTCAGTGAAGGGAGCAGGGCTCCGAGAGTGCCCCAGGGGCTGAAGAGGGCACACAAGCTGGCATGTTGGCACAGTCCAGACAGCGCAGAGCACAGTAGGGAACAGGTGTTCTGGGACCAAATATACCACCAAGAAATTGGAATTCTGCAAGATTATGCAGTCCCCTCCACCATTGCTAGGCCTTAACCTTGCCCTAGCCCTAATCTTAACAGTAACCATAGCCCTAAACCTTAGATAATGTCTACCAGAATAAGCAAGCATAATGTATGCATCACGGTGAAGGACTATAGTTCCAATTTCAGACAGAAAGATGAGTCAGAGACGACGTCTCAAGCCCTGCTACGCTCGATCAACAGGACACAGACATCTCCAGAACGCTGCGCTAAGCAAACACCACCGGAAGATGCTAATATGGGTCTCTTTAAGGCCGCCCTTTCCCCTCCATTCATCTCCTCCTCCCTCCCCTCTCTCTTCCCCTTCCTCCCATCCTTCCCTTGACATCCATCCTTTTGTCTGGCGGGGTTGACAACATTGAAATCTAATCTGTCACCTGGGCTCCCTCTAGGATTCCTCCATTATTATGCAGCAAAAGCAAACATTCTCTGGGTAATAGAACCAAATAGACAGGGGGGATCCTCTCCACCTCACGGCAGACAAAACCTGGCTTTGACTTCCTCATGCGCCCAGGGGCTTTAACCATCCTCGCTCAATTGTCTTCATAAATATCGTAATTGAGGGAACACGCTCTTGCTGATTGGTGGTTTATGAAGCTCATATTGTTCATTTGACGGAGAGATAAGATGAATAAGGGCCTATTAGCGGACACGTTGGTGACAAGATAATAACATGTTGCTGGTCATGAAAGAGACACGTATTTAGAGCCTGGGGGAGAAGGGAGACAGGTAAAAAAAAGCTGAATTTAAGAGAGAAAAGGGTAGCACAGGATAGGGAGATATGCCCACATGGTACTAAAGAAGAGACAGAACAGACAGACAGAAAAAGAACAGGCGTGAGAATAGGACGACCCTTAACCCCAGCACACCACGTCAAAGCCAAATACCAAAGCTACCTCGCCCCCCCCCCCCCCCCCACCCCCTATCTGCCCCCAAACAGCCACCTTCCTGCCACCCTTGCTTTATAGAAATGCCATCGCAAATTGAGATCAGCAGCAGTTTGTGCATCGCTGACATTTCCTGCCAAGTCGTTCACAAAGGTCAGCCCACACCTGAAGGCTGGGGCCCGCAGGAGAGGCAGCGTGGACTAGGGTGGTCAGCTTCCAGATGGGTGAGTCCAGTAGGTACTGGTACTACACTCAACCGTAGCTACAGGACTGTGGAATACTGAACCATAGCTGGAACAGCATGCGAGATTCAATGAGAGGATGTTGCATCTCAATGTCATTGTGACTCAAATCCTTGGAGAGATTGGCCTGGTGACCCGTCCTTGACTTATTCAAGTCACCATGGCGACTCGTGACATGGTGCAGGTTGGGATCTGTCACCGCTCATCAGTGTCCTTTCAGAAACTGATAGAATCATCCCAATATGTCGGCAGGCTGGCATGAAAACAATCCAATCACTGATAAATACCTCAAGTGTAAACCTTCAACAATCAACCTTCCTGATGGCAGATTGAGGCTGGATTAGAATGACGTGCGCAATAGTGCAGAGAAATTAAATGGAGTCCTTTTAGCGCCTGTTGGAAACAATAAGATCAAATGGATTGATGCAGTATACAGTGAGAAGCCTGTCATCTTATCACACTGCCAGTGGTACTAGAGTCAGAGAAGAGATGCAACCGTTAGAAGATAACAGTGGCTTCACAGCTTCCACACGTGACCAAGACCAGTGGACTGAAACAGCATTAAATCCAAGGTAAATGACCCCTGTGATTCGCCATCAACCCCTTGAATGAACTCATTCATCAGCAGAGCATCAGATTCAGTAGATTATTCTGTCATGCATGATACTTTCTCACATGTCATTTGATGGCACATGATTGCAACCATGGCCTGGTCATGACCTAAAACATGCATGTCATTGCAAGTATAAAAGGGCACACACACACATTCACTCACTCTCCTTCTCTCACAAACACACACACATTCAAACACACACACACACACAACCGATGGATACATTCAGCAGGAATGAAGGGGATTTGGAGATGTTGTAAAGTTCACCTTTACTCCATGCAGATGGTTATCAGCAGCTGTCCAGGTGTCTAACAGGGGAGGGAAGTATTGATCCTGATCAACCTTGCTGATAACTCTCTGGCAGGCTGGAACATATGCTGGGTAGGGCCTTCACCCCAGCCTCCACACCAGCCTCCACCCCGGCCTCCACACCAGCCTCCACCCCGGCCTTCACACCAGCCTCCACCCCGGCCTCCACACCAGCCTGGACACCAGCCTGCACCCCGGCCTCCACACCAGCCTCCACCCCGGCCTTCACACCAGCCTCCACCCCGGCCTTCACACCAGCCTCCACCCCGGCCTCCACACCAGCCTGGACAGATGTCTGCTATCCCCAGTACACCTGGTTATTTCAGTAATAAAACTTGTGATAAAAAAAAAGGGCTGTATCGAAGTCAACACCGTATCTAGGGAGCCAGGGGTCTCTCTGATTGGCTGTGGCAGGGGCTCAGTGAAGACCACTAGGTGGCTGACAGCCTGCCTGTCCAGACGGGACCTGGAAAACTACTGGATCGATAGAGGAGCATTTAGGTCATACACACTGTACATGCTGTACACTGAAAGGGATGCACAGGGGGTACTTTCAGAACTCATTCACATAACCGGCCAGACAATTCCTCATCATCAGCCATGAGAGTCCACAAATAAATAATTTCCTCCTGCCAACAGCTAAAGGGGATATTACATGAAATATGCCATCAGCAACTAAGTCTCTAAGTTGTACACAGGAGAGAGAGAGAGAGAGAGAGAGAGAGAGAGGGAGAGAGAGAGAGAGAGAGAGAGAGAGAGGGAGAGAGAGAGAGAAAAGGAGAATGAGAGAGGGAGAGAGAGGTAGAGAGCGAGAGAAAGAGAGAAGAGCAATGATCTCAGCAAAACAGAACGCAGCTTGTGTTCCTTCCATGAGTCTCCCGTCACTGTGAGTACGGTACACTGCTGTTCCAATCGCCCACAGCTACACTTCCCAGGACATGATGACACACTGGAGGCCCAAGGTTGGTGAAGCTTTTAGCCAGACTCTGCTGCTGTCCTGGCAGGCTCACCTGAGATGGAGACGGTGGGAGCAGGCCCAGTCTCAGCCGCCTGGGTGTTTTGGACAACGTTGATTTGTGTTCAGCACAGAGCGTGAAGTATAAGGGGATTGCTAGGTGAATGTTAAAGAGGCCCAGTTCCTAGCCAGTAGTCTGAGTCATGCTTGACCCACTTTCTACCTTAGACACTCTCCTGTCTGTTGAATATAGTATCAGAACCTCCATAATCTAGATATCTAGAATATTCACCGTGATGTCTTATGTGAACAACCATGTGGGTGGGATTTTCTTTCTTGTCCTATGTGTGTGTGTGTGTCTGTGGAGTGCATCTGTGTATGTGGAACAGTGTGTGTGTGTGTGGAACAGTGTGTGTGTGTGTGTTTTGGGGTGCATGTTTGTTTGTGTCTATCTGTGTCTATGTTTTAATACTTCTTAGTACCTATGTCTGTGTGTATTGGGGAGGGAAGCTGGACTGGACCCAAGGCCACCCCCCCCCCCCCCACACACACACACACACACCCCCAGCAGGAGGCTACATCAGGAGCAGCAAATCTGGTGACTGTCCCTGCCTTACATAACAGCTGTGTGACGCAGGCAGGACAAGCATAGCACAAAGGCTGGCTGCCTTTGTGTGTGTGTGTGTGTGTACGTATATGAGGCGTGTGTGTGCTCTTGTCCTTTTAAATGAGCTGTGCCGCAGAAACCTATAATGTCTATAGCAGTATCCTCAGGTGATTATAATAGCCTCAACACTGTCCACATTGTTTACTTTCAATTAATTCACCGATGAAAATGTGTGTCTGAGTATGTTTGAGCGTCTCTATCTTTCAACAAATGCTGAAGTAGGGAAACCAATAAGCCCTGGCAAAGCATACCATTTCCTTTAAATAATTACGTCCAGCTACGAATTCTGCAAACTATTCTCTGGGGATGGAGGGGATATCAATGAAAATGTGTTTGTCTGAGAGTCTGTAAACACACATTTGCATGCTGCTTGTCTGGAGGAAGTCTTTTCAGATGCACGTGTGTATCATGGGTATAATATTGTTAAAACAGAGTGCGGAATACTGCACACGTCAAATCAACGTGTACAATGGGATTGACAGGAGTCAGGTGGCTGAGCGGTTAGGGAATCAGGCTAGTAATCCGAAGGTTGCTGGTTCGATTCTAGGCCGTGCAAAATGACGTTGTGTCCTTGGGCAAGGCACTTCACCCTACTTGCCTCGGGGGAATGTCCCTCTACTTACTGTAAGTAAGTAAGATAAGAGCGTCTGCTAAATGACTAAATGTAAAAATGTAAATGTAATGTACAAAGTACAATGTGCTGTGAGAGGTGTTTTTGCTGATTCAGCAAGTGTGCTTTTAAAATAAAAAGACATCGAATTAAAGGCCTAGAAAGATATGAAGTCAAATTAAATAAAATAGATACGTATGTGCATTCGTACATAGGGCATGTCTCCTCCGTTTTCTGAATGAGTAGCCTAATGAAAAGACGTACCACGACAGGGGACTTTGTTTAAACTCACAACTTCCATTAAAACCTGTTTCAGAGCCCTGGAGACACGGAGCACCATGTAACCGTTGCGTAGAGCTGATGTATTTGGAAGCATGTTCCTGTCGTTCCATATTGGATCAAAGAGATAGAAGAAGGATGCATGGAGCACCTGCGGGCAGCCCTCCCTGGGAGCCGCACTCGTGCACTGTACCTTTAAGAGGAGTGAGTGTGCGTGTGCGTGTGTGTGTGCATGTGATCCCCGCAGACATTTAGTCATTTTACATTTAGTCATTTAGCAGACGCTCTTATCCAGAGCGACTTACAGTAAGTACAGGGACATTCCCCCCGAGACAAGTAGGGTGAAGTGCCTTGCCCAAGGACACAACGTCATTTGGCACAGCCGGAAATCAAACTGGCAATCTTCTGATTACTAGCCCGATTCCCTAACCGCTTAGCCACCTGACTCCCCTGACACCTCATCCCCAGTCTTGATACCTTCGCGTATCACCACCTGTTGTTCATGTGGGATTCTCACATGGTGAGAGTGTGCTTGACATGCAGCAGTCGCTGGTTGGGAAGTGGCGCGAGAGAGAGAGAGAGAGAGAGAGAGAGAGAGAGAGAGAGAGAGAGAGAGAGAGAGAGAGACAGGGAGACAGAGATACAGAGAGACAGGGAGACAGGGAGACAGAGAGACAGAGAGACAGAGAGACAGGGAGACAGGGAGACAGAGAGAGAGACAGACAGAGAGAGAGAGACAGACAGGAGACAGAGAGACAGACACAGAGGCAATAGAGTGAGATGAGGGGCTTGAGGGACGTTGGTGTGGAGTAAAGACAGACAGGTGTATCTGATTAAGAGAATTGGCCAAATGCCAGGCAATTGCAACGGCTGTTGCTCCTTTGGGGGGAACAAAAAAGAAAATCCGACAAAATACAACGGGAAGTGAAAGCTGGAGGCAATACAGTAGCCTTTTCATACAGAGCTTGATGGCACCTTCCAGACTGTGAAATCAATGGCTATATGGCAGCTTGTGTGTGTGTGTGTGTGTGTGTGTTGGTCATTTGTGTGTGTGTATTTGAGTGCCTACCAGGCAAACACCCCAGCACCATGGTTGTAAACATGTCAAACTTTGACAAGGCTCCAAATTGAAAATGAGATTTGACTCTCCAAACTATATCACAGATCAGTTTGTATGCTATAATGCCCTAGAATCATATGTAATCATTGAGAATAAGGAGATGACCAGAAAGTATTTATCTGCCGTTGCGGGCCTTAATTAAGAAGGCATATGTACTCTGCAAAATACTGTGTTTTGTGTGTGTGCGTGCGTATGTGTGTTTACAACATCTACTCTTGTGATTCCACGTGCTGCTGCATCAATATACATGAGATGCAAAGTCTTTAAAAATTGAGCGTGCATTAATAAGAAAACACCAGATATCTCCGGAGCGTCTACACTACTGCATAAACTCGGCTCCCAAAAGACAACTTATTTGCAATGCAAATTGGGATTTTTGTGTGCTTCCCCCCCACCCCCCCTTCCTCCACTGACACCGCTTAATTTGAGTGGTGTCTTTCACTTCGTACGAGCAACAGGTGTCCTGGGTGAATTGCATGCTGGGAGACGAGGCCTATCAAGAAGCTTTCTACACGCTGTTTGGGGATGTTTGGTTTGAGCCGGCCTTCTGCCGCCGTGCCGTGTTGTTGTGGCTGAGGTCTGGGACGCGGCACAGAGAGCAGTGGGAGGGGCGGCCATTGAATTATTGAATGAGCACATCAGGTGTCAGTTTGACTGGCTGACGTACTGGAGGGAGACTTCTGCCGGTTAATGAGGACTCCCTGTGGATGTTACTGTAATACCAGGCCTCGGGTCTAGAGATGATCACGTGACAGGCAGGTTAAGTTTCCATTTTGATGTGTTTTAACACCCAAGGCTTATGTGCAACTGTGTGACTGATGGAGAGGAGGAAGTACAGCAACACTAGCCATTAGCTCTGTTAGACCTGTCTACGTCTGCAGGGAAATTAGACCTGGTAGAAATAACACCGATCCCGGGAATAACGCTTTGCAGAAAATAACATAATTTCATGGAGCATTTGGCACATTTATAGGCATTTAAACCAATGCATTATTCCCTGCTTTAATAGCTTTCAGTTATCTGTTTTAGAAGCACCCTGGTCATGACAAAAAGACGAGAGACAAAGATAAGTAAGAGAAAGACAAGGACTTGTAAGTCTCTAAAGGACTGCTCTCCAGGAGGAGGGGCTCTCGGGCTCTGTCTTGGTCAGATGGCTGAGCGGTTAGGGAAGCGGGCTATTAATCAGATGGTTGTTGGTTCGATGGTGCATGTCAAGCACACTCTCACCATGTGAGAATCCCACATGAACAACAGGTGGTGATACGCGAAGGTATCAAGACTGGGGATGAGGTGTCAGGGGAGTCAGGTGGTTAAGCGGTTAGGGAATCGGGCTAGTAATCAGAAGATTGCCAGTTCGATTTCCGGCTGTGCCAAATGACGTTGTGTCCTTGGGCAAGGCACTTCACCCTACTTGCCTCGGGGGGAATGTCCCTGTACTTACTGTAAGTCGCTCTGGATAAGAGCGTCTGCTAAATGACTAAATGTAAATGTCTTGATCTCCACCAGCTCCAGACAGCACCCCCTCACTTTAAGCCCACATGAAAAGCTGAAGGTAGTGACCAGACGGACGTTTACAAGACGTGGTCAGTTACACGTGCGTTGATTTAGAGACGATAGCCCCAATACTTGATCAAAGAGATGACACTATCAGTTGAACTTGACATGAAAACACAGAGTAGCTGGACCAGACTAAATCAGTGTTTCCATCCTGTGCTGCCCTCTCATAGGCTTGGCACAGAACAGGACATCTCCCGATTGGTTGGCTTGACCTTGTGTCAAACACAGGACAAGTACAAAGGTGTTGTTCATTATTTATGAGGCGGCGCTCTGGCAAACAATGCAGGAGTAATGGTCTGTTTCAGGCAGACAAGTTCGGCGTCTCTTTTACTCACAAGGGTGAACAATCCAACCATTTAGTGCTCATAAAAATGGCTTCTGGCTGTTGGCAGACACAGATGAAGAACACACGAAGACAGTCTGTCACTTAAATACGGAAACAGACACTACATTTGCCAGATTCATGGCAATTAGCACTAATTTCTGACTTGATATGACACAAGTTTCTACCATCCGGATTTGAAGTAACGTACTGGAGTAGTTTTAATGCATGACTAAGACAGAAGATTAGATGCATCCGTTTGTTCTGGGTCGGCTCAGTGTTGAAAGACCTAAAAACGTCACAATTGATTAATCAACTTAGAATTCTTGATTGTAAAATTACATTGTGTGGTTGGAAAGATTTAAAATATACTATCAAAATACTGTAGATGGTATAAGAAAAGCCAAGGGAATATATAGTGCTTTACGACTATGGATGAGAGAGCCAAGATGAGCTGAGAAGTGGAACTAATGTATCCATTAATTATAGATTATAATGTATTATATCACACTAAACAAAAACACAAGTATAGAGAAAAGTGAGTTTTCTACAGCAGTGAGATGGTTTTAATTGCAAAGAAATTTTGGAGAAAAAACTAAGGAAAAAAAACAAACAAGCATACCAGATGCCAGTTTTCCAGCTCACAGCACTGAAAAACAAGCCAACACATTAATTAAGATGTCTGGAGAGATTCTTAAATAAGACATTCTAAGAGTGAAGGAAGACCATTCTTCCTGTTCCTTTCAGTAGAACGGACTCCAAAGTGCATGTGTGTGTGTGTGTCTCTGCACAACAACTTTAGAGGGTGCCATGATGTCTGAAATCAACTGGACATACTGTGTGCACTTGCTTTGGAATGTTTGAGAGGTTGTCCTTGACGACAAGCTGAACACTCATTTGACTCGACGCAATTCCTTCGGAAAGAAGACAGAACGAAAGCGAAGAGAAGAAAAAAAAAGCGCTTGGCCTGATTAACCTAAATCACTGAAAATAAACTCCTTGTGTTCTGAGCAGCTGTGAAATTGACGTCGTCGCCAGTCGACTTCTCGCAGAAGAGAGATAAAGGCATCTCCGTCTGCGGGATCGCCATGGCAACAGCCATGGTGCTGCGTGTATGTAAAGAACCGACTTAAAAGGTCTGTTGCCGTGACATTTAGATGTGGTACGTGCTCACCTTTGTCATTGTTCAAATCACCTCCTGCCAGATTAGCTTATAAGTGTGTGTGTTCCCATCGCTCAACCTCCGTCTCTTTATACCTGCTGTTTCTCCACGTCCTGCTCCTCTGCAGAGAGCCGTCCGGGAACCAACGTGAGGGGTATATCGCCATGGAAGGAACGGCCTCCATTTTGTGTAGTCAATTCAACAGATCTACATCTACGGGTCTATCTTTGTGATTCTACTATGCAAAGCACAGAAGATGCAGTGGAATGACTTGCAGTCCAGCTCTTGAGAAGAGGTCAGGAGTTTACGGGACTATTTTGGACGCCTGTCACAGTTCGCCCCCGAGCAAACTGCCTGCGGGGAGATCTCGAAGCGAGAAAAGGGACGTTTGAATATATAATTGATTTCATCACTAAGAGAGAAGCGTTGGTTTGGCGTGCTTGTGTGGTGGGAGCCATTAGAGGCAGGGCGGGTGGCCTGTCCTCCTCAGCCGGTAGTAATGGCCTTTATTCAGCCCTGAACCCTTCACAGAGACAGGAGGACTGCTTCAGTTCTACAGTACAGGACTTGCACTCTCTCTCCATCTCCCTTTCTCACTCATACATCTTCCTTCCTTTCTAACATTCGAGTCATTATCTGAGATTTCCAAATATAATAATTTTTCTTTATTTTTTGTTACTTGTGTATTTGGTAGGTTCTACGTTATGAGGCTGTACATTACAGTATTGAGTGTCTTTCATTTGAATCACACCCAGACAGATATGAAAACACACACATGCACACACGTGACAACAAGATGACCTACCTTTATGTCAGTAACACAAGGTTCGCATTCATTCCTATATTTATGTATAGATGTATGCAGGGTAACTTGGAGTGGCAGAAAAGTAATTAAAGTCAGCAAAGCCTGCAATGCAGATCCAACCACTAGACACAACACATGGTGTGGGCCTAAATGAAAGGAATTAAAAGGGAATTTGTTTTGAGAGCGATGCTCTCAAGCGAGTCCTTCATGCACGTAACATTTTCCGAGCAGGATGCATATGCAATTTTAATTTGGAAATGTCTAAGTACATAAGAACATAACACACACACACACACACGCCGGGTACACAAACACGCAAACACAAGCACACACCTCCAGCGAAGTGTACTAACCAGGATGGCAGATCAGGCATTAGCATAGCCACCCACTCTGTAGTCATGTTCCTCCCACACAGATGAGCAGCATTAAAAAAAATCGTTCTTTCTATCTTTTCTTTTTTGCTCGCTCGGGTGTCCCAAAACATGTTTTTATGTGTCAGCAAAGTTCAAAGTTCAAATCCAATTTCATGACTTTAAAAAGTGGAAAATATACGGATGCCCATTCAAATATACGAATACAGATTTATTTTACGATCACATTTTAGAGGACCCCAAGAGTCATAGGTCATTTCAAACCCTGATATAGTTCAGAGTGGATTTGCAGTGATCTTGCGGGTGTCTGCTTCCAGACATGCTGATGGGCTCCAACTTCAACTGCTTAACCACACCATAGTTAAAGTCATTTTAAAGTCAGACGTAGTGTATATGATGAAGGGGATAGTTCATGAATAATTTACCCAACCCTTCTCTCTTCATCTCTCCTTTTCCCTCCTTCCTCCCCTTTATCGCCATCCTCCTCTCTGTCACCGTCGTTGTCTCTCCCTCCCCAGTGGTTTTCCTCATTGGATTCCTTTCATGTTGTTTCCTCCTGTCTATCTTCTTTCTTCTTTGCCTCCCCCGTTCACTTAACCCACTTCTCTCCCCCATCCCTTCTAATCACAGCCTTCTTGAACTCTCCTCTTCCCGCCCCCCTCTCCCTCCTTCTCTCTACCTCCGTCTCTCGAACCCTCCCAGACATTCTTCTTTACCTCCCACCCAGTCTCTCTCCTCTATGTTATCTTGTCCCTCCATCTCGCAATCCAGTCCCCAGGACAGGCGTCCCCCTCTCCTGCACCTTCTCCACCCAGTCCTTTCTCAACCCCTGCCTTCACACTCCTTGAAACTAATCTCCACGTCACCCCCCCCCCCCCCCGCCACCCTACATTTCTTCGTTTACCTCCTCCACCTTTCCTTCCGCTCTCATCCTCCCACTCTCACAGCCTGCCATCCCTCACTGTCGTGGGAAGGAGAGCGGAGATTTGACGTGGGCAGCACATCTGGGTAGCTCATGTGCTGCAGATACATTCAGCCGCCACGGGCGCCTGATAGCTGCGCCCCCCCACCTTCCTCAGCCCCCCCCCCCCCCTGCCCCCCCTCCCAGTCCCCCCCCCCCCCCCCCCCTCAGTATTGTCTAAAAGCTGCTTAGCGAGCTGCTCTCACAGGCTTATTGTTGCATTAATGCTCCCAACAGCAGCGGAGCAGCAGTCTGCCCTGGTGAGAGGTGGAAGATACACAGGCTCCAGGGGGTTAGTCTGTGTGTGCGTGTGTGTCTGTGTGAATAAGAGTGTGTGCGTGTGTAAGAGTGTGTGTGTGTGGGTGGGGGGGGGGAGGTCGGGGGCTACAGTATGACTTTTTTGGTGTGTGACGTGAAGGAAAACAGACGAGGAAGAGGACAGATGAAGAGAGGACAGATGAAGGGAGGACAGATGAAGGGAGGACAGATGAAGAGAGGACAGATGAAGAGAGGACAGACGAAGAGAGGACAGATGAAGAGAGGACAGATGAAGAGAGGACAGATGAAGAGAGGACAGATGAAGGGAGGACAGATGAAGAGAGGACAGATGAAGAGAGGACAGATGAAGGGAGGACAGATGAAGGGAGGACAGATGAAGGGAGGACAGATGAAGAGAGGACAGATGAAGGGAGGACAGATGAAGGGAGGACAGATGAAGGGAGGACAGATGAAGAGAGGACAGTTGAAGAGAGGACAGATGAAGAGAGGACAGATGAAGGGAGGACAGATGAAGGGAGGACAGATGAAGGGAGGACAGATGAAGAGAGGACAGATGAAGGGAGGACAGATGAAGGGAGGACAGATGAAGGGAGGACAGATGAAGAGAGGACAGTTGAAGAGAGGACAGATGAAGAGAGGACAGATGAAGGGAGGACAGATGAAGGGAGGACAGATGAAGAGAGGACAGATGAAGAGAGGACAGATGAAGAGAGGACAGATGAAGAGAGGACAGATGAAGGGAGGACATCACTGCTGGAGAGCCTCGAGAGCTACATTAGCCGTGTAATGGAGAGTAAGTACTAGGTGTTCCAGAGAGTTGGATAGCTATGACAGAGACAGAGGGACTTTGTAAGCCAAGCTAATGTAAGCTACAGGCTTAAAAACTCCATCAAGCTCTGTGATTTAGAGGCAGATAGCTGATGGGTGGTAAGAATCCACCATGGTAGCAAGCATAATCCAGATAAATATGGATGTGATGTTGCATGGATGTCTGTCCCTGACCTGGCCAATCACAAGAGAGGAGTACACCACACCATGACTTGTATAATTATGATGGAAATACGGCTCATTATTCCGTGTCCTCCATGTGACTTCTCTTATCTGACTGAACTGTGAAGGTGAAGAACAGTTCTCATTAATTGCAACCAACTGAAGGCTACCACTGAGTCCTGTTTAGGCCTATTTCAAAATGTTTTGCCCCCTTCCCAGTCACTCTCATATAAAAAAGATAAAAAAGATAACTAAAAAGTTCACTCTTGGTAAAGTAGAGGTTACATAAATAAAGAGATAGGATAAGAATAGCTCACTGCATGAGTAACAGCCTGTGGGGTGAGTGCTGGGATTTCCCCAGCCCCGGCCCCAGCCCTGGCCCCAGCCCCAGCCCCGGCCCTGGCCCCAGCCCTGGCCCCAGCCCTGGCCCCGGCCCCAGCCCCAGCCCCGGCCCTGGCCCCAGCCCTGGCCCTGGCCCCAGCCCCAGCCCCGGCCCCAGCCCGGCCCCGGCCCCAGCCCGGCCCCAGCCCTGGCCCCAGCCCCAGCCCTGGCCCCCAGCCCCAGCCCGCTGGACAATTAGCACAACTCTCCAGCTCAGATTTCAGTTTTGGTCCTGCCTTACACACTGCTATAAAACTGGTGTCTCATTATCACGGTGAACACCCCCGCGGGGCCAGCTGTACCAGGCGGGATCAGAGGGGACGGTTGGTGCCAGGCTGGGATCAGTCCTGTCAGAGTGGCATGGCGTACAGGGAGCTGACGGGAGGGGAGAAGAACCGCTTTAGGGGGAACCAGGAGAGATAGTGACTACTTTAGAATTGGTTTTAGGTTTCGTCCCTGGCTCCAGCAGACTGAGGGGGCTGGAAGACAGCTGGAATCCCACCCAGGTCCTAGTGCCCATCGTATCCAAGGAAGCATACCTGTGACGTATTTCAACTCACTGAGGAATTGCTGACAGAATAGCTTGTGCTCACAGGGAGGATCAAAATGAGGGCATGCAGTGACAACACACACACACACACACGGAGACTCACAGACACACACGGTGACACACACACGGAGTGCTCTGGCCTTCAACCCCCTGCCGCAGTAGACCCAGGTGGCCTGACACCAGTCTCTGTCTGAGTAATGGCCCCGGAGGAGCACAGGAAGAGTAGATTCATCACCGTCTGGACCAAGCGCACTACGCACGCTGTACACAGCAAAACACACACACACACACACTGTACACAGCAAAACACACACACACTGTACACAGCAAAACACACACACACACGCTGTACACAGCAAAACACACAAACACACACACACACTGTACACAGCAAAACACACACACACACACACTGTACACAGCAAAACACACACACACACACGCTGTACACAGCAAAACACACAAACACACACACACGCTGTACACAGTGAAACACACAAACACACACGGACGAGTAATAGGAAAAAATAAACACATGTCACACATCAAACATTGGACAATTAAGCAAAATGTCTGCCGGTAGGAACGATGGCAAAAGATCCCGTAGCCCATAACCTAGTGTGTGTGTGTGTGTGTGCGTGTGTGGACTAGCTTGCTCTGCAGTAGATGCACACACACACACACTGAGCACTTCCTATGTTTATCTGTTTGAGCTGTGCGTTCAGAGCCCTGTGCTCATTCATCAAGTGACGACGAGGCCATTTATTACCGTTTGCCTTGTCAGTCAAGCCCCAAATCCCCCATCCATCCATCCATCCATCCCCTCTACAGAGGCCTCACCTCACTCCCCCCCACCTCACTCCCCCCCACCTCACTCCCCTTCTCCCAGCAACGCTGCATGCTTAGCATAGCAATCAGAGACGTCCTACCTGCTCTGTATTCATCACACTGGCCTGAGTAGCAGAGCAGGGGAGATGTGGGGAAGGAAAGAGAAAAAGGAAGAGGAGAGAGAGGGAGGGAGGAGGGGAGTGAGGGAGGGAGGGAGGGAGGGAGGGAGGGAGGGAGGGAGGGAGGGAGGGAGGGAGGGAGGGAGGGAGGGAGGGAGGGAGGGAGGGAGGGAGGGAGGGGGGAGGGAGGGAGGGAGGGAGGGAGGATGGAGCGAGTGCCAGAGTGATAGAGGAGTAGACAGAGGGAAGAGAAAGGAAAGAGAAAGAGAGGGAAGATGAGGGTAGAGTGGTAAACAGACTGGTGTGGAAGCGGTGCTTGTCAGAAAGTCATGGTAATTGGGTAGTAGCAGCAGAATCGAGATGTTTCGAACTGGGAGCGTCGGCTGTTTTGCATAGTAAAAAGTCTGAGCTAGACTAAGAGTACCTGAAATATATAAAAGTACAGCATAATCAGCCAACTTCAAGTCAAAAGGCATTACAAACTAAATTTAGTTTGCATCTGTAGACACTTTCGAAAAACGCTTCAGTAGAAAGAGTTCTTGAGGACAACCCAGTCTCTCTCTCAGAATGTTTCTAGTGGTGGTCGTGTCAAGTGGACTTTGTGTAGTTCCTGCAGTTGATTCTGTTGCTGATGTCTTAAGTCTCAGGTATGTGGAACACAAATCCTCCAGCGAGAATATTCCACCCCACCAGCCACGCAGCTGGTATAAAACACCTGATAATCTGAGGTGCAGTACCAGTCCCCACACACACACACACACACACACACAGAGAGAAGGAGGGTGAGAAATGGCTAAGATCTGAATCATTCTCCAAGGTAGAGCAGGTGCTTAAGTTTTGCTTCCCTTGTCATTAATTAAGACTGGAACCCTCAGGCCATCCATCCCAACAGAGAGAAGGAGAGAGAGAAAGAGGGGGTGAGTATGAGAAACAGGCAGACAAAGAATGAGCGTGAGATAGAGAGAATTACCACGTTTGTGAAGAGCATTCTGGTACAGCTGGAAGCAGGTAAGGCAGAGAGGAAGCTAAGATGCTAGGCTACTTGAGTTCAGGCTCCTCGATTCCATACTTCACGGACATCGATAGGGGATTATGGGTCATGCAGTCCTCAAGTTCAGCAACACACAGAGCAGAGCCCCACTGAGGGCCAGAATGAATAATATCCAGACATTGTTGAGTGTCCAGATACAATACATCAATACATAACAGAAGTCTTTCAATTTGCATGTCATCAGTCCGAGCTCTCTCAGCTAATCAGCAATGAAACACTTAGAACATACTTAACACCTACAACCTATCCTCATTTACGCTGTTGTAAAACCTCGAGGACAAATGGGCTGAGCAAAGACTGAACACATATGAGCATGAGTCGTTTGGCCGATGAGTAATTATTAAATCATCGAACCTTTCCAGGGTGTTTAAATTTTCATGGCCGACCATTAGCATCGTAGCGAGCAACGCCCGCTAGACGAGCTAGCAGGAGGCCATAGTAGAGGCAGGGGGGAGAGCACGGAGGGATGGAGGCTTTTTATCTGACCTAGATAGAAGCCCAGCAGCACTCCTCCTCCCCCCTCCTCACCCCTCCTCCTCCTCAGACAGTGCCGCCTGGGAGCTGAGGGGACATTTGAGGAGCGAGATGAGGAACATGACGTCAGGTTCTTCCCCCAGAGCCTGGGAACAACGTCCAGACTCAGGAGCAGGAAGTTCGCACGCAACCGACAGACGGAGCCAAGACCTCTGAGCTGAGAATGTAGTGGTGTGTGTGTATGTGTGTGTATATGTGGGTGTGTGTGTGTGTGTGTGTGTAGGGGGCATTGGGCATGATCAAAGTTGATAATTATATGGGAATGAATGAGGTGTGTGTGTGTACTGTATGTGTTAATATGCGTGTTTAGTGTACTGACAAATTCACTGCTAGTCTCTCATCAACCCTCACCCCCGCTCTCTCCCCATTGCACTTGGTTTTAGCACTTAGAGTTTAACGTTAGACTGTTTGGGGGGGGGAAGCGATACAAACTTTCAAGTTCTACTCCTCGAACTGCAGTTAAGCTAGGGGCTCTCCAGAGAACAGGAACTCATGGAGCTCTCGAGTAATACCTGCCTTGTCCATTCTCTCCCTCTGTTTGGGCTAAAGAAAATACCCTGAGAGGACCCACCAATCATAGCCATTAGCCTGCTGTGCCACACCCTACCCCCAACTACCATGGGCAATGGTACTCTTAATTAGCAATCAACCTAGATTCTTGTGCTTAGCTTGTAAGTCAGACGTTTTGAATGCCGCAGTGCAAGCCTTCATTGTTTGCCTGTTGAACTCTTTTTCAGACATAAATTGATTGGACTTCATCAGCACACCTAAGTACGGCTTTTAAACATATTATGCTGACTTCAAAATGTCCTTTAAAGTGGCGTGGCATTCAGTTTTTCCATTAGGGGCAATTGTAACCTTTTGTGTGAACAAGTGCAGAAGGAGAACTGAATGACTCAAGTCTAACATTTGAACACTTGCTGGGGTTGGGTGTGTGTGTGACCACAACATAAGAAACAGAAACACTGAGATGTCCGATTCTAGAATCTGGCAGATTGTACGAAGCCCATGGGTTAGCATGTAACCCTTAGCATGCAGCCATGCTCTCAATGCGCGCATGGGAAAAGCGACCTCCAGTGACCCATCTCAGTGTGTAATCAACTATGCAACCTTTAACCTCTAATCCGGCAGATAGATTTCCAGAGCAGATCCGCTTGCAGCTTCGACCTTACCAAGATTGCCTCCCAATAGAACAGATAAGAGGGCAATATTCAGCTTCGACAATCGAACGCTTCCTCACATACAGTACTCTGAAATGCAGAAAGATGCCATTAATGAGCCTCCCAGAGTAAACAGTATAGACAAAACACCCTTAAGGAATTCTATTGCTTTTTTCCTATTTCCCGGATAGCAGTCATCTATTTACATTTCTGTTGTAAAATGAGAACTTATTTGCACAATGTTGCAATTTGTGGGAAGAAACACGTCGAGTTGGCCTGAATAAATCATAACAAATATGGACACGTGAGTCTGTAGGGAACCTGTAGGGAGGCCACACATGATGGAGCAGGGATATGAAGAGGAGGGCCTCTGAGGAAATGTGTGTTGGCCGTTAACCCATTTTTGCCCGGGGCAATGATAGAGAGAGAGAGAGAGAGAGAGAGAGAGAGAAAGCTTGAGAGAGAAGTAAAAAATAATGGCCTTTTAGCAAATGTTAAAAGATGGCTATTAGAAAGCCAGTTTGTAACTTCATCAATATTTCAATTGGGTGTCAAACGTTTCAGCTCCATCCCGTCTCCAACGCTGCAATCTGTTATAGGAGCTTTGGGGGCTGGTCAGAGTGTCCTAGCTTGCTGCCAGGGAGCAGGGCGGGGGGAGAGGAGCAGGGAGAGGAGCAGGGAGAGGAGCAGGGAGAGAAGCAGGGAGAGGGAGAGAAGCAGGGAGAGAAGCAGGGAGAGGGAGAGGAGCAGGGAGAGGAGCAGGGAGAGGAGCAGGGAGAGGAGCAGGGAGAGGGAGAGGAGCAGGGAGAGGAGCAGGGAGAGGAGCAGGGAGAGGGAGAGAAGCAGGGAGAGGGAGAGGAGCAGGGAGAGGGAGAGGGAGAGGGAGAGAAGCAGGGAGAGGGAGAGGAGCAGGGAGAGGGAGAGGGAGAGGGAGAGAAGCAGGGAGAGGGAGAGGGAGAGAAGCAGGGAGAGGGAGAGGAGCAGGGAGAGGGAGAGGGGGAGGCAGAGGGGGAGAAAGAGGGGGGGGGGGGCAGGGAGAGGGGGAGAGAGAGACTCCGGAGGGAGCAGTGTCTGCTTCATGTGTTCTCTCTCTCCCTCTCCCTCTCTCTCTCTCCCTCTCCCTCTCTCTCTCTCCCTCTCTCTCTCCCTCTCCCTCTCCCTCTCCCTTTCCCTCTCTCAGCTGACTCATACGACTCGGCCCTGGATCCAGACCAGACCTGTGTCAATTACAAATAGCTAATTATTTCAAATGCCACTGCAATTAACTAAATAAGCCAGTATAATAGAAGTGAGTTTGAGGTCAGTCAATACATTGTTATGTAATGAATCGTTGTAATGGACCTAGGTTTGATAGCATACACACATCCACACCAACACTTTTTTGGGGGGGGGGTCTCTTTAATTCTCAGGCTCCATCACTTCGCCTCCAGACGCTTTCAGATCAGCCTGAACCCAGTGAATGAGAAAATGACCTGCAACGCAGAGCACATTAACCAGTCAGTTGTTTTTAGAGCTGGGCTCAGGCAACCAAGCAGCAAATCCAGATTTTCTGGTTACCTCACCATCTTCACACACACACTTTCTTCACACACGCCCACACTCACTCTCTTTCATAAATGCCTACACACACATTATCTCTGTCTCTGTTTACCCCGGGGAAAAGATGAAATAAACACCTTGTGTTAGGCCAGCCTCAGAAGGGGATTGCGGTTCCCAGTAATTAGCTAAGGACAGTTTACATAAGAGCGCCAAGCATTCTTCCTGTCCATTCACTCTAATAGATCTGGTCAGAGAGCGAGAGAGAGAGAGACAGAGAGAGAGAGAGAGAGAGAGAGAGAGAGAGAGAGAGAGACAGAGACGGAGACGGAGACAGACAGACAGAGAGACAGAGAGACAGAGAGACAGATAGTAAGAGAGACAGAGAGACAGAGTAAGAGAGACAGAGAGAGAGAGAGAGAGAGAGAGAGAGAGAGAGAGAGGAGAGAGAGAGAGAGAGACAGAGAGACAGAGAGAGAGAGAGAGAGAAAAACCCAACATTATGACAGTGGGCTTGGCTGTTGATATAAGAGCCAAAGCCTCTTAATGTTATTGATATCCATGAATGGATTACAAGATGGCACGCACCCTTCCCCTTCCTGAGCCCGACCAACAGCAAGCAGAAGCAGCGGGTTCAGACTGCCGGGATCACACTGCAATCACAACCCGCACTTATCCATGTCCACAATCTGGATTTAGTGCTAATTTCAGTAAATAAGACTGCAACATTTTTGCTTTGAGCTTTAAACTGGCTCATTGTTTAGCCTAAATGATCTGCTAAATGAACTAATCAGGACAGTCATCAAGCTCCCTGATTAGTCTCCTCGAGCTACAAGCGTATGATGCTACGAGGGATAAAGTGTATTTCAGCACCACGCTGGTGGTGGACAGCTCCAGTCCTTGTCATAGCTGGTCAGTATTATTTACATTTACATTTAGTAATTTAGCAGACTGCTCTTATCCAGAGTGACTTACAGTAAGTACAGGGACATTCCTCTAAGGCAAGTAGGGTGAAGTGCCTTGCCCAAGGACACAACGTCATTTTGCGCAAGGACGCACCTTCATTTTGCACGGAGGGAATCGAACCGGCAACCTTCTGATTACTAGCTCGATTCCCTAACCGCTCAGCCACCTGACACACTAGTGATGGTGCTGCATGTTTTAAAACAACATGGAGCAGAAACCTTGTAGTACCCAGTTAATGTCATAATTTCCTGCAAATGAAACAACTGCATTAAACTTGATTTAAAAGTAGTAAAACCTGATAATGTTATGGCTTAACAATAATGCAACAAAATGTGCATAATACCATAGTTCCATGTTTGGAAATGAAACTGTAGGCTGTATGTAGAATTAGAAATGTACTTTATTAAAATGTATTTTAATATTCTTATTGAATGGTCTCTTTTGGCTGATCTTATGAAATGTATGCATTCAAAAAGGGATTCGAATCGAATTAGAAACTCAGAAAATAGTTGACTTTAATACTTGGGTAAGTTTAATACTTTCTTATGTATACTTTGAAGAAAAAACGTTTGACTTTTATCAATTGCACCCCTATGGATTAGCATGGGGACCCAATCAAGGATGTTCTAGTTAAAAGAGGGGCCTGACCAACTAGGTTGGACAACCACTGCTTTAACTTAAGTAATAAGGCTTTTCATTATCTCTAAAAATGTAATTACAATATCAGCCAGGTCATTTTATTACATTATAGGTCAAGCATTATCAGATTCGATCAAATTAAGTGCAAATTGTAATACATTTTCAGGCAATTTTGGGGGAAATTATGACATTATTGGGTGCCACAAGCCTACAGTAGATAGGAACAGCTCCCAATGGACCAACACATGACTAGCATCCACTGTGGTCTCCAGCACCTGCACACAGAGAGGGGAGAGGACATGTAGGCAGGCAGGCAGGGTGGAGAGGTGAGCGAACAGTAAGCTGGGTTATGCTAACACCCATCAGAATCAGCCTGTGTGTGCGCTTTGGGGGGAGCACAGCCACCAGACTGATATCAAAGGAGACACTGAGCCCGAGACGATGAGAGAGAGAACGGGAGACAACGGGAGAAGAAGGAGGGATGAAAGAGACGGAGTGAATAGAGGGAGAGCAGGAGAAGCAGGAGAGAAGAGGAGGAGGAGGGAGAGAGGGACGGGAGCGATGAAGGGAAAACAGAGGAAGACGAGAGCTTGGAGGAGAGGAAAGGTATATTTCCTCTGGGAGAGAGCGAGAGGGGGGGAGGAGGGAGGGAGGGAGGGAGGGAAGGGTGAGGGAGGGGAGGGAGGGAGGGGGGAGGGAGGAAGGAAGGGTGAAGGAGGGGAGGGAGGGAGGGAGGGAGGGGGGGGGGGGCTGTGATGGTGCTGTGGGGCAGAGTCTTGACCTTGAGAACACGGCAAATGGAGTTGGGAGCAAAGAGAAGATGAGATGAGCGGCCATTGAAACAAGAGCTTCTCACCCTCTCGGCTCCAGCTCCCACAACTGAGCACTCACACAGGCTCCCACACACACACACACACAAACACATCCTTCTTTAAATGTCTCTATTCAACTCTCTGTTGCCGTCAAATTTCAATTGTTTGCAGAGTTTAACAGTTCATTAATAATAAAAAAGTGTTCAGCAAGTATTTCGACAAACACATGTCCTCACAGCAAACATTTACACAAGTCCAGAGACAAAGCTAACAATGTTTCAATGAAAATTGTTGCTGCATATATTATGTTGCTGCATATCTGTGTGATAACCATTGGCAACAGAATGACTGAGAGAAAAATACAGAGGGGGGTGGGTGGTGGGGGGGGCGAGAGATGAAGATACCACCTCCAGTGTGTCACCCTCTCACTCTCCTCTCCCCTGCCTACGGCATGACATTTCACATCCTGGTTACCCATCTTCCGACACGGCAACCGCGGATCCCAGTCTGTCGTCACGAGCCACACACCTCCACTTAGACACTCACAAAAGGCCTCCGGATCCTCCTCCTCTCTCCCCTCCGGCCCTCTCCATCCACGGACCTCTTTAGTAGCCTCTTTTTGCCTCTATATATTTATATATCATATTGTATTGTGTATTTATATGCAGTACATTTTTACGCGCACAGGTCCTGGACTCTCCTACTGTTCAACACCTCTGAATGATCACGTCCCGTAAACCTTTGCCCCCATTCAGAATACAGTACACCCAGTTAGCAGGCTTCAGTTCACCTGTGTGACCCTGGCGAAGGGGGGAGGGGGAGGGAGGGGGTGGAGGGGGAGGGAGGAAGTGGAGGGAGGGAGGAGGTGGAGGGAGGAGGGAGGGAGGAGGTGGAGGGAGGAGGTAGGAGGGGGAGGGAGGAGGTGGAGGGAGGAGGTGGAGGGGGAGGGAGGAGGGGGAGGTGGAGGGAGGAGGGAGGGAGGGGGTGTGGAGTTCACCAGCGCTGTGAAGAAGGCTGCTGTTGGGAGTATTGGCCCATGGCACTCAGGTTTACCGTATTAATAGTTAAGGAGAGGATTTAGGGAAGGAAAGCTGATCATACAGCAGTAAGTGCATAAAGCATACCGTTTCTCTCTCTCTCTCCTTATTTTGTCTTCCCTTCTTTTTGCAAGGTGACTGTAATTAAAACATGAGACAATCCTCCTTGCTTTGGGAATGGACTCCACTATCTGCTATCTTGGATGCATGACTGCTAGCATTAAGCAACCTCCATAAGGAATAATTGTCTGCTAATGCTTCCAAACAGACACTGAACGCGTTGAGATGCCACATTATCATTTAGATAGCCTACCTCATTGAGTCATAATTCATGCATACACACACACACACACAGAGACACACACACATACACAGACATACAGACACGCACACAAGGACACAGACAGATGTCTGACACACACACAGACATGCAGCTTTTCTGTGCTACTCATCTCTCCATTTATTTTGTGCATCCATCATGTTACTGTAGTCCAAACATGATATTTCCTTGGTAAGACTAGTAATTTGGGTTTGCTCTTTCAGGCAAATGTACCGTCCCCCCCACCCCCCCACCCCCCCATCCCCATCATCTCTGATGACATCATTTTAATGGCGGAGGCCTGTGTCTGATTGGACCTGAGGTTCCCAAGCCAACGTGATTCGAGGATTGAGATATAAACAAAGGCACACAGCTCCACACGCACGCCAAAGAGAGGTGGAGAGGAGGGGAGCGGCCTAGTCAAGGAGATGGAGCTTTTCCGTATTTATGTTTACGATTCTCAGCTCAGTTTTTATATAGAAAAATATTTTGGTGAAAAGCAGTTTTTTGGGACGCTACAGAACACCAGCCAGCGCCTAAGAAAGCAAGGTGATCCTAGATATTGCCTGGATGTTATATCTATGTAAAGTTCCTATCCACTAGTCAGCTAAACCCCAGAAATTCAATCTATCAGATTTACTGATCTGAAAACTTTCTCCAGCTGAATTACCTCGAGCCGAAATGCAGTGGTATCAGTTCCCTGCGGTTCATTTAAAGGTAAAGACCATAATATCCCAGCATGAGCAGCAATGTCTTCAGTTTATCTCACAGTTGTGCTTTGGCAGAGACTAAAATCGGGCACCGAGATGAATTCGAATGCGTTGTTCGGTAGGTAAACGTGCCCCGCCATTTATCTTTGACAGAAATAGCAGAGGACTCCATAGGTGAGGAAGAATCACAGTCGCAAGGAGAGGGAGGGAGGGAGGGAGGGATGTAGGGCGGATCACATGAGGATGTGAGACAAACAGGAAGAGAGAGAGAGAGAGACGGAGAGAGCAGAGGGAGGGAGGAAGGGAGGCAAAGAGGAAAGAGTGGAGAGAAGGGAGAGAGTGGAGAGGAGGGAGAAATCATTGGGAGCAATCTGGTGTCTGTAGATATTCTCATCAGAATTCCCTGTAAATCGCTTGATGTTTTTTTCCCAGTGCGGTGCCTGGGCTGTTATGGAGTGGATGCCATGTGCATATTGATCACCACCGCCTACTCAGTGGCCTTGTGTCTCTAAGTCACACAGTTAAGGGGATTGACAGAACGCACACACGCATGCACGCACACATGTCTATCTGTGGGATCCACAGATAGACACACACAGACATGCTTGCACACAATACCGTGCTTGTGCATTAATAGGAATTTCATGTGTGAACAATTGAAGGCAAAAGTTCCAATGTCAATGAAAAGGGGATTCCAAAGATGGATTGATAGTATTATAGAATCGCATTAACCAAAAACCCATTTTGTACGGACAACCCTATAGTTGTATAGAGAATAGCATTAAAGAAGTCTCTCTCTCCCCCTTCCTTTTCCTCTAACATTGTTCCTCTCAGCCTCCATGGCTGCTAATTTGTGGAGTTGTTGGAGGGTGATGTGGCTGGAGGGTGATGTGGCTGGAGGGTGATGTGGCTGGAGGGTGATGTGGCTGGAGGTGATGTGGCTGGAGGTGAGTGGTGGAGGGTGATGTGGGAGGAGGGTGATGTGGGAGGAGGGTGATGTGGGCTGAGGGTGATGTGGGAGGAGGGTGATGTGGCTGGAGGGTGATGTGGGAGGAGGGTGATGTGGGAGGGAGGGTGATGTGGCTGGAGGGTGATGTGGCTGGAGGGTGATGTGGCTGGAGGGTGATGTGGGAGGAGGTTGATGTGGGAGGAGGGTGATGTGGCTGGAGGGTGATGTGGCTGGAGGGGTGATGTGGCTGGAGGGTGATGTGGGAGGAGGGTGATGTGGGAGGAGGGTGATGTGGTTGAGGTGATGTGGCTGGAGGGTGATGTGGCTGGAGGGTGATGTGGCTGGAGGGTGATGTGGGAGGAGGTTGATGTGGGAGGAGGGTGATGTGGGAGAGGTTGATGTGGCTGGAGGGTGATGTGGGAGGAGGTTGATGTGGGAGGAGGGTGATGGTGGGAGGAGGTTGATGTGGCTGGAGGGTGATGTGGGAGGAGGTTGATGTGGGAGGAGGGTGATGTGCGTGGAGGGTGATGTGGCTGGAGGGTGATGTGGCTGGAGGGTGATGTGGCTGGAGGGTGATGTGGCTGGAGGGTGATGTGGCTGGAGGGTGATGTGGCTGGAGGGTGATGTGGCTGGAGGGTGATGTGGCTGGAGGGTGATGTGCTGAGGGTGATGTGGCTGGAGGGTGATGTGGCTGGAGGGGATTGGCTGGAGGTGATGTGGCTGGAGGGTGATGTGGCTGAGGGGTGATGTGGCTGGAGGGTGATGTGGAGGGAGGGTGATGTGGTTGAGGGTGATGTGGCTGGAGGGTGATGTGGCTGGAGGGTGATGTGGCTGGAGGGTGATGTGGCTGGAGGGTGATGTGGCTGGAGGGTGATGTGGCTGGAGGGTGATGTGGCTGGAGGGTGATGTGGCTGGAGGGTGATGTTGCTGAGGGTGATGTGGCTGGAGGGTGGATGGTGGCTGGAGGGTGATGTGGCTTGGAGGGTGATGTGGCTGGAGGGTGATGTGGCTGGAGGGTGATGTGGCTGGAGGGTGATGTGGCTGGAGGGTGATGTGGCTGGAGGGTGATGTGGCTGGAGGGTGATGTGGGAGGAGGGTGATGTGGTTGGAGGGTGATGTGGCTGGAGGGTGATGTGGGATGGAGGGTGATGTGGCTGGAGGGTGATGTGGCTGGAGGGTGATGTGGCTGGAGGGTGATGTGGCTGGAGGGTGATGTGGCTGGAGGGTGATGTGGCTGGAGGTGATGTGTTGGAGGGTGATGTGGCTGGAGGGTGATGTGGCTGGAGGGTGATGTGGCTGGAGGGTGATGTGGTTGGAGGGTGATGTGGGAGGAGGGTGATGTGGCTGGAGGTGATGTGCTTGGAGGCTGCTGGAGAGGCTCTCCACCCTGGGAGACCGTCACACACACACACACACACAGGTACATACAGCACACATACAGCCATAACTGGACTCACACACATACGTTTCTATGCTGTATGTAGTCTAATATATATTTTATATATATACACACACACACACAAATAACTCTTTTAGTCTCTCTTTCGCTCTCACACATTCACACACACCCATGGAAGACCGCACAGGGACACACAGGCTCCAGGGCCATGGCAGAGCTTCTAATTGTCTGGCTCTGCAGTGGCAAGGCTGCTTGCTGTGGCACCAGAGGGTCATAACAAGCCAATGACAATCAAGGACACGCAGTCATCCCCACTGTAGCAGATGACTTGGGAATGGAAATATTTCGGTCCAGGGCCCTGGATGTTTTCACAGGATGCTGGAGCGCTGAGGGGAGATGGGGGAACCGCTGTGCTGCAGTGTGTGAGAAAAGTCAGGTGGCTGAGCGGTTAGGGAATCGGGCTAGTAATCTGAAGGTTGCCAGTTCGATTCCTGGCCGTGCAAAAATGACGTTGTGTCCTTGGGTAAGGCACTTCACCCTACTTGCTTCGGGGGGAATGTCCCTGTACTTCCTGTAAGTCGCTCTGGATAAGAGCGTCTGCTAAATGACTAAATGTAAAATGAGGGTCTGCGTACATGTTTTAGAAAGTGCACTTCTCGCCCTCGCTGTCTCGCTTCCTCTCTCTCTCCTTCCTGCTCTCCTGGCGGGTGGAAACAACCTTTGTGCAGGACTCCAAACCTCCTCGCACTCCTCAACTCCTCTCAAGGCTGTCCGAGCGCCGCGACCAGTCAGCGGAACCCGCACTCGTGCACCCTCGTCCCAGAGAGACTCCGCCGCATAACCACCTATCATCACTCACCCCGCACTGATCCCCGCCCTCCCGGCGACCCATCGCCGCCCCCTCGCCACGCCTCCCCTGCGTGCCCCTGGACCGAGGAGGAGATGATATGCGGAGAGCCCAGGATGTTTTTTACGCACCATAAATCTCAACATTTGGACGTGGTGGCTCTCTAACGTCCCCCCCCCCCCCCGTCCCCCCCACTTCCTGCGGGGAGGCGCAGGAGAGGCGGGGGAGATTTGTGTGCTGTGGTTCCCTGCCGTAGGTGCGAGGGGAAGTGATGAATTGGTCCACGATGCCAAACCGCAACCAAATACATCAAAACCCCACAGGGTTTACTAAGAGAACCCAAATACTTCCTAGCCAGAGAATAAGCCTCCCCTCTGAGTCAAAAGTGGTTGTACATCAAGCACATACAGTAGAAATGCACTTACACACACACAAACGTACACACAGCACACAAACGTACACACACAGACACTTCTGAGGTACTGAACAAACGGTCTGCAAACATCAATGGTGAAAGAAATGTGAGAGGTTCTCGTCTCTTTGCCCCAAAATTGCTCGCTCAGGCACTGCAGTCTGAGCGGTGACATTTAAAACCAGCATAGCTGATAAGCTCATGGCTTGTGTAAAGTACATCTCTTAATAGACGTGAACGGGAAGGGAAAAGGAGAGGAGATGGGCTAAGAGTGAGGGAAAAGAGCCTGTCATTAACCCCAATATGTGACCCTCTTAGAGCTCGTCTTGGCCAGGGAGAGCCAGACAAACCGGAGGGCTGCTAGGGTGGGGCTGGGCGGGCCTGTGGTTTCTCAGAAGACTGAAAATTCCTGGAGCTTTTAGTTAATTTCACAGAGAACAAGCTCTCAAGAAATGAGTTAATATGCTGAAAAATGCAAGGGAAGTTCCCCAGCCATCTGCAGATTTGACTGACTGACCACACAAGTACACAAACGCTCTCAAGTTCGTACAAGAGTGCTTCTTAAAAAGTTAGCGCTGCAGAGCAGCGTGGAACTGGAATTGTGAGTCCACCCTGAGCCCCTGTGGCAGCCATTTCAACCCACTGGGTTCCAGGTCTGCCCCCCCACCCCCTCTCCCCCCTCTCCCCCCCCCCCTCCTCCTCCCCCGCCCAGGCTCTCTGGCGTATTTCCTTTGATGTCTGTGACAGGCTCTGTAATGAGACTGCAGCCTCCCCGAGCAGTGCCTTCTGCCCTCTGGCCCCAGAAATAGGATTTTCGTATAGTACAGAGTCTCTAGTGTCATCAACGACACAAATAGAGTGTGTGTGTGTGTTTGTGCTTTCGCGTGCATGTACTACACTGTATATGTACACTGACAGTCGGAACATGTGCATGTCCGTGTGTACATAATCGTGTGCATGTCTCCGCATGAGAGTGTGCGTGTTGTTCATCCGAGATCTGTGTGAAGGAGGATATGAGTAGAGGGGGCACACAGGAACATCTGTTTTCGAAGGGTCCTCCACGCTAGCTAGCGCTACGGCGCACGCCACAGCACTCTAAAGGCGAGGGGGCCGCGCATGCTAAACCTCTTAGCCTGGGTTGACATCGCAGTCACTCTGGTGCGCCATCCCCACCGCGTGTCACTGAGCCGGCACTGAAGGGACGCGTGGGGGAAAAGACCTTTCAGATCCTGGAACCAGATGCTCCTGTGGGCACTCTCGATGACAGGAAGTATGATGGTGCGTTCCGTGGCTGCAGGTTGCCGTGGAGAAGGCTTCCTCTGTGTGTCCGGTCTTCCCCTAGCCTCGATATATTTAAATCCTGCCTGAAGACCCGTCAGTTTATCTTGGCTTCTGAATCTCTATAATGTAGGGTCCTAGTTTTCCTGTCGGGCCGTGTGCCATGTCATGTGTGTTTGGGTTGTGTGTGTAGTTTGTCTCTGGCGTTATACTCTATGTACTTATATCTGCTTTGTTTCTACTGTACAGCACTTACCTCGACACTTTAAACCTTGTGTTATCTTCGGGTCATTGTGACCCTTCAGTCATTGTGACCCCCCCACGTGTTGCGACGACTTTACCTCACACAAAAATAAAGTGACAGATTTTCTTTTAGCCGTCGGGCTGTCTCACACCCCCCACAGCGCCAAGGTTAAAAGAAAAAGCTTTTTATTCGTTTTTGTATTGGGTGAAGTCGTCGCAGCACAACGACGGCTCGTTGTGAACCTTCGGGCAGCACATGCATCATAAATACATGCGATTGATGGCGTCCATCCAACATCTAAGAAGATCTGTTGTATCCGTGAACACGGAGGACCAGCTGCCCCTGGGATCAGGTCACATGATGCATGATGGGAATGTCGCATGATGTCCTGATCCACAGATGCAGAGGAGAAGGGGAGGGGGGGAGGGGTCCGGGGAGTGATCTGATCTGGGAGGAGGCAGGGCGTGGGCTAAGCCCACAGGATGAGTCCGACACGGTGGATGGGGGATGTTTTATGTCCAAGTCACTACCTGTCAGCTTATGGTTCATCCACTCATGATGAGTATTTGAGTTCTGCAAACATTTCCACACACACACACACACAGACACACACAAAACCAATATAGGAATAATAGCAGGCCTGTTTAAGGGGCCAGATGCACTTGTTTGATTTTGATCAGTGGCTGGTTAACTCCACGGTGACCAGACCTTCGTTGTTAGCTGGCCTCCAGCTGAGCTCAGTCTCTATCCCCCTCCTCCCTCCCCCCCCCCTCCTCCCTCCCCCTCCTCCCTCCCCCCTCCTCCCTCCCCACTCATCTAGCCTCCTCACTAGTTTGTTTATCCTTTCCTTCCCCCCCGTCCCTCCTCGCTCCTGCGCTGTGAACAGAAAGCTCTGTTTGGCTCCGGTGCAGCTTCCTTCCTGAGGGGAGGGGAGGGCAAACGAGGAAATGAACACAAAAGAGCACCGATTGGTGCAATGAACACCCTCCTGGCAGTAATAACACTGCACACTTCTGTAGGTCACTGGAAATGTACGGCCTGCGATTACCGTGACAAAAATCCTGGGGAATATTATCTCATGTATTGTACAACCAGAACTGCCAAACGACCAAACATAAATGCAGTGTTTAGTCTTCTCAACAAGTCAATTGCACCTACCCCATTACATCATTATGGGGTAATTACAGAAAAAGGCTTTATGACCGCGCAGAGGTACAGCATGACGACCGTGTAACAATGGAGGTCTACATGACTTCTGTGAAAACCGAGTTTGCGAATAGAATTGCAACTAGAAGAAGCAAAAAAAAACAAAATAAAAAATACCATGAAACAAAAAAGGTTGAAGAAAGACAAGGTAGGGACTACGTGAGCATGTTTGATGATGCCTTCCTTCTCCCTGTCAGCCAGTAAATCACCACAGCCTCTCAGAGAGAAACCTCGGTGCTTTAACCTGTCAGATGTTGGCTTTGTCAGCCTGGCCTGGGACTGCTTCTCTCCCCTGGTCCCCCTCAGGTTGGACTGATATCCTGTTCTCAGCCATTACCACTAAAGCCGGGCCTAGGGAGAGAGGGGGGGCGTGGGGGGGGTACCGGACCCGCCATCCATCACTCCCTGCCCTCTCTGCTCCCCTCCTCCGCCACCACACAGCTATACCTCACAAACATATGGGCAGGATTAAAGAGGTGCTGAGCCACGCCCGGAGAAGAGGGAAGAGAGAGAGAGAAAGAGAGGGATGGAGAGAGAAAGAGAGAGAGGGATGGATGGAAAGAGAGAGGGATGGAGAGAGAAAGAGAGAGAGAGGGATGGATGGAGAGAGAGAGAGAGGGATGGAAAGAGAGAGAGAGGGATGGATGGAGAGAGAGAAAGAGAGGGATGGAGAGAGAGAGGGATGGAGAGAGAGGGATGGATGGAGAGAGAGATGTAGAGAGAGAGAGGGACAGAGAGAAAGAGAGATGGAAAGAGAGAGAGGGACAGAGAGAGAGAGAGAGTTCTCTGGAGGACTTTAGCCTCTTTCTGCCTTGGTTGACAACACCATCTTTCCAGTCAAGAGAAGAGGGAAAATGAAGGAAATGCCAGTAGGAAGGGAACTGTGCACAAAGTGAAAACCAATACGGGGAAAATACGACGTTAGCAAATCTGGAATTAGCCAGAACACTAATATTACAGCAGACAAAGATGTTTACAGGAACAAAAGGATGAAGTGTTGGCTACAACTAAAATGTTATAATGAAAATACCTACATGAAAGAATTTGCCACAAATTCTACTCATAAATAAGGAGAACATGACAGCTATGTTGACAGCAGCATGTTTGGTAATTAGCCACCGATCCCTGCAGGGAGCCAGGGAAAGTAACACTGTAAAGACGTTGTATTAGTATTTTAAACAGTGCCCTTTGCTAAAGTGCTCCCCAATATATCTTCTAGGGATTTGAAGCAGGTTCCTAATTTCCACTCCTCAATCAGGCCTGTGCTGGAATGCAGCCAGGGTAAACAATGACTCAGGGACTCAAAGCCATTTATCTCTCCTCTCTCTCTGCTTGGGAGAAAGAGTGAGAGAGAGAGAAAGAGGAATAGAGAGAGACAGAGAGAGAAATAGAGCACTAGAGAACAGAGAAAGAGGGAGAGAGAGAGGAATAGGAAAAGAGAGATGGAGAAATAGAGCACTAGAGAACAGAGAAAGAGGGAGAGAGAGGAATAGGAAGTGAGAGATAGAGAAATAGAGCACTAGAGAACAGAGAAAGAGGGAGAGAGAGAGGAATAGGAAAAGAGAGATGGAGAAATAGAGCACTAGAGAACAGAGAAAGAGGGAGAGAGAGAGGAATAGGAAGAGAGAGATGGAGAAATAGAGCACTAGAGAACAGAGAAAGAGGGAGAGAGAGGAATAGGAAGAGAGAGATAGAGAAATGGAGCACTAGAGAAGAGAACAAGGGAGAGAGATCTAATCAAACAAGTACCACTCTCACGCTGAGATCTGAATAATGCTCATCAATGACGTGTAAAACATTATCTTTATTAGACACTTTGGTTGTTTTTCTAGAGCTCATCAACTGGCTGGTAGGACTCTAGCTGTGACCTTGCAGGTAACCCAAACACTGCAATCTTTCTCCATAGGAACAACAGTCACATGACACAAAACATCTGGTGCCTCAAAACGAAACCTGACCGCACACACACACACACACACACACAGGCACAAGTGCATAATAATCCCCATTCTATTATGCACATCTGAACACCGATATAAATCGTGGTGAACTCATTGTTTATTAATGCCTTGGTGCTGAGGTATGGCCACCCTCTGGTGTTTGTCTTCTCCGTGCCCCTCTCCAAGGAGCCGTAGCGCTGCCACAGCGAGGCCCAGCACGCACACTCATACATCACCCAGACCCCGCCCAGACCCCACCCAGACCCCACCCAGACCCCCCAATCACTACATCTGGCTCCACAGCCACGCATGCGAGCCTGCAAATTAAAACAAGGAGACGCAAAGAGGAAGAGAGAGAGACTACAGAGAGAGGAAGAGAGAGAGAGATAGAGAGGAAAAGAGAGAGAGGGAGGGGATGTATTTTGCTAAAGGTTAATATGTGTTTGGATGTGGGTAGCTCGAGGGGTCTGGGTACGGTAATGAGGGTGAGAGTAGGTTCCGGAATCGGGATGGCATTTGGCCCCGAATTCTAATGACATAGGGCTAAAGTCACCCACGTCCTAAGAGTTATGGAGAGGTCCATTATAGAGTCCACTGCAACATAATGTGCCGCCAGGTGCTAGACCAGTCCACCACACCACAAGACACGAGGCCTGACATGGCCCAGAGCCCGGAGGTACCTGCATATTAGTGAGACCGAGACAGGCCCCGAACCAGGGTCTTATACAAGGCTCAGCATTGGCCATACACAACACTGCTGTTAACACACTGTTGAAGTCAATATAGGCCTAGTCTGCTTATCACTGGCCCTGAAGGGGTTCACAGCGTCTGCAATGACAGGCTGGGAAGTTATCTGGGACACCGGGACAGAGGGTGTGGGTGATGGGGGATTGTAATATAGACTAAAACAGAGACAGTCCTAGAATGACCGCAAAAATCGGTGAGATTTTCAGACGGTAATTCAGTTTCTGTGTCTGGGAGAGCAACAAGAGGGACGCCGAAAGACAGAGAGAAAGGGAGCGAGGAGGAGAGGGTGGCAGAATGTTCTAGATCACATTAAACCCACAGAGTCGGTCTGCTGGGTTCACGGGTTGTCTGTGAGAGAGAGTGAGAGAGAGAGGTAGGGGGAGAGAGGGAGGGGGAGAGAGAGGGAGCAAGAGAGAAAGACACAGACAGAGACAGGCAGACAGGCAGACAGACAGACAGACAGAGACAGACAGACAGAGCCTAACTTGACTCTACTCTTTCATTTGCTTCTAGTTATCCACCTCTGTTTCAGCTCCTTGGGGGGGATGGTATTTCCCATCCTCTTAGGACATCAGAGCGTGATGGCAAACATAATTTGTTCTGTCTGAACCGCCACAGTCGAGAAAAAGCCTATATACATTCAGTAAAGTGTCACAAAAGGCCAAACTTGCTGTAATCACACACAAAATACACCTTTACACACGCACAAAAACAATATTCAGCATTTGTTTTCTGAATAGGCAATAGAGCACATTCACAGTCGTGGTCTTCAACGCTGTGGTGAAGCGTGTCTCCTTGCACGCGCTCAGTAACGCAGAAGATGTCCATTACCTCCGACAACAGTAACCTACCCTCGTCTACCGATGCAGCAACAGCAGCTCGGACTGATTTGCATCCGGCATGTGATTGCTCCACCCGTCAGGCCGCCGCACCCTTCTCCCTCTCTCTCGTATTTCCGTGTAGCTCACAGAGCCGCCTCCAACGAGATCTCTCCCCCATTTACGTGCGTGGAAACCGACATCACGCGAGCACAATCCGCGGAAAAGCGCTCTGGAATGTGTCATATCCTACATTACCTTCAGGGTTATCGTTCGGCGGGGGGAGAAGGGATTCGCCGGAGTTCTGTATCACATCCAAATGCGCTCGGCGTGTTTAGAAATGGCAGGGTGCCACCTGGTATATGCCAGACAAGACAGGGCCGTTTAGGGATCAGAGAGTCTGTTCTTGTCCGCGCCTCTGAGATGGAGAGCGCTGATAGGAGCCCGACGTGACACTGCCTCTTCCTCACCTTTGGCTTATCTGCGTCTCCCCGTGGCTGATAGCAGTCAGCTGTGTCCGGGTTAACGTGGGAGCTCGTTCGTTTCACACCTGCTAGGCGCCGTGCTGACGGATTCCTCTACGGCACACTGGCCAGAGTTAATCACACTGCTGAACAGGGTCAACACTGACTCGTGGCTAACAAACAGGTGAGACAAAGGATCGAGGAGAGACGAATAAGTTCTACATAGTCGTCAAAAAGCCACACAACGTCAGATGCAACAGAGGCCCTGGGACTGGAGCGAGGCCCTGGGACTGGAGCGTGGCCCTGGGACTGGAGTGAGGCCCTGGGACTGGAGTGAGGCCCTGGGACTGGAGTGAGGCCCTGGGACTGGAGTGAGGCCCTGGACTGGAGTGAGGCCCTGGGACTGGAGTGAGGCCCTGGGACTGGAGGGAGGCCCTGGGACTGGAGCGAGGCCCTGGGACTGGAGTGAGGCCCTGGGACTGGAGTGAGGCCCTGGGACTGGAGCGAGGCCCTGGGGCTGGAGCGAGGCCCTGGGACTGGAGCGAGGCCCTGGGACTGGAGTGAGGCCCTGGGACTGGAGCGGGGCCCTGGGACTGGAGTGAGGCCGTGGGACTGGAGTGAGGCCCTGGGACTGGAACGAGGCCCTGGGACTGGAGTGAGGCCCTGGGACTGGAGGGAGGCCCTGGGACTGGAGCGAGGCCCTGGGACTGGAGTGAGGCCCTGGGACTGGAGTGAGGCCCTGGGACTGGAGCGAGGCCCTGGGGCTGGAGCGAGGCCCTGGGACTGGAGTGAGGCCCTGGGACTGGAGCGAGGCCCTGGGACTGGAGCGAGGCCCTGGGACTGGAGCGAGGCCCTGGGACTGGAGCGAGGCCCTGGGACGGAGCATCCAGGGCAGCTCCCGGGTGGCAGGAGGAGACTGACGGGAGAAAGGGGCATCAGTCACTTTGCGTGACAGGCTGCAGACAGCGACCAGTGACAGCTCCTTCAACTGACGTGTTCATCTCGGTGGAAACCAAGCACATCCTAGCGTAAGGTACCATGTGTGGTTTGTTCTCAATGGTGTGTGCGTGTGTGTTTCTAGCTAGCGTGATGGTTGACCATGCTAACCCGTCCAAACTCCTTACTGTAAACCCAGATGAAGGGTTTACTCAAAGCCTTTATGAAAACTGATCCTATCAAATGATTAAAGTAATCACATTTCTTCAGGAAAATACAAAAATATATATATTATTGAAACAGTACAAACAAATTACAATTTACTTAAAGAAATTGCTTCAAATACTTAAATAGTTTGATGTTATCAGCTTTCCACAAAATTGATTGGATGTAGTGTACTAAAAACTGCCTCGATCATCAATCAGGCTTCATCTGGACAGTTATGGGGGGCGGGGCCTCAGGAGCAGGACCAATGAAAATGTAGATGAGTGGAATGGGCCGTTAGGAGGCAACGGATGGAAGTGGAGCCCATCCAGATGAATGACTTCTCTTCTTTTCTCTCCTGCTTGTCTGGTCTCTGCAAAGTCACTCCTCCCTGTGTCTCCCCCTTCTCCTCCCCTCTTCTCAACAGCCCCCTCCTCCACCCAATCGCTCCTCTCTCCTGTCCATCCCTCTCTCCTGAGGCAGGAAGCACTGAGCACTGAGACTGAGTGCCGGAGGGGGTGAGAGCTGTCACCAGCAGACCTGTCAAACAGCATAGAGCTCTTTCTGAGACAGCTGCCAGGATAATAACCATGGAGGGCCCAGAGAGACACCGAGAGAGAAAGAGAGAGAGAGAGAGAGGGGGACGAGGGAGGAAGAGTGAAAGGAAATAAAGAGAGAGAGAGAGAGAGAGTGAGTAGGAAGGCGAGGAAGAGATGGGGAGAGAGGAAGAGAGAGCCAGACAAAGTGACCTACAGAGAAGTATTAAACAGGTAAAAAGTTAGACTCAAAGAAATGGATGGAGGAATAGACAGATAGGAAACAGGCAGGTAAAACGAACATGAGAGACTAAGAGAGAGGGGGCGAGAGAGTCAGAGAGAGGGGGGGTCGGGGGGTGAAAGCAGAATGACAGAATAAGAATATGTGTCGTGTCCCTATGCAGCACTCATTCTGAGTACCCCGCTAAGTTCAGACATTCGCCGGCTAGGCTCTGTGTCATCACTCCAGAAGGGAAGTGATGACACAGAGGGCAGTGCCAGAGGCATGGAGGATGGCAAATGACTGCACTTACGGCATGTGCACGCGTGTGTGTGAGTGAGTGAGTGAGTGAATGAATGAGAGAGAGAGAGAGAGAGAAAGAGAGACAGAGAGAGAGAGGGGTTGGTGTTGGCTGGGGTTACCCTACCCCACGCTGAAGTTGTGTCAAGGTCACGTTTTCACTTCTAGGAACTTCTAGTGGAGACATTGCCAGGAGAGGGGTGTGTCTCAGGAGACGGTCTGACCTGATCCAACGTGACACTTCTCCACACAATAACACCCTGCAGTCAGTCACACAAATCTAACTTGTAAGTACTTCATTAAATCCCAAACCACTGGAGGTCAGGGCAGGCGACCTTGACACAAAGCCCCCTGCACAACAACGTAGACGTATCAACTGTCAACTGTTCCCCTCTTTCCATGGCGGTAGGGATAACAGAATGCAATCATAAAACAAGCCCCCACGCCGCCTTGGAAAAGCGTATAGATCTCAGCGGCTAAAAATAACTATGGAGGAATGGAGCAGAGCTCACGCCTTAACTCAGGCCTGGGCTAAACTGCTGAGTGGCACAAGGCCAGGCTCCAATCACGCAGAGGAATCAATACTTCAGACTGTACAGCACACGACACAAGATGGCTGCTCCTTGAGGATCACTGGATTATCGAGGATGAGCATCGACTCAGGTGATCAAACATATTTGTCAAATACACACGAGTGCTCCCGTGCACATGCTCAACAACGACACACATGCACACAGTCCTATCGGTCGTTCCTTCCACAGATACACGCGTACACAGTATGTAAACACACATGCCATACCAAAGGGATGCACATTCTTTTGATTCATCATTACTGTGCCTTCCGGTACAGTTCAGTTGGGTTTCCCACCTGCAACTCTGCATGGAGGGAGGCATGGCAGTCTGGCAGGTGATATTTGACTCAGAGGCTGAATCAAATCCAGCTGAATTCAATGGGAATCACACAAATTGACCTTGAGGGAAATTGAATCAATTGACTCCCAGAAAAAAGCTCATTGCATTTGACTTAAATTGGTTGTGACTTGATGTGGTTGCCCCCCGTTTGCCATGGGACAAAATAGAGGTCCAGGAAGAATGATTTAAGCAACGATTTGATGTGTCTGGTAACTGCAGTTACACACACACACACACACACATAGGCACACATACACATGCATGTACTCACACACAAACACACAGGCACCAGTTGGTAGAGCTGTTCACATCACAACAGGATCTAGTCCAGCAGAACGACACTGCAGCCTCAGAGAGCTGCTCTCCCTTCCAGAAAGAAACCCATGAAGACGCGGGAAAGTACCCTACGTAGAGATCTGCAGCTGGACGCTTAACCTTCAGCTCAGTGGGCTAATGCCGTCTTCTGGGTTTGAATCCAACCGGCCTCCGCCAGCTCTGGCCTCATTTGTAGCGTAGCGGTTTGGGGGAAGGCTTCCCAGCGGGACGTGTTCTGGCCTGGGCACAGGGCTCGGGGGTTTGGCCCGTGTCCATCGGCTGAGCGTCTGCTGGAGGTTTACTGCCCCCATTTGTCACGGTGCTGGGGCCCTTTTGAAGTCGCTACAGAGTAATAGGCTAGGAACCGCAGTGGCTGCCACTGACCGTGGCTGAGATCAAAATGCTCTGACACTTGTTTGCACACTGATGTTAAACGGTTTGCAGCTGGAGTAGGAGAGGTGTCGGGGAGAGAGCAGAGGTTATGGGTGAGTGGAGGGGATTGGACCACAACCATAATCGTTTCTTTGGAAACCTCAAAATTCCTTTACATTTTGATAGGATTTCGAATTCATTTGTATCCATTTGTCATGTGCAATAAGATGAATTAGCAAAGCTATACCTTATATGGAATATGTTGCTTGTCGCTGCTTAGGATTCCAAGAACGTTCATTCTTGAACATTCTTTGACAGTATATTATCTTTTTAGAAGACATTGTATGTTACATACTGCAGGAGTGGTCACTCAAGGGAATTTGGAGTTCAACAAAAAAGTCTATTTCAAATTCTGGTGGTATGCTGTCCAAAAACATTGTGTCCTTAAGAAGCTAGACTTTAAGTGAGCTCTTTGTTGCTTTATTATGCAAAGCAAACCTAGGATACAAAATGTCCTGTGTGTGTCCTCTCCAGACATGAAACAGGTTTGAATGAGGTAACTGCTAATGAAAGTCCTTCTCTGCCACCATCAGTTAGGATTAAATACCTCTGAGTCCTCTTCCTGTCCTGCCTCAGGAGTATGAGTAGAGTGCCGATCTGCTAGCCGATCCAAAATATATTAACTGCCCTCACATCCCCCGTCCTACCCCAGAGCTTGAGCAGGGCTCGTCTAATCAGGCCTGCTTAAAACTGAATGCATTATCAAAAGCCTCTCAGAAGGAAGACACATCACCAGCATTCAAACACTTTGTACTTCATCACATCTCCCCGACCAGAGGGACTCACAGACACAACGTGACAGAGAGAGGGAGAGAGAGAGAGGGAGAGAGACAGAGAGAGATACAGAGAGAGAGAGAGAGAGAGAGAGAGAGAGAGAGAGAGAGAGAGGGAGGGAGAGAGAGAGAGGGAGAGACATACAGAGAGAGAGAGAGAGAGAGAGGAGAGAGGAGAGAGGAGAGAGAGAGGAGAGAGAGATACAGAGAGAGAGAGAGAGGGAGAGAGGGAGAGGAGAGAGAGAGAGGGAGAGAGGGACAGAGAGAGACATACAGAGAGAGAGAGAGAGAGAGAGAGAGAGAGAGAGAGAGGGAGAGAGAGAGAGAGATACAGAGAGAGAGAGAGAGGGAGAGAGGGACAGAGAGAGACATACAGAGAGAGAGAGAGAGAGAGAGAGAGAGAGGGAGAGACAGAGAGATACAGAGAGAGAGAGAGAGGGAGAGAGGGACAGAGAGAGACATACAGAGAGAGAGAGAGAGAGAGAGAGAGAGAGAGAGAGAGAGAGAGAGAGAGAGAGAGGGAGAGAGAGAGAGAGAGGGAGAGAGAGACATACAGAGAGAGAGAGAGAGAGAGAGAGAGAGAGAGAGAGAGAGAGACACAAAGAGAAAAAGAGAAAAAGACAGAAAATAAAAACATCGAGAAAATGAGAATGAAAGTGATTTAATGTACAAGTTTACCCTCAGTCACTCTGTTTTCAGGAGGTAATGTAGCGACTCCTCTTACAAAATCCTTGAAACAGCACTTGTCACCTCTCCCTGTCTCCTATAAAAATAAAGACTTCGCCTAGCACAACCTCCACACATTTACCTTCCCTCAATCCGCCCTCTCAAGAAGCAAAGGCTTCTTTTCTGTTCTTTTGGGATAATTTGTCATGGGCCATCTTCCATTATTCAGATTTCCCTCTACATATTGAACATGTTTCTTTTTCTGCTCGTTAATATTTAAGCGTCGGTCCCTCCGCGGGGCATTTCATCAGAATAAATCAAAGTGACACTAAGCTTTATTTCGATAGCTTTAGAGCAATGGCGCTATAAAGGGACAGGACAACAGCATCGAGATGCTCTCTTTTATACGCCAAACTTGGATATCTCACCAAACAGACATGTAGATTACATAACAGCTACGAGTAAACACTGTCTGCCAGACACTTAAGACTCTATTTATGATGGTACTGACAGAACATTTACTGTTGCAATTGTGAGGTATGAACAGTATCTGAATTGGAACAAATATGTGACCTTCAGTGTGTAATCTATTTTATTTGGTGCTGAAGCTGTCAGAGACTAAAGAGGATTTATATTTTAGATTTATATATTAATTAGTGAGAAAAATGGGTATATTCCATAAACAATTGAAGCTACAGTATGTGTTAATCATTATTTGTATTTTTTCAAATGTATTAATTGAAAACGATTTATCTCAATAAACTGTATTAGTCTCAATACTGGATGAAACTAGCATTTTAGATCAACCTTGATTAAGTGTGTAGTTTGATCTAACTCCCCACATTCAACCACGTGATTTGGCAAAGCTGGGGGGAATATGTAAAAAATAAAAATAAAAAATACGGAACCATGAACCATTTTCTATAACCCACATTGAAGTAAGCTATTGTGCATTTTTTGTGTTTAAAGTCTGGAGGTCCTCCATGGGTGTTCGACCCAGTCATTCCCAAACATCCTATGCCCCAGCAGATGTAATCCAGTCCTTCATGCCTCTTAGAGGTAGGAAGCAATCAGCTTTCAAAGACGAGCGGGCCATGTCACCCTACAGAACTGGAGTCTTAGCTAGGTCACTGCCTAATACACATATGCATAAACACATGCACAAACAAACACCCACACAACACCATGGAAACACACACACACATTTGCATGACATCTACATACACACACGGAGGATAATGTGAGAAGAGGTAACAATCAGGGATCCTTCCTTGTGTGGTATCTAAGCTCTAATCCCATAATCCCTTAGCCAAGACTATCAACACACTCATCTGACCCCTCAGCTCACACTGGGAGAAAGGAGACAGACAGACGGACAGACAGATGTCAGATATTTACAAGTTCTCCATCCCTCTCCTTGTGAAAGACAAGGCTGTGGTTCATTGCATCCAGTTGCATAATGTCTCATGAGAAATGTCTGGTCTGGAGCCAGAGTGAGCTACTGTATCAGTGAAGTCTTCATTCTTCAGGCTGAAAAACCCCCTAATATTCACATCACTTCCTTCTCCTCCCCCCGAGCACCTTTTATACTGTTCCACCAGGACATACAGGATCCCAATTAGGAAATGGCCTTACATAACACGATAGTTCAGGGGGCTGTTTGTCTCAACAATCCTCTTCCACAGGGGCATCTGTAAGTGTGGCGAGTGTGACTGATAGGTGAGTAATGTAATTCTGTTGAGGACGCTTCCGCTGGACGATGATGAGGAATTAATCTGGATTAAGGTTGGGCCTGAGTGAAAAGTAATCTTGCAGAGTGGCTGTGAATGATGCTGCAGAGAGGGGCTTGACATGCCCTGATCTAATATTCAATGTCGGGGACAAAGTAACACTCCTTCCAAATGGGCATTACTGCTGATATCCCACATAGACATAGGCTCTCCTCACCTCAGCCAGACTGAGAGGTCATTTAACTGATAAGTAGACATAATCCTATACACACATACACACGCACACACAACACACACACGCGCGCATGCAGGGATAGAAACATGTTTCGCTGCGTTTAGGCGTTTGCAAGAGAAGTGCACTGTACACATTTTGTTTTGAATTTTAAATGGTTACGGTTTTAATTTTCTTAGGTTGTCTTTGGAGGTAGTTTCAGAGAGAGAAAGACAGTTCTAATCAGAATGTTTACACTGATAACAACAGATAATGGTGTCACCTCCCTTGGGTTGAAGTTCTAAATAAAGCCTCTTCACTGGTTAATGAATGTGTTCCTAATATGATAGACGTGCCGTTGATTAGGACAATTCAGCAAAATGTACAAAACACACATTCAAATGTAATTGGTGGTTAAGGAAGAAGAGATGTCCTTTTCCTTTTGAATGAGTACATGTGTGTGTGTGTGTCTGTGTGTGTGTGTGTGTCCGCCTGAACGGAAGGAGAAAGAGGAGGGGAAGATGGAGGAGTACGAGGAGAAGGAGGGGTGTGAATATTAGCTGGTTGTGCTACAACAGGAGAGACCAGAGAAGTGACATTTTCCACAGGATATCCATCAACTGAGCCTTAATGGTTTTTCGTGAGCACTTGCTCGAGAAATGGCATTCTTTAAAATGGCTAATTAATAAATGAACGTTTGAAAAATGTCTCGCCTTATTTTTCGCCTCTAATGAAATACACAATCCTCTCCCGCCCGTCTGATCCTGGGAGCACCTCATTTTAATCTAGAACATTCTGATTATCTGATACAACGAAGCCTCCGGCAAGCTTACAGGCGAGGACGGCAGAGGAGTAGGAAGGGAGCCTGTGTTTATCGATAATTTGATGTATGGCTTTGCTTTGTCTAATTACAGGGATTGTAAAAGACAATTTGATGTAAGATAATCACTATTGTTGGAGGCAAGAGACCATTACCCCACCTAGAGCTATACGGTCATACGTGATGCGATGAAGGCCCGGGTAAGAGCATGGGACTGTCCTGCCGAGGAGGGGCTGCTGTCCATCTCTCCTGCCTGGGGAGCGATTGAGACGGCGGGGGGAGTTTACAGGCTCCGAGCAGCCTGGCGGCGAGCAGGGACATCAGCGGGTGAAATCCCACATAAACGGGACCCAGACGGTGGAGTGATTTACTCAGGCAGAAGCGCAGACGCCCACACTACGCCCCAGCCTCGACAGCTAGAGGGGGCCTGCAGTCATGAGTACAAAGTTGATTGATCGCAGCAAGAAAATCCCTCTGTGCCGGAATCAATAAGGCTATGGTGATACCACAGCTGGAGTCAAGGACATAGAAGGTGCAAAGAGGGAACTAGAGTTGTTGTGCTAGATCCTATCTGTTCTGAAACCCACAGTGCTGGGCAGGCCCCATACAGGCCTGATGACTGGGCCACTGTTAACTCCAAACACAACACACAAACACCCCATGGTTGTTTAAAGTAGAGAAGGAGACTGACCCGGAGAGGGGATGGAGACTTGGGCTATGTCATTGCCAGCTCACCTGTTTACATCAGCATCTCCTCAAACTCGTGTCCAGCTATGCAGACACGAGGCCCTAACTGGCCTTTGTGAAAGCACAAACCTTCCTTTGGGGCAAATTTGATATGCAATGCCATTTCAGAGCAACCAAAGCCTTTCCATAATAGATGCATTGTGCCATTTGTTATGCTTAAATTCTAAACAGTTTCAGGCTCATTCAATATGTAGAGGAACACAAGAAAACTAGCCCAGATCAGATGTTAAGACAAACTGCTTTTATAATATAATCTTTCAAGGTAGATTGTTGTTAATTGTTTATTGCTCAAATGTTTATTGCTCAATCGATAAACCAATTAACCTTATCTACCAAGAGCTTGTTTAAAATTCTCGTTCAACTTATGACTAGCTATAGATACAACAGTCAAGTCCACCATCTTAGATTTCAACACGTGATACTCTGGAAGTTCATGAGTCTAGAGTCAAACACTAGCGCAGATGCTAAAAAACGAAGCAATGTCTCACGGGACAGACACATCCCCGCTGAAAACTAACCGACATGAAAACCAGACTAGAACAACATGGATTCCACTGAATCACAGCCAACCCAGCAGAAATGAGGAATCTAGCAGCGTGACTCACGGGTTTTCCGGTGGACGTGGGTGCGCCCGCCGAGCGTGGTCACGGCCCTCTGCGTGGGCGTGTGCCCGTGAGTCCACATCTGCGTGGAGTCGTGGAGCACCGTGGGATTGGCCGGCAGAGGGCTGGAGGTGGACGACGCCGCGGTGGACGTGCCTCCAGGCGCTGCGGTGGTCGTCGTAGTAACCACCGGTCCACGTGCTCCTCCTCCTCCTCCCCCCCGCCCTCCGGCATCGCCCTGATGCGAAGTGGGGTTCCGAGGCATCACCTGAGTTCCGGAGGCTCCGCCCCCCCGGGCGGCAGTGGAGGTGGCTCGAGTTCTACCCCCCCTACTCCCCACCATGGCGGTGCTGGAGGTGGGGTTACCAGCGGTGGTGGTGGTGGTGGTATCCGGTTGATGGTTGTTTGGGGGATCGCTGGGGTTGGACAGGGAAAATGGATCCTGTCCGATTCCCTTGGCGTCCACCAGGTCTGTGGGAACGTAGTCTCTGACGGTCCCGACCACGATCCACTTGAGCAGCATGAGGCTGAGTCCCAGGCCTATGAAGCCGATGAGAAGCGGGACCACACACAGCCAGGTCTGCTGGCGGGGCCACAGGGCGCAGCCGCCACAGCGAAGGGGGCCTTGGGCCTGGGCCTCCCTTCGGACTCCAGGGGCCCCACTCACTTCGGGCTCCTCCAGGATCACTGCCCCGGAGGCTGTCGCTGCCGAGCACTCGCTCATCCTGCCTGCGGCTTAGCAAGGGTTAACCTTGGGGCCGGGCACGCGACGGGCATGGGCAGCGCGGGGAAGAATTGCAGCCGACAACGCCGGACATCGAGAGAGAGAAGAAAGAAATGAAATCCCACAGATGTTCACCAACACATGCGCATGCATACACAGAAACACACACTCACACACACACAGATAAACCAACAAACGGTCACACGCCCAACCCGACAGAGCCCCAAGTGGAAAAGCAAATGTTGATGATAATCAATTAGTCCAAATTTGTTGTCCTATCCGACGAGTGACGTCCGATGCAGCTTTTCCTAGTCCAAGGACGAGCCCGGCTACTTAAAAGACGTATTAGAAAGAGGGTTTGCGATGAGAAAAGCTAGAAATCCATCAGTTAGCTGCTCAAGTCTCCTGTCGCAGCCTCTCCACACTCCCTCTGGTGCTGAATGCAACGCAGCCTTCGCTATTTCTCCTCCTCCCTCATCCCTTCATCCATCCATACTCGGGCACGGAATGTTGCAGAAGGGCGTGCGGTGCCGATGAGAAAACTTGCAGGAAGGTTCCGTTCCCCCCCCCCCCTAGTTGGGCGGACAGGCTGTGGGTACTGTTCCCCCTAGTTGAGTGGACAGGCTGTGGGTTCTCTGCAGCCTGGGCTGAGTCAGCTAACCAGCCCCTGGAAGCCTGTCCCTCCCTTTCTCCTGTAGCAGAGAGACGACAAAACACTCTCTCCCGTCGGCGCGTCTCCCTTTCCTCAGACCGCCCGCTGCTCCCTAAGAGACACTTATTATAATGTGTTTTCAGTTTGCTTCAGGGATAAAAAAATTTGGAGGAGAGGGGGGTCTGGATTGTATTTTTTTTAAATCCAAAAACAAGCCCGTTAAAACAGTGTTATGTTCCTTACAAGTCGAGTGAAACGCTAGAATCCAGACAGGTAAAACAACGCTCCAGAATAAGAGAGGCAGGAAAAAGGAAAAAAGGGGGGGGGGTGTTGTCGTCGCCGTGGCGATGCGTTATCCCGCTCCCTCTCCCGTCGAGAATCTGATTCCCCCAGCTGTCCGTGTGCTCGGCGTCCCGCCGTCTCAGCGCGCGGCGGACGCTAATGCAGCAGAGATGAAAAACACGCCGTCCTCCGACAGCGACATTCCGTCAGGCGGGAGAGGACGGAGACAGAAGCGCCCAGAGGGAGGAGGAGGAGGAGGAACGCAGGAACAGAGAAAAGGGACCCGGCTTGCCACGGATATAAAAGGAGAAAGAGAAACAACAGAGAAAAAAGAGAGAGAGACAAAACTGCTCCTGGAAACAAGTCGGTGCTGCGTCTCTCCAGAGAGACCCGTCCGTTAGACGCCGTGTGGCTCGTCCCTTCAGCCTCTGTGATTTGTTGGTTTGGTTGCTGCCTTCCCTCCCTTCCCCTGACCCTACAGGGAGTTGCTATGAGATGATTAGAGATATGTCCTCAGTGGAACCACTGCGGCTCTCCTCGCCCGAGTCCCCTCCTGTTGGGCTAGCCTCAGAAGCTCCAGCCCTTCACCGGTGGCTCAGATAGTCCTGTTCAGGCAGACAGCTGCTTCCCTCGCGCTGCTGCTGCTGCTGCTGCCGAGGCTGAGAGAGAGTGAGTGGGGTGAAAACAATCTGCCAGGGACGGAGCACAGTGTGCACTGGTAGAGAGAAGGAGAGAGAGAGAGAGAGAGAGAGAGAGGAGAGAGAGAGAGAGAGAGAATGAGGGGGAGAGAGGCGAGGTAGCACCTGATAGCTCCAGTGTAGAGCTGGGAAGATTGCCCGCCTCCGTCAGTAGAGTGAGGAAGAGAGGGAGAGGTGGAGAAATAGAGTGTGTGTGTGAGAGAGAGACAGAGAGAGAGAGAGAGAGAGAGAGAGAGAGAGAGAGAGAGAGAGAGAGAGAGAGAGAGAAGAGAGAGAGAGGAAGGGAGGGAGGGGGGGGAAGGAACGGAGAGAGAGAAAATCATTTGAGGCAAAGCTCTGCAGTATTAGCAGAGGCAGATACCATAGAACAGCCTGCCTTTCACAGCAGAGCAAGGGAGACACACAATGCAGGAGCTGTCACTCACCAACACAGCCCCTCCCAGTCAGGGATTTGGAATAGAGGGAGGGAGGATGGAGACGGGATCGGAGAGAGAGAGGGAGGAGAGAGAGTGAGAGCGAGAGGAGAGAGAGCGAGAGAGAGAGGGAGGAGAGACAGAGCGAGAGGAGAGAGCGAGAGAGAGAGCGAGAGGAGAGAGAGAGAGAGAGAGAGGGAGGGAGGGAGGAGAGAGCTGAAGCTGTATAGACGGAGAGGGAAAGGGAGTGTGAGATGGAAATAAAAAGGCAGAGCGGTGGGGAGGGTCAGCAGAGAGATGGAATAACACAGCAGAGGGAGAAAGAAAGAGGAGCAAAGAGGAGATGGCAAACAGTGGAGCGGGGGTGGAGGGGTGGAGGGGTGGAGGGGTGGAGGGGGTGGAGGGGTGGAGCGGGGGTGGAGGGGTGGAGGGGTGGAGGGTGGATGGTTCCACAGAGGTTTGGGAGGTTATTATTGGGGGTGAAACATACTCTTATTGCTACACTTCATAAAGCCATTGGTCTGTAAGGAGGATGGAGAGAGCTGTTATGGTGAGTGCATTCTGAGTGTACTGTGACAAAAAAAAAGCCTGTTAGTCCAGACAGGATATACTTTTCTATGAGCCCAAGGTCAACCTCAAAGGCTGATTGCAAACAGTGGTTAAAGAATTTCCAACCGGAGACCGAAATACATCCCATTCAGCAAGCAGCTGACAATTTTGAGTTTGAGTCATGAAAATGTCATCGTTTGAGAGCACATTTCGTGTACATGTTGCAGTAACTTATGTTGCTGCTATGAGAAGTCAGAGAAGGAAGAGCTCTTGCTTTCTGAGTGAATCACCATGAATGAATATGAATGAATGAAGTGAAATAAATGTAAACCTCCACTTTTCAGCAGCTGGCTGCTTTTCCACCAAACTCACTCCTTTTTATTCCACTACTAACACAATGAGTCAACCTAAAAAAAATACTTTGCAACAAAGTCCAAGAAATAACTTAAGATAAAATAATGTATATATATACTATAAAATTGTCTACTAAACCACTGTGATGGAACCTAAAATGAATGGTCACTTGGTAGTAGTCACTAAAAGGTCAGTGTCATTTAAGTAGCAATATTGTTTTCTTTCTCATTTTGTTCTGGGGTATCAGATTGGATATTGAGAATCATTACATTTATTGGGTATGATCTGGAAATGCTTCTGTCATGGTGTCGTCCCTGGTGAGGGCGTGGGGGCCAGCCCCCATTCTCAAGCATCCATCCCCCATCCCCCATCTCCCGGCCTCCATCTCCCAGCCCCCAGTCTCCAGCCCCCATATAAAGAGAGATAACCATCTGTCTATACAAGGCCCCTCCGATGAGTCTCCAGGGGTATCTGAAGAGATAGAGGCTTCCCACCTTTCCTACATGCAGATATACGACAGCGCCTCGCGTGTTAACAAAGGCCTTAAATGCTACTGGCGAGACAGACGTCGATACCGACACTGCCCCAAATAAAACAGACACGTTGCTGTACAATACACCATCAATGCTACCCGAGTGATAAAGAACACTGAATTATACATAAAACTATATAGCTTACAACGTAAAATGAAGGTTTATGAAGGTGATATATACGGTCCCACTGGTTGAATGTATAGAGTGGAGTGAGTGTTGATGAAAAGGTGTAGATGTTTCTAGTTGTTATTGGTGTCTCAGTTGAGTCATAGACGTGAACATTGCAGATAGTGCTGCCCTCTCCTTCTCCTTACCCTCCTTGTCTGCTCTTTACCAGGCACAGAAACCTTCCTCTTGAAGCTTATCACTGGGCTTCAATCACTGCTTCGGTGTGCTTTACCGAATATGATAATACTGTACACTGCTATACTATGTCATGAAATCAAACGTTGCTTGTTATCCGAGGCATCTTCGAACTGAGCGGAGTGTCACCTCGTCCAAAGACGTTTATTTTCAGTCTCCTTACGATAGGTTTCTATGGGCCAACCTGCCTTAGTATGCAACCCTGTCATAAGCATCTGGATATCAAGTGTTGTGTCTGTTAGGGAGTTAAGTGGCTGAGCGGTTAGAGAATCTGGCTAGTAATCAGAAGGTTGCTGGTTCGATTCCCGGCAATGTCAAATGACGTTGTGTCCTCGGGCAAGGTACTTCACCCTACTTGCCTCAGGGAGAATGTCCCTGTACCTGTAAGTCACTCTGGATAAGAGCGTCTGCTAAATGTTAAATGTCTGTCTGTCTCGTTCCTATTCCAGCCACGACGGAGCGGATCTCTCACAGCAACTGGTTGTTCATCATTCAGTCATGTATCTAACCTGATGCTGCTCATTAATGGCTGACAAAGGAATGCATATTTGTACCTGTCTGATTTAGCAGCCTTCAAGCTGCCAGTTTACATCAAATTTGTGATTAACCAGACCGGCCGGGGACACCCTCTTCAACGCGGGAGGTAGAAAAAGACACTCTCGCTCGCACACCCTGGACATGCACACACACACACACACACACAGACACACACATAAAAAGCTTTCTCTACTACTCTGACCTACTCCTGCAGGATCCTTGCCCTTTGGTTTCCCTCGTATTTGATGTTTCTGATGTTCTACTGACTTATAGCCTTCCAGGAGCCCCCTCATCTTGCTGGGTTCTTTCGAACACAGCCTCTGCCACGTCCATGCCTACATGTCTGTCTGTACACACACCGCTGCTAGACCACATCCTCTGCTCTCTGGAGCAGAAACTTGCACAGAGATCAAATTCCCAGAGGAGGAAAGTCTCACCAGGGTAGAGAGAATATGTTTCCACAGAAGAAGAAAACAACCTTCAGCTTTCTCCGAAAGGTCACAGGGATGGGGTTTTTTGGGTCAGAAATGATGATCTACACTGCCTGAGCTAGCGGGACTTGAATCATACAGTGTGTTGTGCCTTATTACAAGGTTTTTGGGAGGAAGCAGATGGCTAATGGGAAATGGAAACGAGAGGGCGTTGCTAAAGCTACACTGGTAAACCTAATGTAATCTACCTCATGCCATTTTATGTCAGTATAACGTGCAAAATGTACAAGCCACGTTCCACCTGATGCGATGTCACCCTGATACCCATTCAGATCTCCAGTGAGAATGTCATCCATCTTGGGGAAGGCGATGCTATTGCTGTTTAAACCCACGTAAGTAGTTGGCAAGCTCTACTGCAAACAAACATTGCCATGCTGGTCACTGTGGCTCAAAGGCATAAACCTAGGGCACCTGAGTTATGTTTGGATGTGAGCGAGTGTTTGCGTGCACAGGGTACAGCCCTGTCCATATCACTGCCTTGAAATGGGCTATCTTTAGAGCCACTGGTAAACATCATGATTGTGATCCATCAATGGCTAGGATGTTGACAGTCCGAATAAATGGTGACCTAGAATGTACATGTACATGCCTATATTTAGCTATATAGACAGAATAAAGGTGGGCGAATATCCTTTTATTTTCCTGTTGTTCCCTTAGAAAGCTTTATTAGATAACAAGCACACGGGATCATTTCTTATGCAACCAATGTACTCCCTCCAAAGGTTTCCTATTCACATAGGCTAATGTGTACTGTAGGTCACAATGCTGCAACCGTCTCAAGCGATTTCCTCAAAGCAAAGTTTCCTGCAAACAAATCAGACCCAATATTCCTATCCTGGCATGTATGCGTTTGTTTTCCTCATCACAAACATCTCCCCCTCCACATTGTTTTTATTTGCATAGATGCATTCTTATCTCATTAGCCCCGACCACAGACGATGCCTGGAGCCACTGTTATTTCCTTTTATCTCTGATTAGAGATTCTATTAAAATAGAAAATGAGGTCTAAGGGGTTCCTCTCTCTCTTCCTCCTCAATCACGTGTTTGGGATGTGTGAATGCGCAGCTACACTGGATGGTTCACTTGACTTTTGCGACTTTTGTTATCTGAAGGCTTTTCATATCAATCAGCCCCTATTCATGAGCACTGTTTATTTGTCAAACAGAGATGAGCTGAAACAAAAACAACACCAGCAATTTTGGATTCATTTCATCAGACCACTTTCTCGTAATTATTCAACGCCAAGTCCTGGCAAACCAAGCGAGGTTTACTGCGGGGGTAGTAGACAATATCTCTACACAGAACACATTTACATCTTTGATTTGTTTATTAGGATAATTGTAGGTCATCATGTTACAAGTGAGAGGCACTTTAATTAAGAAGACCAAGTTACATTACAATTACAGACGCAAAAAAATCTAATTATGTTAGGTCCTAACACAGATAGAGATAGGCCTACATATTATTGAATAAACAAACATTACCGTGGCTTACAGCATTACAGAGAGGAGGGCTGTACAGTAGCCTAGCTTCCTGTAATGTACTCATTTATCTGGAATCAACCGTTTACCGAATGTCTAAGAGAGCTAAGTGGGTAGCAACTTCATATCTTTCAATAATCTCTAGCCAACGGTAAAATATTCCCCGACGTTCACCGATGTTGTCATACTTAAAAACGTCTGTGACATGCGTTATTAGATTACAAATATTGTTCTTTTTTATGAACTGTCTGAGACCGTAGCATACGCATTTGGATAGTTTACAACCACAGAAGATTAAGATATTAGTTAATAGCCTGCATCGACTATTTGACATGGGCTATGTTGTGTGTTCCAATCGTGTCTAGCATGGTGCGTCTACAAGATTACTGTAGGTTACACACTGCTCGTTATCACAGCTTTGCATATTTATGCATGGCCAACAATTTGTTACTTCAGATGAAACTTAATGCAAAAAATGATCATTTACTTTGAGGATACTTGGTCGTAGCTGCTGTCGGATGAGGCAAAAATGTTTCAATTCTGCCGAAAGAGACGAGCGAGAAAAAAACCCCGGTAACGAACAGGCTAATTAGACTGAAACAGAGATGTTCACTGTAGTGTAGTGATTTCCTCAAATCAATAGGGGTCAGGCTTTTTCATACAACATTATGTCAATCGTACATTCTGGGACATCTCTTTGTTTGATGTTACAAGCAACATCTACAACGAGGTTCAGGCCTTGAATATTGTTTATTAGGTTGAAAAACGGATCAAAATGTGATGTGCGAGTAGCTATAGGCCTATGTGAAAATGCTTAAAAAGGAAGTAATATGAGAACTAGAAGTGCACATTTGAATTGATTAACTCATACCTTGGTGGTTATAAGTGCTAGACTTGGCCAAGGTCTACATCAGTCATGTACATAACTCTTAAAATGCTCTAAAGGTTTGGTGAACTTACTCTCATCTTACTTGTCTGTGCGTACTTCCTTCTGATTATTCAAAGTATATATTTTATGCAATTAATTTTGTATCAAGGTTGGTTTCTGTTAATTCATTTGTTACATTGTGAATTTTGTAAATCGATGGATGTAGTAGTAAATGTCAGAATTTTTTCACAATAATTTGATGTAGTGTTACATTCTAATTGACCGACCTTGTGTTAATATTACTATGGCAATTTGGTGATCATATGGTCAGTACAGTACAGTTAGACCATTTGAAATATGTGACCGTGAAACAAACTGTCATGAGGTCTTTATGTAGATTTGTTGTCAACAAAAAAGAATAACACTTCTGTTTTGTTTGGTGCTTGCACACACACACACTCCCAAACATTGGTAAGCAATGATTCTGTTCAAATATAGTACTGTACATAATTCATCAGGAAACATTTGCACCACAGTCTTTGCGCAGTTATCTTGTTGGGAATCAAGGGGTCTCTGTGAACCACTTCACAGAAAAATAGCTCTTACTAGAATAAGAGCAGTGTTGCAGAAGAGCGGGAGAAGGAGAAATTATTTATACCAACACTGGTGTTCTAAGAAACTAAATCTTGTGACTTCTAGCATCCATTGATGGCTGATCACTGTTACTGAAGAATCCTCAGGAATCTTCACTAGTCCCCAATCAAATGTGAGTTCTTCTCCATCTCTCTCTCTTTCTCCATCTCTCTCCCTCTCTCTCTCATGGTGCTGCTACAGTCTAGTTGTTGCCATGGTGCTCTATTCCTCCTCTTAATTGCCAGTGTAGTTCTACTACTGGTAATAGGCTGTGTCCAATGATAATAGCAGTCTGCCTATTTACTGATATAAAACATGTCAGATGTCGTTATTTAATCAAAACAGAAACATAAATGGTTGTGTCATATGGACAGATACAGCAATTGAAGATATTTTGACGAGCTAAAGTGTGAATTACTGGGACACCTCTGTGCAGGATGATTATATACACGTGTTTATTAAAAGTTAGAAGAAATTAGAGTGCTTTCTCTACTTATTTTGCTCTCTCTCACACACACACACACCATCTCTTCCACCCACACTCTCACACATTATTTTCCCACCTCTTTTATTGCTTTTCAGATGCGTAGCATTCCAAGGTTTATTTCAATGGACAATTTCAAGTAGCAAAAAGTGTAATAAATGAGGAAGGTAGCGTGTGCCATCAAAACGCTTACCGGCTTTGATCTCTGTAACACCTCGGGCCGGCGGGGGAGAGAGGGAGGACAAGTGGCCGGCGTTCAACTTCACTGAGATAGAGATGCTTTGAAAATTTCCCAAACCTTCTAAATAAGGACAAGTCTTTCCTCCTCACCCTCCTTTATTTTCTCCTTCTCCTCTCTTCACCCCGGCCATATTGACCGATTCCTGACAACATTGTTAATATTTAATGCGGGCTCAGCTCCTTTACTGGCGCCCTGGGTAGAGAATGTCGGTCTTAATGTGAGAGGACAGTCTAGACGGATTGTAATGAGAGAGCAGCCTCTTCACAAGTTGGCCATTGCCCCAAAACTGCCCTTTGGACATCACCTATTATCATTATTATCGTCATGATTATAGGTGCCTCTACAAGACTGTCCATTATCATGATACTGAACTGATGCTCAAAGCTCACCTGCAAGGACTCTGAGTGTGGAGGCAGTTGAGGTAATTGAAGAAGATTTGGGATTCTTCTCAATAGTGGCGTTTATATATTCTCTTCAAGAGGGCCTGATAATTTGTTCTCTTGATGCATGTGAGTTTTGCAATAAAGGAGCAGTACAATGCATTGTAATTTAGCTAAATGAGGAATGCTTTTGTGTTAAATATATTCTATACGTATACAATACAGAAATATTCAGATTTTTTTATCCACTACATAATGTTGGTGTCAAAATGTGCAGTACGGCATTGCTTTTACCTCCGCGAACGTTCCGTTTTACGGTTTAGGCATAATTTACTATTTTGTGGCGAAAGTGGAAGCTAACAGTTGCTAACTAGCTAGCCACAGTCACAAACGTCACTAACATCACTGACTACAAGTTTCTTACCTGGTCCGGGGGTCAGGTCTGAAGCTAGGAGCAAAACTATGGAGCACAGCCAGCTTCTCTCGGTAGGGAGGTCAAACACGTTTGGATGGCTTAGTCCACTTGAGTAAATGCTCCATTATGCCTGCTACTGCTAGGATGTGATCTTCTGTAGATTACATGCAGTTATCCAAAGCACCGGATGTAGCTGACCTAGCCAGCTGCAGCATTAGCCTATAGCTACCAACCACAAGTTAGCTAATATTTCGTTGGCTTTGTTTTCCCTGTATTTGCGCTGTTGAGCTAGTATTGCGGTGGGACTGATCGATTATTAAAGCAATAAACCACGAGGAGGGTATCACATGATGAGCGTAAATCCTGTAGAGCTATCAATGCCATTAAATATCCGAAGAATTGGAGTGGATAACACTAGAAGCGCAAGACGGTTTTCCCCACTCAGAGCGCTGATAGCGGTCACATGACACATGATGAGTTTTCAGACAGTGACATTAATGACAGGTTATCGGTAGATTGCGCTTCTTGCATAAATAAATGCCAAGGTCGGGAAATGAAATTACCCTGCAGTGTATAGGCCTATTAAAAAGTGAATAATATCATACTGGTAAAAAAAAACTAAACTAACTAAATATATAATACTGGTTTGATAATGTGTTTTGTGAAATGAGCTCCAGCCTCACACTGCCTTGGTAGTTCAGACTAATCATATGCAGTGTGAAATCCTTCGCAGGCAAACACAGCTACACAGCAGGTAGAAAGCACTTTGTTTACTTCGCTGGTGTGGGCGGACCTGATGGCTGTCACACGGACTGCCCCCTGCCCAGGGAAAGCTGCTTGTTGTCCAGCCCCTTCTGGTCTGTGACTGGTATATTGTCCATAGGAGAGACAGTCCATTCCGAAGTCTTTCCCAGTGGTCTGTCGTTCTTACAGGAGCAGGGCAGCAGGTAATATGAGCTCTGAAAATAACCTGTCGTCATCTCAGCAAAGCAAGGGGACATACCCTGACAGAACAGACATGAAGACTGGTGTGTTTAGTGAGCAGGCATCAAGGTTTGAATGATTTTGCTTGGAAGAAATTTTGTGTTTTTTTGTCATCCACTACTGAAATTAGTCTTGTCCTTTATCATAGCCGTGACCATGAACTGTGCATTCTTGCAATGAAGAGTGAATGGAACAGGGTTGGGTTGGGAGTCAGATGGCTGAGCGGTTAGGGAATCGGCCTATTAATCAGAAGGTTGCCGGTTCGACGCCAAATGACTTTGTGTAAGGCACTTCACCCTACTTGCCTCAGGGGAGAATGTCCTTGTACTTACTGTAAGTCGCTCTGGATAAGAGCGTCTGCTAAATGACTAAATGTAATGTAAATTACTATTGTATGCAGAGCAATGCCTAGCAGAACTTAGTAAAGGCATTACTTCTGTCACAAAATGCAGCTTGTTTATTAAACTCACCATGGTAACCAGCCTTGTCTTGAGAGAGGCACAGATAAGCTAACTAACTGGTAACAATATCTGAAGAAACACGTCTGAAACACATACTGTTGTCTCTTCAACAGCCTTGGAGGTGTTCCAAATCAGGGCATTACATGTTACAAACACCTTGGTCGACAAACTGTGTGCCAACACAGCTTCTTACACCCACACAAGCAGCACATTCTTTAGTGATGTTTTCTTTATTTTTTCACCCTCGGTCCAGGCAAAGTGTTTTTCTTCTTGTCTTTGATATTCAGCCATGTTAAGGAGCTCTCTTAAGGCCATTAAGATGCCTTCCCTGTTCAATCAGAACATCCTTCCAGTCTGCCTCCCCATTTACTCACCTCGCTACAGACTTCGTCCAAATAAACTGAAAATGTTTCTTTCTCTCTCTCAATCTCTTTCACCTGCATTGATCCCCTTTCTTATCTTCCCGCTGGTAAGGCTTAGACCCTGAATGCTTGAGTGCTATTCGGATAAAAATATCTGCTTTTTGAAGCATGAAAAGAAGCTGTTGACAGCTTTGCACGCACAGCGCTTTCCATTCCAATCAGAAGTGCATTACAGACGCAACACATGCAAGGCTTCCATGACATTGTCTGTTCCTCATGTCAAGTTAAAGCCTCCTGTCTGTCTGTTTGCTCTTTTACAGTAGTTAATTTCTATACCAGTCTATATAGAGGAGCAAAAGTTCACTTTATCAACTAATGCCTTCTAAAAGGAACATACATTTTCTGGATAGTTATTGTGCCCTACTGTGTTCCATCATGCAGCGTTATTACGCATTCACACTTATTTAATCATGTCATCAAGTGTGATCATCAAGTGTGAATGCTAAACTAAAACTCAACAAGATATTAGAATAAAATCATTTTAGCTTGCGTACGGCATTGAGACACAAGGAAAATCTTTGAAATATCACATAATGTAGTAGTGTATGCATACTAGGTACAGCATACATGTCTCTGATGCACTGTCATTGTTTGACCTGCTCACCAATTAGACCTCCTGGCAAACAGCAGTTTGTTTTCTGTACCGTACATGACAAAAAGATGTTAATGTGTTGTCAGCCAGTGATCCAAGTTCATGTCATATGTCATGTTAGGTCTGATTCATCCATGTGAAACCGCACATCGTCCGTATCCTCTGAAGCGTTGGCATTGGCATCCTGGGTGATTTGCAGGCATGATTTCAAACGCTGAGCTGTGGTTGGCCGAAGGGGTTTCCCCTCCCATGTCCTCTTTAATGTTCCTCCCCCCTGCAGAGCAGTGGAGCTGGTGGGCATTTAGCATCTAAATCCATTTATGAATAACACATATTGTATGTGTATGGAGCCCCCGGGCCTGTGCACATATACCTAACTTTACAGTATACTGTAGAAACTATTATAATAAAGACACTGGGAGTCAGACACAAACTAAACTTGCATGTTTTTTTGCCCACTCTTTTTTTTTTTTGCTCTGTAAATGAAGTTGTTGGCTCATTTGCTAGTTATTCTTCTGAGACACTGGGCAATGTGTGGTAAGGGTTATGTTGGGTGATGTAGCATTAAATGTCCAGATGTTCTCCAGGAGAACAGAGGATAGGCTACGGGCTATTTCAGCACGCCTTAACAAATGCTCTAACTGAGCATACAATCACCCTTATGCTGTTGACACTCAATCTATACCTGTGTATACACGTCTACAGATAGTGACCATCTTAACATTGTATTCAAGGTGAACTTATTGATTTCTTGAGTCATAAAATAGGAATTATTAAACTAAAGCAGTGCCTTGTGTTAGAATGAAACTTCTGCTACTTATTTTTTTTGCATTTCAAAGCCAGTTGGAAGCCAGTCTCTTGGCAAAGCAGGCTTGATCTGCAAGCACCGTGTGTGGACAGATCGAACTCTGCAGGGGAGGACGGTCTCCTCACACACACAAACACACTCTCACACACAGCCACGTCGCCTACACAACCTTATTATCAGCTTCAAACACACACACACTCTCACAAACACAGGCCATGTCGCCTACACAACCTTATTGTCAGCCTCACACGCACACACACCTGTCCTGGATAGCTCCTCGTTGAGTTCTGTATGTTGATTTTGAACACTCCCCAGACACCCTTCTGTAGTCAGGCTTATGCTACAACAACAGTCTCCCTCCTACACAGGTGAAATCCATCAATGACCACTGTAGCTATTGTTGCTATCGTCTCAGAGGATTGGATAGTATCCCAGCGTCTGCAGAGAGGTGGGAGGGCTTCGGATCCCAGCCTCCAGGGAGGAACAATGTTTCTGATTCATCGTACACTGAACAGAAGACAAGGGGAACGGTCTGAAAAGACCGAGGCAGAGTTTGCTAAAATGAAGCAGTGATGTACAAAAAAAGAGTGCTACCATTCTGGTGCTGCTCACGGCCATGTTATACCCCCCCCCCCCCAATCCTCTCCCTCTCTCTTTAATTAGGATCCTGCGTATGGGTGTAACGTGTCTAAGATGGATGGTTTGTGTGCGACGGCTGTTGTCTTCTTCCGTTTCCGCTTGTCAGCTCTGGGGACGGTTCGAGGCGCGACTGATTCATGGTGAGATCTTTTTGGGAAGCTCGGGTTAAAGACAGACGCTTTCTTCTGCATTTGGCTCCCACACCTCCTGGAACGCTGTTTGTTGGATGTTTACATGTGTGTGTGTGTGTGTGTGTGTAAACAAAGACATGCAGCCTTGCATGTCTTTATGCTTCCTCAATATTCTTTTGCATGTAGGCATGTTTACATGTATGTGTGCATGAACATGTCTTTGTACACGTATATGTGTGCAGGTTTTCTTGTGCATGGAGGCTTGCGTGTGTCTGTGTGTGCATGAGTGCGTGTGTGTCTGTTTGTGTGTGTGTGTGTGCAGAAATCACCGACGGCTAGGCTTTACCCTTGACTTGCTGGCAGTCTGTCTGTCTGCAGTGACAAAAAGCCGTGGAGTGAATATTGATGGGAGTGGCTGTGGGGTGCATCTTTGATCTTAAACGCCCGGCTTTGAATACAGTCTAATTCAGCCTCCTAGACTGCTAATGCATCACTGGCAGACGTAAAGACCTCCCTTTTTCTGGCTGGCTCCTTTGCCCACTCCGTAGCCACATGTGACTAGAATACCAATTCCAACTCTGTGAAGCACTTGAATACCTGTTTTCCATGTACAATAGGAATCAGAAGAATTCTGTCAATGATGACCTTGCTACATGGGCGCCTCATACAATCATGCTATCCTATAGTACAACCTTGTGTAAAAAGTATTATTTTCGATACTGGACTTCAGTGTTCAGATAATTCGCTCAAGTTTTCAACTACTCAACTTCTGACTTTCGTTTCGTTTCGGCCCTCTTCTCTTAAGGGTTTCCTTCTCGGAGAGCCGACTGCTGAAAGTATTTGGTCTCCTCTGCATATCTTCATCAGAGGGACCACACTGCGCCACAGAGCTGTTTTCAAAATTCATGTTTTCATAATTTGTTTCATGTATAATTGAGCAGACCTACCTGCGCTGTTGTGAACCCCCCCCCTCACCGGATAAATGATAGATGGCTGCCTGTGAGCTTTGTGGACGCATGTCTTTGTAGGCTGCTTCAGAGGGCAGGTGCAGGGTCAGTGGGCGATCAAGGAGGAGGAGAGCGTTGTCTTATCTGACAGATTGAGGCTGCCCGCTTTTTCGGACCTGAGCTGGAGATGACCTCATCATCCGAAATAAATTCTCCTGGAATCATAAGCAATAAAAAGAAACAGACAACATCAACTAGAGTGACAGGACCAAAAGATGCACAGAGAGGTTTCGCCTGATTTCCGGACTCCTCAAAACAACCGTACAGGGCAGACATCCAGCAATGTCTCATCCATTCTAACTCCTGTCCATGAGTATTAGTAAGTAACTATTTCCTGATCCCAGATGGGCAACAGCTGGAGCCTATTCCCCAGGATAGGGGATGAAGTCCCAACTCTGCTTGGGTGGTTCTGGGTATACTATGTTAACATGGAGAAAAGGGTATTTAGGGGACAGAACATCTGTAATGCACATTTATTGAGCTGTTAAGCTGTTAAGCACTATTTAATGGACATATATTTTAGACATGACATCATGTGGATTGTTTAAAGATAAAGTGACTAAGATTTAAGTCAGTGGTTTTAATACACATTCTTACGCCCTTCGTTCCCTGACAGTTAGGTTCTGTCTGTGTACTGCTGTGTCCTTGTAAGTCCAGAGGGGAAATAAAACAAGCTGTTGTTTATATCCCATGGCTGTCATGTCATGAGCTGCATGTGGATTAGAGCTTGTGATTGGACCCCATTTCTGCGCATCAAGGGTGAGGGGTCACCTGACCCTGCCACCCGAGGGCATCTTTGTCCAGCTGTGACACGGAACCCATGCCAACATTACGCCTCCTCTCCACATCCCTCCATCCCTAGGACCCCAGCCAGCCAGAGAGAGAGAGAGAGAGAGAGAGAGAGAGCACGGATGGGAGAGAGGGAGGGAGAGAGAGAGAGAGAGAGAGAGAGAGAGAGAGAGAGAGAGAGAGAGCACGGATGGGAGAGAGGGAGGGAGAGAGAGAGAGAGAGAGAGAGAGAGAGAGAGAGAGAGAGAGAGAGAGAGAGAGAGAGAGAGAGAGAGAGAGAGCTATGGGAGCACATGACCTAAATGCACATCGCCTGCTGTTTGTCTCCCCCGGGAACAAAATAGTGCGTCATTTGCCACACACATACCCACACACATACCCACACACATACCCACACACATACCCACACACATACCCACACACATACCCACACACATACCCACACACATACCCACACACATACCCACACACATACCCACACACATACCCACACACATACCCACACACATACCCACACACATACCCACACACTTGCACACACACATACCCACACACTTGCACATGCACTTAGGAATGAATTCCCTGGACTGAGGATTTCTACACACGGGATTGGAAAACCATCAACTGGAGATGAATTTGATAAAGAGCAAGTGAAACACCTGACTCTCTGAAGACAGGACACATCCAGTACAAACACAAACACAAACACAAAGATACACACAAACACACGCCAATGACTACAGTGCAAAATGTAGCCAAACCGTGTACACCAGCGAATACAGAACCCACAGTGGTAATCAGGCCTGGCAGAGCACTGAGCTTCAAAACTCCAGCCTCTTGTGAGGGGGAAAGGAGGACATAGAACAGCCAAAAGAAAATTGCAGCACAGCCCACACTGACAATTGTCGGCAATTACACACTCACATCCAGTAAACATTCAGGACCCATACATAAACAAAGGACTGTCTTTTCTGACATATCTCACAGGCAGAGTGGATGTCCAATTCCATGGCAAAACTTAATAACAATAAGATCACAACATGTGTACAAAGCGGATTATACTGGCATAATGGAAATGCAAGGACTGAAACCTAAATGTTTATTTGTGTTTACGCAACCAGCTGTTATGTTGTCTGCCCGTAGTTTAGGACAACGACTGTAGCATAGAAAATTAAGCCCCTCGCAATGCATTGCTTTGTCTTGTAAAATGTAGGATCCGTTTCTGGAATTTGATTATCTGCTGCATTTACCAAATGCATTATTTGTACATCCCTAAGGATAGTCTAACCCAAACCCTAACATCTAAATAAGTAAATGGAAACTGTCATTTGGAAATGCAGAATAGGATACGAGTCAAACTGGAATGACGTCATGTCAATGGATTTGGATTGATCAGCGTTGTTTGAAACAAGTTATTTTGGCCCAGATGACACCGACACGAAACCAGTCTTCTTCAGCATGTCACCTGGTGGCATCAAATCAGTGTAATACGAGGTTGTAGTTGTGTAAGCAGCACATGAAGGGTTAACAGGCATCCCCAGCTCCAAATAAAAGGTAATTTGTTCACTCCTAGCAGAGGCACACCCGCTTACACACACACACACACACACACATTGTATTCCTGTCTTCTCTCATCCCTCTCTTCCTTGTCTACCCTCCTCTCCACTCTGTCTTGTTCTGTCGTGCGGCTTTTGTCTGTTCAGCCTGTCTGTATTCAGTTCCCGCTCTCCGAGACGTTGATGGTGGCTGACTGACACTTTGGAATTGCTCCCGGGAGTTGCTAGTCCTCGCACAAGCACGCACACACACACACAAGACACACATACAACTGAAGCACACATAAAGAAGTAGACACACTCTCTCTCTCACACACACACAGACACACACACACACTCCAGCTTGTCAAGTGACATCCCTACAAGGGCAGGTAAATGGCAGCTGTGTCATTGGCGGAAGGTCCAACGAGTTCAAAATCCCAGATGGAAACATAATCAGACACGTATGTAGAGACACGTCTGGATATGAACTCACCTCTCCACTTCCCTGTCACCCCATTGCCTTCACTGTTCAGCCTATACAGTACAGAAAAGTCTAGAGTACAGTAGGTCAAATGACTGCTAATACCCCCCCCCCCCCCCCCCCTCGGATCCATTCATACAGGAAACATCTTCCTGAAGTTACCCTACCACCAGTGCTGTTGTTTGTGCACAGACGACAGCTCTAGAGATGTTTGTTCCAGGCTATTTCTCCTCAACTATGTGTCATACAGTAAATGGTGCACATATGTTGTATGCATCATACTATGACCGGGCTATTTGTCACAGGTTTGCACCCGCTGCCAAGACGGATAACTGGAGATGTCATGCCCTGTTCTCAGGCACAGCTTGACCAGTTTTCCGTTTTTTTGGTTTCTCTCCTAGGGATTGTACATTCATTCTTTGTGCACTGGAGACAGATTGCCCATTGGATCAGGCTCCTTGATAACAGACAGATCCTGGTTGGAGGCCGAGTCCTTGGTGACCTCCTCGTTGCGTGTCCCGTTATCCTCAGTCGCATATGCCACACACACTAAGCTGATGTTGTCCTTCAGCCTGATTGACCTTTGACCCCTTCAACCCCCCCGGCGTCTGATCCTGTGACATGCTTCTGATGGGTTGCAGATACGGTGGCAGGGTCAGCTGGCAAAATGCACGATAGCTCGGGGCTGGTGGATGGAGGGGGTGTCGGCATGTGTCCTCCCTGTCACGACTGTGCTGTCTCTCCCTGCTTCCCCCGGCCGGCAGGCCGGCGCTGTGTTAAGTGGGGTCAGGGCTGGGTCGGCTCTAACTTCAGGGCTTCCGTCGGCACCAGGCGCAATATGCCTCAATAACCGCCCCCCCCACGGACTTGGACTGGGCTGGGGAGAAGTCCGTACCATTACAGTAATGCGAGTATCGCTCAGAGAATCAGATACGGAAAGCCCCCCCGTCTCATCCCCCCTCCCCCTCCCTCTCTCTCCTCCACCATTTCCTGTGAATCATATCTCCTCTCGTGTGTGTGTGCGACTGTGTGTAAGTTGAAGGGAGCACATATAGTTCTCTTTGAAATAAAGCTCTCTTTTAAGTGAACCACATGAACCACATGAAAGGGAACTCAGTTCTGTTGTGTCTTTTGCCTTGAAAATGTACTTCTTTCCGGTGCAGTGCAGCTACACCGGAAAGGTCCTAGTTTTCCATCCATTCGCAATATTATTCCTTCTGAATGCAGACCATTCACTGTCATTTACCTATTGAGCCTGAGGGGCCAAATGATCCAGATGACCTATATGTAATTTGCGTCTACTTTTATTTAACAAGAATTGGAATTTACAATGAATCTGAACGTTTATGTACCTTTGATTTGTGTTTGTTTAGCTTTTTTAAATGATCCAGTACTTCCTCTTCGTACTTTCCAAGACCCCATCCAGCAGTCATGGCTCGTGGGTGTTGGCTTCCCAGCAGAGCTGTTTACAGCGGTCCGTGAAGGCCAACAAAGGGACAACTGCAATACTAGTGAACCATAAACAGTTTGTGTTCACATCGGACAGGTTAGGTGAACCACTCATGAACTCAGAAAGGTTGGAGTAAGTTTGCAACATTCACACAAGGGAATAAAGCTTCCCTCAAGCTTGCTTAAATTACAAATCCAGTGTTCCATTAGTTCAATAGCATTATGCCATCCACCTTCTATGGGATTTACTGTTTGTGTGCAAGACTTTAGTGAGCCATGTGCTATCTTCTATTAAAGACATCTGGACGGGACAGTATTGGACCACAGGCTTCAAAGACACAATGACTTGTCCAGCCTTCAGCCATATCACAAGTCTTAGGATTTGTGGATAACCCACATCTTTGTGCTGTGCCTCCCAGGCCTATTGAACTACAGACAGTCTTTATCAGTGACACACCAAGGCTTAAATCTCTTCAGACATTTCTTCTCCGTGTGTCGATGCGAACGGATGAAGATGGTCTGCCGCTGACCTCGTATCCATCACAAGACCGTGTTTAAAGTCATCTCCACCCATGTAAGAGACCGCAGGCGTGAGTGTGAGGTCACATACTGTGTGGATGGGAGGATGTGTGTGTTTGAGGTTTGATCCTATAATTCGGTGTCACACAGCGTCCCCATAATCTGACGGCCGTATCAACCAGTGACGTCAAGGGTGGATATCTGGGTCGGTTTATCTTTCGTCAGAAGGTGAATTTTTGGCTACAGGCTACAAGATTTTGGCTGGAGTGTGTATGTGTGCGTGTCTGTTTATGAGTGTTTTCCGTTTTCAACTGACACTCTTGAGGGCAAGCATTGATCCACTTACTGTTTAAACTCAGATAAATCCCGATTTATTAATAAACAACAATCTAATCTGAGTTGTAACAGCTTGATGTAGACAGTCATCTAAAACCACACTATAAACAGCTCCCACTCTCTCGTACAAACCCTCTTAGTAACTGATCTCCACGGTTTCATGTTTTTGATGATGACACAGCTGTGTATCCTGTCACATGTCTCGCCCACAACCAATTACAGCAGCTCTCTGTGGTTTCTTACTCAAGGGTAACCATCATTAAATGCATGTCTCTAAAATGCTTTTTTTTTTTTTTTTTTCACATCAAGGTTCTGAGAAAGACTCAAATGATCTGACAAAACACATGCTTTGTCTTTTAACTGTCCATTCAAAGGAAATTACTGGTTTAGACTTTGAGCCCACAATACGCATCATGTTACTCCATCCACCATGTGCTTTTCCATGTCTCCATCCCTCTGTGCAACCAACCAGCCATCCATGAGTCAGTCCATCCACCCATCCCATGCATTTATCCACGTATTCATGCATCTCTCTACCCATCCAACCATCCACCCATCCATAACTCAGTCCATCCAATCATCCCATGCATCTATCTGCCCATCCATCCTTCCATCCATCCATCCTCCTCCATCCATCCTCCTCCATCTATCCATCCATCCATCCTCCTCCATCCATCCTCCTCCATCCATTGTTCTATCCATCCTTCCTTTCACCCATCCATCCATCCTCCTCCATACTTCCATCCATCCATCCTCCTCCATCCATCCTCCTCCATCCATTGTTCTATCCATCCTTCCTTCCACCCATCCATCCATCCTCCTCCATCCATCCTTCCATCCATCCATCCATCCATCCATCCTTCCATCCATCGTTCCATCCTGCTCCACCCGTCAGGAGGGAGCAGGTCCTGTGGCTCCTCCAGCGAGGCTAACGAGGACCCTGTGTGTTTCTCTGTTCCTGCTCTGACCCCACCGCGGCAGCACCTCTGGGAACGTCGTGGATGAGCGCTCCAATTCCAGCCGCCTTTGAAATAGGCTGAGAAATTAATTACAGCACTCTCTCCGAGGAAGGGAAGAGACAGGCAGGTGGGGAAAAAAGAGGGTTGGAGGGAGGAGAGAGGTGTAAAATGAAAGGTGCAGGTGGGAAGAGAAAAATATGAGAGGTACAGTAGAAAAGGGATACAGAGAGAGAAAGAGAGTACGAAAAAGAGAGAGAGGGAGAGCGAGTGGAAGAAACCAGAGAGAGGGAGAGCGGTCGTGTGATAACAGTTCTATTAAAGGAAGAGAAGAGTGAGAAGTGAGAAGTGTGTCTCTTGAGGAGGGAGAGAAAGAGAGCGCTTCCCTGCATTATGGAAAGAACGCTCATCTCCATCCTGGCAAAACATCAGCGTTCTTCGAAACAGTCCTCTGAGGTCAAACTCCTGTGCTCCCCCACAGCTCTCCCTGGTCCTCTCAATGGTGGACGATGTTCTAAGTGACACACATGTTGGAATAAATCCTCTCATCTGGAGTGGTTTTGATGTTTGCTATCTCACCGGTTCACATTCAGATGTCTCTCGAGTCTCCATTAGCATGCATTTGATCATATTTACATAGTGTTATGTGCTGTACATGGGTACTGTTATCTCTGTTATTCTTCTCAGTGGAGTCATCACAGTTCATACGCATGCGTAATGACCATACAGTGTCATCTCGCCCCTCCATCCCGCCAGTACTCCCACCCCCCACTTAGAGCTCTCTGAACTCTGGATGGATCATATCATCAACATCACATCCATCCTGTCTAGTGCGTTCAAACACACACACGTATGCCGACATGCACAAAACATTCAATTATTACAGAAGACAAATCCGCTAATTCCCGAAGCATGAAATCCAGTCAAACACACACACGCTGGCTTTGAGTTTAGTCTGGTACTCAGACAGAGATATGGAGCCCATAGTGCTGGAAATGAAGTGCGGAATGAGGCGGATAAACAAAACGACACACGCCCATAACGCTTCTGTTTCTGTGGGTTGTTCACCCACCCACGACTAATGTGCAGGAGATCACACAGCCACCACTCCCCACCACACACTCTCCTGCTCTCCCCTCCACCCAGAAGCCTAATAAACACCAGTAATGCCGACACATTGGAGGCACCAGAGCAGTCTGAGTGTTACATATCTGACAGTGAGGAGCATGGTCTTGTGTTAGACGACCGTTTGTAACCCCGATACCATGGAGACGAGCTGTTTGGGCTGAACAGGGGCCCACGGTGGAGCTGCTTGGGCTGAACAGGGGCCCACGGTGGAGCTGCTTGGGCTGAACAGGGGCCCACGGTGGAGCTGCTCTCGGGCTGAACAGGGGCCCACGGTGGAGCTGCTTGGGCTGAACAGGGGCCCAGGGTGGAGCTGCTTGGGCTGAACAGGGGCCCACGGTGGAGCTGCTTGGGCTGAACAGGGGCCCAGGGTGGAGCTGCTCGGGCTGAACAGGGGCCCACGGTGGAGCAGCTTGATCTGAACAGGGGCCCACGGTGGAGCAGCTTGATCTGGGGGAGGGCTTGGTGTTAAAGCAGGTAGCAAGATGGAAATTAATTCCGTAGGACCTGCTGTTACCCAGAGTCCTTTGGGCTGGCCCAGCATCCCCTGCAGCAGCAGAGATAATAGGATATCAGCAGGAGAGTTGAGTGAGCACCTCAGCCACAATGCTTCACAGGATGAGAAAGACAGACCCAGTTGTCCAAATCTAGCCCATGTAATCCAGCCCCTAATCTGCCTCACGCTCGCTGAGACACAATCTCATTTGTAAATTCAAAGCTTGGTCAAATGTATGTTTTAGTTTGCGATGTGCATTACATTAAAAAAAGTGGGATTGGATCAGCCAATCAGCAACAATACATGCCCCTAACAACAATGACGTTGTAAAAATGGACTCTTTGTTTAAAAACTTGGAGCATTGTATTGCGCCTTTTAAGACAATACTATCTAAAGAATTGCTGAAACTTTGTTACGGCTGAATATTTTGCCAACTGACAAGCTTTTTACTGTAAAGCTATTCAAATACATTTATCTTCTTTTTGAATGATTTCCTTTTTGATCACCTATTCCCCCATGCCCCCAAAGACAACATTCATCTGTTTTACAGGTGAGATGTTAAATTACAGGTCGGGTGTTATGGAAATCCATATTTGCCAGATCACACTGGCATAACTGTGTGTGCTCTTCCATTCTCTATTTAAACAAAATGTAAATGTGATAAGAGCCAGGAGAGAGAGGTGCCAATGGATGGCACCAGCACGCACACTGAGATGCCTTCCAGGCAGGGGTGTGTGTGCGTGTGTGTGTGAATGTGTGTGTGTGTGTGTGTGTGTGTGTGTGTGTGGGTGTGTGTATGTGTGTGTGTGTGTGTGTGTGCGTGTGTGTGTGTGTGTGTGTGTGTGTACAGTGCAGTATGTTCCTGTGAAGCTTCATGTCTCCCATTTGTGGCCAGGCTACAGAAGATGGGGTCCAGTTGAATGTCACATCTAAGATCATTAATGGTTATCAGTTGTGACACTACCACACAACTCCCTGCGTGCTGAAAGGAGGCTGACGAGTCATCAGCAAGAGGGATGAAGCTTGGAGAAAAAAACACTTTACTGGATGGAAGGAAGGAAGGACTGGAAAACAGCTCACTATTTAACTGATGCAGCAAATCTGTAAAAATCTTATAATTCGGAAATACGCAGAACATCAAAAACACTATCATTTGAAACGTTCTTTTTCGTCCAAGACATTTCTCATCCCAAGTATCCTAGCCGTGGTCATTTACAGAAGGTGATAGGGGTTAGCAGTTTAGCAGCCTGAATGACGAAGTGTCAAATCATTCATCTCTTTCTCAATCCTATCTTTTCTCACTCACTCTCTCGAGTACTCTCTCCCATTTCACACCTATCTGCCTGCCTGTTGGTGTCCAGACATCTACCATCCCTTGTTCCCCTGTTCCCTCGTTCCCAGAACCAGTGGAGGAAGGAGGGATACCTAACAGCTGGAACACACACACATCCATTTTAGCCCGGGGCTAAAATGGATGGTGTTTGGATTGATTCCAACAAATACTCTGATCATTCTACGGCAACACAGTAGTATTATAAAGGTACATTCATCAATAGTCAGTGGCATATTCCACATTCTGTACTGTTCACTGAAATGACCATCTGAGGGCAGGAGATTTGACAACTGGTGCCTTCATCACCTGACACCTGTGACGCTCCCATATGGGGCCCAGTCAGGTTGTATATGTGTTTGTCTGGCAGGCTTGGGGCTGCAGGTGATTATGGGTGACTTGGCCACAAGGCTATTAGATTACAGCTACACACGGTGGCTCTCTGGGAGGGTGGCAGGTGCATGGGACATCTGGGGCTGTCCTGGGCGGCTGGGGGTGAGGGGCCACGGTCATCAGTCAAGTGCTGAGTGCATTTCGCAGTGAGCACAGAATCAAATACTTCTCATAATTAAACGCATCATTTACAAATAACACACTGGCAGAAAGACAGACAGGCAGGCAGACAAGCAGGCATGTCGGACAGACAGACAGATAGACAGGCAGACAGACAGGTAGGCAGGCAGGCAGGCATGTAGGCTGGCAGGCAGACAGGCAGACAGGCATGTAGGCTGGCAGGCAGACAGACAGTCAACAGAGAACCAGGACAGCTGCCGTATCACCGGCCATGTCTGGGCTAAGCATCGTACCCTAGGACAGCCGGTAATGCGTACTATACACCAAGCACCATCCGCTTAGGGAGGAGAAATTAGCAGCACCCAACACACAGTGGACCTGATTGCTGTGACATTTGCATATTGGGTAAGAGCTGCGTTCCACCAAGCTACCCTGCTCTAAACAGATAAGGACATTAAAACCGAACCGAGCCAAGGTTTCCTTCTGCTTCTCCCCCTCTGCACGTTAATATCTACCCCAGCCTTTCATCCAGGCAAGCCATGGGTCTGGGCAGAGCGAGCATTCAACTTATCTCCACTGCTGTTGCCAAACATCCACAAATTGTATCCTTCTACTCTGAGGACAGATTCATTTAGATAGATTGACCCGCGTTGGGCCCTGAAAAATCTGTCAGTTTTCCTGAGGTTTGTTTGGTTTTTTTCAAGCCCATTCCAGTATTCACAATGCCGGGGATTGTGGAAGAAGGAATGCATTAAGAGAGAGATATCTTCATAGAGCCATCCTTCTCACCTCGTTAGTTAGGAGCAAGCACGCTAGCTCTCCTGTAGGCTAGCTCGCTGACAGACACCAGGGGGTTGCAAAGAAAGGAGCTAGACTACGGATTTATACTCACCCCCCCCCCCCCCCCCCCCGCCTTCCCAAAAAACACACACACAAGAACACACAAACACACACACACACACACACAAATAAGAGCGCACACGAATAAATAAACATACATGCATGCAGAATACACATTCAGCCTTTTACCGAAGTTAACTGTGTTCTATCCTGGGGAGCTTTACTGAGCTTACAGTGGAGTTCTCTTACCCATGATACACTGCTTCAGAGCACATAGCCTGCTCTTAAAAATTCACCCGAAAAAACTGGACGTTTAAAGTTTAATCTGGCTACAGCCAACTGCTAGCATGTCCCCTGGTATCTCCTTACTTCTTTAGCCAGAGAGAGAACAGAGGATAGCATGAATACAACATATACTTCACACTGCATTTACTTACATGTTTTACTTGGCATGTTTGGAGGTTTCCTACCAGTTCTTGTGGGACCCTAACACCAACCCGGCTAACATAACCTCTATATTGGAGAGAAAAAGTCACGCACACATTACATTTAGTCATTTTAGCAGACACTCTTATCCAGAGCAACTTACAGTAAGTACAGGGACATTCTCCCCGAGGCAAGTAGGGTGAAGTGCCTTGCCCAAGGACACAACGTCATTTGTCACGGCCAGGAATCGAACCGGCAACCTTCTGATTAATAGCCCGACTTCCTAACCGCTCAGCAATCTGACCCCAGGGTTGTTAATAATATTTAGGTCAGACACGTCCTCTAAATGATACATAGGAGGACTCTGCATGGTAAAGGACATTGCATATACATTTGATACAAAAGCCTTGCCGATAATATTTAAGATGGTTAAACAGGTGGGCGCTGCAGGTGCAGAATCCAGCGAATGTTCCCTCCAGCATGCATGGAGAGGTCTGGACCTGTGTGGTTTCCCTAGCTTGGTGTCACTAAAGGAGCAGCAGCACCTGGTGTGAGACCACCTAGCCCCTCTGCTTGTTTTACTCTCCCTGCTCTCCTTGGAGTTTCTAATAGAACAGGTCATTAATTAAGACTTGATCTTCGCAGCTGTGGGGAAGACCTCTACCTTCTCTCTCTCTCTGACCAAAACACACACACACACCTCCCTGCCTCTCACACTCTAAATGAGAGTGTGTGTGATAAAGCCATTGATCTAGGGATCAAATTTTTGGTTTTAAATTCTTGTACTCGCTGTGAAATATTTTACTGTTGACTGTTGTTTTTGTCTTCTCCTTTACAGGTACACTCTTGCACTTTTTGAGTTTCATGTTGTTTAATTGTAACTTGTTTAACTGCATGCTCTTATGGTTCTTCCCCTTGGCACTTATTTGGTTTTTCACAATGTATACTTCATGTTTTGGCTGCTTGCAATGTTTGGGGCTATCTCGTTGTTATGATCAGTGACCTATGCTCTTTTGTAATGCTCTCTCTTGGAAGTCGCTTTGGATAAAAGCGTCTGCTAAATGCATAAATGTAAATGTAGGGAAGAGAGGTCCGAAGCAGTTAACTGCGACAGCAGACAGCAGCTGCAGAACAGAGCCTGGTCTCACCGCTCTCGTAAAAGACCCAACCACACAATGTGGTGTCTGGAGAAATCAGGAGCATTACTGAGGCAAAGTACGGTCATTAACATCTTCTGACAGGAGGAGGGAGGACGGCTGAACCTTAGGCTCAGGGAAGGAGGAGAATGCCTGCCTAACTATTGTTTTAAACTTCGAAAACGAAGCTGAAGGCAGAGACTGAATCTGAATGCTGAGAAGCCAGGCTCTGTATAAGCAAGGAGCTGCCCGATAGTAAAGCTTGTGAATGTGTGTGTGTGAGAGACAGAGAGAGAGAGGAGAGTGTGAGAGAGAGAGAGAGAGAGAGAGAGAGAGTGAGAGAGTGAGAGAGAGAGAGAGAGAGAGAGAGAGAGAGTGAGAGAGTGAGAGTATGTGTGTGTGTGTGTGTGTGTGTTAGAGAGAGACAGAGAGAGAGAGAGAGAGAGAGAGAGAGAGAGAGAGAGAGAGAGAGAGTGAGAGAGTGAGAGTATGTGTGTGTGTGTGTGTGTGTGTGTGTTAGAGAGAGACAGAGAGAGAGAGAGAGAGAGAGAGAGAGAGAGAGTGAGTGAGAGAGAGAGAGAGAGAGAGTGAGAGAGTGAGAGTATGTGTGTGTGTGTGTGTGTGACTGAGTGAGTGTTCACCTATGTATAATGAGTGTCTTCTTCAGCCACCGATCTGTGTTCTCTCCTCGTGCTAATTACAGGGAGACGCTCCCGTTTCACATCCGTCTTCACTGTGTGCTCCAGAAGCTTGCTTAGACGTCGTCTCTCTGGGATCATTAGCAGGCTGGGTAACCAACAGGGGCATGCGCCTCGCTGGACTGGCGGAGACAAACACCAAACACTTTGAACTTGTCCTCGGAACAACCCTCGTTTACGGCCCCACCTCCCTCTCCATCGATTTCCCTACGAGAGTTTGTCTTGCAGAGCTCAGTGGATCTTGTTCACCTGCTCAATGCAAGGACTGCTTGTTCGAGTCTGGTTTCATATCATTTCCTGTAAATTACAGTGAAGTGGCATTGCTTAGCAATGATCTGTTTTCCAGCCACTTATAAAACCACGGAGATACAAGTAGGTAACTCTGTAAAGACAACCACTGCAGTTTGTGCTGTCAAGCCAGTAGAAGAACATTGGCTCAGCCGGCTTGAGAAGCAGAGACAGATCAAGTTAATGCTTTTCAGCCAGCTCATGGGTGGTGAAGGATAAACAAACGAGTTACTGCTAATTGGCCATAAGCTGAAGATGATTAGAGCTGTGATTGGCTCGGTGACGGAGAGGGAAGCTCTGGGAGTGGAGGCTGCAGGATCTCATCCTGTGTGGTTGAGATGCTTTGTACAGACTGAGAGGTAGACCGCACTGTCCTGACTCATGCTATTGAATCTCTCTTGCAGATCTGACAGCAATTTGATCAGTCTGAGCCATATGGCGACAGGCCATCTGGCCTTCTGATTTGGCCAGTATTCCATGTTCACAAATTATAATGATTCATTATCTATGCCACCCTAACCCCAAACAGGTATCCGAGATGCTGGATGGTATTGGCTGGGAGATTTATTAGTGATCCAGGTTCAGATAGTGACACCACCGAGTTTACTGTGCCAAGCCAAGGTAAGTGCAGGCTGCCCGGGCATCTGCTCGTACCACGGTAGATCCTAACCTATTCTGCTGGCAGCTGTCTGCTTGGCTGTTTCCTGAACAACCTGTTTTCTGGCTGGCTACTGCCTGCCTCTCCATACAGCTACCAGGTTGCCAAGCGTCCCGAAAAAATAGATAATTGTCCCGCGACTTCTTGCAATTGTCCTTCACGTAGACACTCAGCTATAGCACAGCCAGCCTGGGTCCCGTCCTCAGACAACAACCTGGTCCAATGTTTCCGTGAGCAAAACCATGATCTCGATTCTTATTGGACCAAACACAATGAAGGCTGTCCGCTGTGAATCATTTTCGAGACAATCTCGCCTCAAACAGCCAACTGAAGGCCTAATGCGGCTGCCAGCTGAAGACAACAGTTCTCTGTGCTCAGCCTCGGAGGAGCCCTGATTCCATCACATGACCGTGAAGAGAAATAACGCCACAACCCCAACAAGCGGCGAGCACGCCGGCCGTGGCATCTGCTCTGGCAGGGCCTTCCGACAGAAAAGCGGAGGTCAGAGCAGCACCAGGTGGCAGTGCCAACCCCTTCCTGCCATCCCTCTTCAGCCCGCCTCACCTCTGCCAGCCTGCCTCAGCGCCCGGGCACCACATCGACCGCCCAGCGAAATCATAATGAAGTGTGTCTGAGCTGTGCCGTTCTGGAAGAGAGAGAAAAGAAGGAGGGAGGGAGGGCGGGGGGGGGTGGGAGGGAGGAGAATAGAAAGATGCAGAGGGTGTGTGTGATGTAGAATGAGGTGGGGGAAGGAGATGAGAGGGGGATGAGGAAACAGGGGAAAGCAAGAGAGAGAGAGAGACAGAGACAGACAGACAGACAGACAGACAGAGAGAGAGAGAGAGAGAGAGAGAGAGAGAGAGAGAGAGAGGGGGGGGGGGGGGGGCGTGGATATGAGTGTCAGTGCCAGGCGAGGAGGTGGCCGGTGCCAAACATGGACCTGTGTAAATCCCTCCAGACAGACCCACCGTCGGAGGTAACCTTCACACACTCACTAGCTCCGACCCAATCTGAATCCATCCATCCTTTATTGTTCCTCCCGAATCAAATCACTCTGCCTGCCCCTGACACACACATCCACGCACACCATTCTTCTTTGTGCATTCTCTACCAGTCTGCCTTTCAATGCCTTTCTCCGAATTTTGTCTTTCTTTGGCAGCTCCACTGTTCTGTTTAATAAAAGAGTGAAAGAGGGAGGGGGGAGGGGGGTGCTGCCTACTCAAAGTCTCAGAACAGAGTTTCTTAAGGTCATGTGACAGACATCCGGATTCTGACAGAAATTGTACCTAGTGCACTGTACATTGCAGCATCCATGGCAACCACATAAAGTACTCAGAATGTATCACACTTACCATGAAAGGGACCAATTTGTTTATTCAGAAGCCCATTCCGAGTTAACAAGCATCATCAGAAGTCTGGACATCCGGTAATGGACTTGAGAAGAGCTGCGGTTAACACAAGCCGTCTGGGAGGGTCATGCCAGGGCCTCGGGGGTTGGTACGGTAACGCCTGCAGAACAAACACGCCCTGCTCACCATGCACCAGCTGAACTGGGAGGAAACGGGTCATAACGCTGGGAAAACCTCGGGGGTTGGGGGAAGAGGGGAGAGAGACGGAGAGAGGAAAGAGAGAGAAACAGGGAGAGAGAGAGAGAGTATGAGAGAGAGAGAGAAACAGGGAGAGAGAGAGTAAGAGAGTGTAAGGAAGAACGGCAGGCAGGGAGAGAGAGAAAGGAAACCGAGTGAGACAGGGAGGAGGAGTGGAGTGGGGCAGCCAGGGATGAACGGCGGGGCCTGGCTTGTCTAATGGGCAGAAGTGAGACTCTCTCCCCCTGTATGGAGGGTGGCGTGTGTGGAACGGCTGATTTACGGGCGCCGCCGTGGCAAATGAAGCGCAACACTAATGGCTTTCACTGCTACTGTTTTAATGGACAGTCCCGCAGAGAGCTGTGGTGGCCTCACTGAGGCTGGCTCACTGAGAACACACTGCACTGACAGATAGAGGAGAGGAGGGAGGGAGGGAGGGAGGGAGGGGGAGAGAGAGAGAGAGAGAGAGAGAGAGAGAGAGAGAGAGAGAGAGAGAGAGAGAGAGAGAGAGAGAGAGAGAGAGAGAGAGAGAGAGAGAGAGGGAGAAAGGGACAGAGACAGAAGGCGAAGTAAAAGCAGAATATTGGTAGGTGGAGTCAGAGAGAGGAAGGGGGTAGACAAAGCGATTAAGAAAAGCAGGACAGAGAGGGAGGGAGGGAGGGAGGCAGGCAGGGAGGGAGGGAGGGAAAGAGAGAGAGAGAGAGAGAGAGACAGGGAGAGGGAGAGAGGGACAGAGACAGAAGGCGAAGTAAAAGCAGAATATTGGTGGGTGGGTGAAGTCAGAGAGAGGAAGGGGGGTAGACAAAGCGATTAAGAAAAGCAGGACAGAGAGTGAAGGGACAGAAAGGCAGAGTTTCAACCCTCCAGGTTTTCACAAGCTTCCCATCTGTGAATAACCGGCAGTGGTAACCGGTGAGAGTCCCAACCCCCTGACTAATATGGTGGTGTAGAACCCCGCAACGCTGTGATTGGTTTATTACTCTGTCACATCATCAGTCACCCCGCCCCGCCCCTCTTCCTCCCCCTTGCTCAACCCCTTCCTCACTGAGAGCACATGCAGCAGAGCGCTCGGAGGGAGAGGACATTAATTAATAGAGACTGTAATGTCCAGAACGTGCTGCTGACCATTGGGGTGGGAACCAAGGACCGAAATGGTAATGTCCTAATGAGCAGACTACTGCTTTGATACTGTAGGGTGGCCCCGCGAATGACAAACCATCACCATCCCTCCCTCCCTCCCCACTTCCCACTCTACCTCTCTCTTTAGCCCTTTACTTCCATCCTTCCCTCTCCTCCACCCTCTCCTCTCCTTCCTTTGCTCGCTCCCTCTTGGAGGGGAGGAAGGAAATCAAAGGACGAAAGTCAAGTGAAAAGAGGTACCTCCTTGCCCTCTCTCCATCCCCTGAAATGAAGACAAAGGAACATGTTAGCAGGAGACCTGGAATAGATGTAAAACATGTTCTAGTGGCTCTTTAAATATTGTTCATATCCTCACACAAATGTGTGAAGACGTGACAAGAAAAACAACTCAAGTATCGTGTCACACGTTTGGTAGCAGATCAGATCTTTTCCCTCAAAGCGCCAGCCTTCCCTGATACTTTGCGGCACTAGCTTCACACCGTCCCTGCAGATTTAAAAACCTATTTTCTCTCTCTGCTTTTCTTATTCAAGAGGGAAACAAGGTTGTGTCTGTCTCTCATTAATCTATCTGGCGTGACATTCAGTGACATATTCAGTCCAGGGCTGAGGCCCAGGTACCTGTCATCATCACCATCATCGTTACACCTTAAATGTCATGGTATCAGCTCCGGAGATGGGCAGCACAGAGTGTGTGTGAGTGTGTCTGTATGTCTGTTTGTGTGTCTGTGTGTGTGTGTGTGTGTGTCTGTGTGTGTGTGTATGTCTGTGTGTGTGTGTGTGTGTGTGTATGTCTGTGTGTGTGTGTGTGAGTGTGGTGTGTGTGTGTGGGTGTGTGTGTCTGTGTGTGTGTGTCTGTGTGTGTGTCTGTGTGTGTGTGTATGTCTGTGTGTGTGTCTGTGTGTGTGTGTATGTCTGTTGTGTGTCTGTGTGTGTGTGTCTGTGTGTGTGTGTCTGTGTGTGTATGTCTGTGTGTGTGTGTGTGAGTGTGGGTGTGTGTGTGTGGGTGTGTGTGTCTGTGTGTGAGTTTGTGTGTCTGTCTGTGTGTGTGTCTGTGTGTGCTGTGTGTGTGAGTGTGTGTATGTGTGTGATAGAGCAAGAGAGAGAGAGTATAACAGTTTGTCCCAGTTCTCTATTATTTTCATGCTCTCAAGTGTACTATATAATGATTAATACATAGAATATAGTCAAATGAAACAAAATTAGAAAAGAGGAAATAATTTAGTTGTGGAACAGTAGCACAGTATTTGTGAGGTATTAGTGTATCTTCATAAAATATATGTATAATGTGTTGAATGTAAATATTGCTGCTACCCATGTTTTATGTCATTGACCTGAACCATCTTGTGGCATATAGCTTACTTTCCTAGGGCTATTTTGGCGGTTCCTGCCAAATACTTGTCAGGTTGTTAGTGTGTGTGTACATTATGTAAATTGATAACTGGTGTGTGTGTCTCTATGGACATGTTAACCATCTGTTTTAGAAGGTGTGTTTTGAATACATGTATGTGTGTGTGTGTGTGTGGGAGGGAGGGTGGGAGGGAGGGTGTGAGGGAGGGTGTGAAGGAGGGAGGGAGGGTGTGAGGGAGGGAGGGTGTGAGGGAGGGAGGGTGTGAGGGAGAGAGGGAGGGTGTGAGGGAGGGAGGGTGTGTGTGAGGGAGGGAGGGTGTGAGGGAGGGAGGGTGTGAGGGAGTGAGGGAGGGTGTGAGGAAGGGAGGGAGGTTGTGAGGGAGGGTGTGAGGGAGGGTGTGTGGGAGGGAGGGAGCCACCACACAGCTAGCGTGGCCTTGACAGTAGCGAGCCTGCGGCATCACTCCCATGCATTATTCATACGAACCAATCATCATAATTACTGTTTAGTAGCCTCTCCTCCATCTCCTCTCCTCCATCTCCCCTCCCCTACCCGGCTGTCATGGGGCTCTCCGTGAGAGAGAAGTGTCCACCCTCTTGGCTCCTTCCTTCACAAACAACAACAAAAAAAACGGCATTTTCACAATGAACTTGCCTGCTCACTGAAAATGGCAGCCAACAAATGACCCAGAAGGATTTAGATTGGGCGTGGAAGTGCCAAGAGCACTTCAAGGTGTTTATGTGAGTCACATAGATTGCCAGCACCTCCAGGTGAGTGGGCAGTGTGGTACGAAGACAGGCTCTGTAATTGATCTGGCTAACTGAAGCATGATAATAGCAACTCTAAAATGCCCATTTTGTAAAATGTGATTGCTTTATTTTGAGGAACAGAGATGTTATTTCAGAGTGCAAAACGTTCATGGCGTGACAAAATTGTGACGGCACATGACACTGTAGCAACAATCTACGCTATTACAGCTTAAGGTTGTTTGTTACTGAACCTTACCTTGTGTTCTATCCCACCAGTATTACAAACTCCTTCCAGTCTGCCAGAAAGTGCAATCAGTTTGGGAGCACGTAGCACAGACCCAAACAGTACAGTTCATTGCTCTCCATTCCTGTGTAAATTTTATAAAATAATTTGCCTTTGTCAATGTGAAGATAAGATTTGTATTGACAGACTCTCTCATGCCAGAAGAGCAGTGCTGGGCAAGTCGTTAGCAATCAATACCTCTCAGCCGCATGTTCAGCAACAGCTGAACGGCCGCAACTCTCAGAGTAATCCATGTACATTCAGTGTGTGTGTGTGTGTGTGTGTGTGTGTGTGTGTGTGTGCGTGTGTGTGTGTGCGTGCGTGAGTGTGTATGTGTGCGTGTGTGTGTGTGCGTGTGTGTGTGTGCTCAGCACTGTGCCCATATCAACAGTGAAAGGGTAGTGAAGCCTTTGATGCCTCTAAATCATCGAGACAACTTGATTCTCAATAATCATACGACATCCCCGAAGCTTTACTACGACCTCAATCTTCTGAGCCTGTTGGCCCCTGGGGGCTGAGCTGGGCCTCGGTCCTTCCTCTGGGTGTCATAGGCCTGTTACAGCCTCTGTAAATTAGTTTTTCATGGCTGATGCTGTAGAAACATCCCTAAGAGAGCTCTCCTTCTTATGGATGACATGGAGGTCTATATGTTACTCCCTAACAACCTTCCTTTAAGGACCATGACGACGTCCAACACATTCATATCGTTGAAAAACTTCATATAAACTCTTAACACATGCAGAGGCTATTCACATGAGAGAAGTATTGGCATGTCATGCAAAGTAAAATGTTGAATTGACACGTCAACGGACGTGAAGTGTTTACCATGCCTCTTTAACTTTAGTAGAAAACCGCTCTCCTGAACGGGATGGAATATCTCCACAGACCTGCCCAGGCCTGAAGCCACAGCATAAAACCAGTGAAAGATGATGCTTTGCAGTTGGGTCCTAGGTGTCTGTTTGCCCTACATTCCCTCCTCCTTTCAACATCTCGTTTTAAAGGGAGAAACCCAATCTCAGCGAAGCCTACCTGCGTCCATTAATTTCACTTTAGGTACTGGTGTGGCTTGGGCAGGAGCACTGCCCAAGCTAGACTGGGATTTATGGAGGACTGGAGAGTGCCTCAAGGTGAGAAGCCCTGTGATGAGGGGACCTTTCTCTCTCTCTCCTTCTCTATCTATCTTCCCCCTCTCTCTCTCTTTCTCTCTCTCTCTCTCTCTCTCTCTCTCTCTCTCTCTCTCTGTCCATCTATCATTTTATATATCTATCTAACTATATATCCATTTTTTCTATCTACCCTTCTCTCTCCCAATCTTTTTATCTGCTTCTCTCACTCTCCCCCACTTTCTCTCTCTCCAACTCTACCGATCTACCTCTCCATCTCTCCCTCTCTCGTTCTCTCTCTAGCTCACCGTTTCCCTCGTTCTCCTATCTCGTACAGCATGAAGCATCACACGTCAGGACCAAGGATGAGCGACTGCCTCACTCACTCGTCGTGTTTCCAAGTGGCGTTGGCCATTTGAACGATCTTGTTCTCTACTATCTCTTCGTGGAACCTCCGGTGCACTGATCTGCTCTCGTCCCGAATGTGTCGAAATCATTGAGAGTGAACTTGAGTGCGGCCACTTGCAGAGCACGAAACGTCTTCTTGAGAACCAGACGATAAAAAGATGCTGCTTTAGGTAAGTGCATCGAATGTGTTACAACAAGGAGTTACTGAAAACTCAAGAGCAAACATCTATTCATGGATGTGCGAGAGATGAAGGAGGTAAGGAGAGGAGAAGACAGGAGACGAGGAGGATAGAAGGGTACATTAAATTTTCTGCTAAATCAGAATGCAATAAAAATATTGCAAACTGACCTGTTATTAGTGTGTGGTGTCTGTGTATGTATCTGGGTCTGTGTGTGTGTCTGTGTGTGTATCTGGGTCTGTGTGTGTGTCTGTGTGTCTGTGTGTGTATCTGGGTCTGTGTGTGTGTCTGTGTGTGTGGGTGTATAGCATCCTACTGGGCAGCATCAAATCAAATACATTATTAAAACTGTCAGAAAGGAACTTAATGCGTTTGTTGAAAGGCAACAAGCTAATCCTCTTACAGGAGCACTTATTGGAGCAATGAAAACAAATCAAACATACAGAATGAGGAGTCATTCAGACCGGGAACAAAGTCCCCCAAATCATCCAGAGGACATAATTGACTCCAAGTCTCTCTCTCTCTCTCTCTCTCTCTCTCTCTCTCTCTCTCTCTCTCTCTCTCTCCTCTCTCCCTCCCTCCCTCTCCCTCCCTCTCCTCTCCCTCTCCCTCTCTCTCTCTCTCTCTCTCTCCCTCCTCCCTCCCTCCCTCCCTCCCTCCCTCCCTCCCTCCTCCCTCCCTCCCTCCCTCCCTCCCTCCTCCTCTCTCCTCCCTCCCTCCCTCCCTCTCTCCCTCTCTCTCTCTCTCTCTCTCTCTCTCTCTCTCTCTCTCTCTCCCTCTCTCTCTCTCTCCCCCTCTCTCTCTCGTTCAGCTACAGAGCAGCTCTGTTCTGTTGGGCTGCTCTGCTTGGCTTTAGAGCTAAAAGATTTAGGCTGAAGGATCAATGTGATGTTTACTAGTATTGAAGCCCATCCTTGAGCCTACTTACTAAACAAAGTGCCTGGGCTGCCTGAGGAAGTCTCAGATTGTCCCTTTACTAACAGCGGTTAAGCCGTATTCTGCAGCATGGGTGGAGAGATGGTGGTGTGTGTGTGTGTGTGTGTGGGGGGGGGGGGGGGGGACAATGAGAAGAGCAATGACAGAGCACTATACTGTAAATGGCCTTTTATTTGCCCAGCCTCTTTACTGCGCACATAAAGTCTGCGTTTGATTGCGACTCGCAAGTGCATAAGGCCACTGCTGCCAAGAGGAAAACATAAAAATTTGTGAGTGCCTTGATAAAAACAAGATAGCCGAATGTAATGAGAAAAGAATTTCATTAAATAACAGCAATTTTTCACCTGAACAGAAAACAATTCCCCCCCCCCCTCTCTCTTATCAACAAATTACATCAAATAGAGGCTTTTTGTGCACTTCTCATTTCTAGCCGTGTGCTTTCCCCCTCCTCCTCCTCCTCTCGTCCTAAACACTGTTGACACTGCTGTGGCTCCACTCGCTCTCTGACAACGCCGATAAGAGACAGACAATTACATAGCCTTCACTTCCCTCCCCCTCTGTCCTGCGGGGGAATCATTCGGGGACCTCAATTGTGACAATGTACCCTGAATTATGAGGTGGGCCCCGCTGCTAGAAAGCAACATTTGGGAGAAGATTTGTGTTTTCAAAGTCATTATTTTGGAAACAGCGGCGTGTGTGCGCGTTGTAACGGTGTGTGTGTGTGTGTGTGTGTGTGTCGGTGTGTGCGGGTGTGTGTATGTGTTTTTTTTGTGTGTGTGTGTCTATGTTTGTGTGTGTGTGTGCGCAGACCAGGGCTGTAGCGGGGGAAAGTGGCAATGAAGGAGGAGAAAAGAGACATGATTGAGAGGAGCATTCTGTCAGCCACCAAAGACGTGCGCAGAACTTCCAATGGTGTGTGTATGTGTTTGTTTTGTGTGTGTGTGGGACTGTGTGGGAGGGTGCATGTGTGTGCGTGTGTGTGTGTGTGTGTGTGTGTGTGTGAGTGTGTGTGTGTGTGTGTGCGTGCATGCACGTGTGTTTATGTGAGTCATCCTCAAACTGCTATGACTTCTATATTTGTATTCAGATGCAGTGGGTGAGCCACTAAGCAGGCCAGCTACAGTAACGTGTTAGGGAATCAGTCAGTGAGTGAGTCCTACATAATGGATGTGGGTCTAAGGTTCTGCTCACGGTTACAAACTGAGAGACCAGACAAAACCAACCCTGTCTGAATGCTGTGTGGTCTGACTGACAAACCTGCTGCCTCCACCGTCCGCTTGGAGGTAGACAAGACACTGGCGTGCGTGTGAAGTCATGGTGGTCAGTGCCCTCTCTGTTATTGGCATAATGTGGGCATCATGTTAGTTTCCTATCCAGAGAGAAGGAATTGGTATTTGAGACCCTTGGCTGAATGCTGTAAACAGCATTAGCAAGGAACTGGAAGAGTTGTGTGTGTAGCCGACAGCGGTGGTTAACAAACGCACACACACACACACACACACACACACACACACACACACACACACACACACACACACACACACACACACACACACACACACACACACACACACACACACACACCCCCACCAGAGTGAGTTTGTATTTTTCTTTCATTTTGGAGAAGGATGAGCAGTTTCTTTCTCCTGGTGAGGGATTTCACTGATCACAAAGTCAGAGAGGACGTTGGTAAGAAGGGCTAAGTTCTCATACATTTCTCCTCCTCAGACACAAACCGAGGGAAGGAACGAGAGAGAGAGAAGATGAAGAGAGAGAGAAGGAGCGGAGGAAGGAGGGAGGGAGGAAAAATTGTTGCTTTTAGTTGGCCTGGATCCACCATCAGGCTTCATGCCAATATGCACACTGTACAAACCCACAGCACAGCACCATGGAAACAAAAGATATTTCAGAAATATATGGTTGTTTTTCGCCACAATGCCCTCAGAGACAATGCACAGAGACTGCATGGAAGGAACTGGCATTGCTGTCATTTCAAGCACTCACATGATTCCAAATGGTTTTAATTTAAAGGTATCCATGATGTACTTATTCATACTTCATCATCTTAATGTATTATTCATATAAAAAAGACAAGGAATCACAAGGAATGGTTCTAACTGTCTATGGGGAAATAACGTTTGGTAAATGTTCCTTTTTAATCCAACCGTCACGGAAGGTGACACTCCAGACAGCACGGGTCTCCTTGCTTTGTTCTGTTTCTTCTTCTGTTCTTTGTTCAGTCAGAGAGAACAGCATCCGCCTCCAGCCTCATGTCCGACTCTCTCGAAATGTACCACCACAGGTAGATCGCCCTGCTCCACCCCCGCCCCCCTGCTCCACCCCCCCCCCCACCCCCCCCTCCTGCAGCCTCGGCACTGGCCGAGGCCTTAATCTCTGATTGATCACCGGCTCCCGTCAGCAGATGAGCTACAGCTGTTTGTGAGCGTGTCGGAGCCTGCGAGCAGATGTTGGAGGGTGTGTGTGAGCGCGTGGGGGCGGGGGTGGGATGGCTGCAGCCTCCCCCCCCCCCCCGTGTCCTGCCTTCAGCTTCAAAGTCCCTGTAGGGGAAGTTTGCTTCTCGCTGGACACCAGCAGAACCTGCAGTATTAGTATCTCTCCAGGATCTCTGGCCTCCACCAGCTGGAGGTTCCTCAGAAAGCAAGCCTGAGACAGAGTGATAGGACCCTGCTCCAACTGTCTGCCTCCACCACCAGGCCTGAGGCAGAGTGATAGGACCCTGCTCCAACTGTCTGCCTCCACCACCAGGCCTGAGACAGAGTGATAGGACCCTGCTCCAACTGTCTGCCTCCACCACCAGGCCTGAGACAGAGTGATAGGACCCTGCTCCAACTGTCTGCCTCCACCACCAGGCCTGAGACAGAGTGATAGGACCCTGCTCCAACTGTCTGTCGCCTCCACCACCAGGCCTGAGACAGAGTGATAGGACCCTGCTCCAACTGTCTGTCTGCCTCCACCACCAGGCCTGAGACAGAGTGATAGGACCCTGCTCCAACTGTCTGCCTCCACCACCAGGCCTGAGACGGCCAGGTTGTTCTGAGAACAACTAACTGTATATGTGTTGTTGTTGTTCCAAATGAGCAGCTGTTGCTGGAGAAACTTAATCAGTTACATTTGAATTCCGAATTCATCTTACTTGTAAGATTGCATTAGGGATAATTTCGCTGGCGAAATATTAAATAGAATCGTGATGAACTTTCACCAGAGATGTTTATCACACGACTGTTATCATGGAGACGATTTGGAAGGGGACAACATTAATGAAATAATGTGGGGAATTCTTCAAAGGAGATAGCCGGGAACAGCGAGAGCAGATGAACAGTGAACGATCTCCAGGTCATTAGAATACCTCCCGCGTGTTATGTGAGCGTCGCAAGCCCTTCAGTCGCCCAGACAATGTGTCGTAGGCGAGCTCGTGTTTGTCTGATTGAGCAGAAGGCCTTAAAGACAAACATCTCAATCAGACGGGCTCTCCATCTCTGATAACACAGGCTGACTGCTCAATCAACATCCCCCCGCCTCTCTCTCTCTCTCTCCCACTCTCTCTCTATCTCTCTCTCTCAAACACACACACTCGTACACCCAGCTGCACACTCAGCAGTTTGTCCCCTTCGACTGCATAAATACATTAATGAGCAGGTGTGGTGAAACATGCTAAACCACTAGATCATTCTGTTCTCCGCTTTGCAGTTGGACTGTAGATGAACAGAGCTGTGAACATGGCTGGAAGTCTTTGTTTTCACGACACGTTTAAACACGCTGTGTGCTTAGCTCCCAAAACATCTCATTTATCCCTGAAATAATTGCTTAACATTCAGAAGAGAAATTATTTGCATTGTGCTGTCGACACATTTGGTGCACAAAAACTAAAGAATAAAATGGAAATAAAGAAAAAACACTTAAACCACTTACGCACTGTATGATATGGCCACCACGTAGGCTATGATTGCAGTGCTCTGAACCCATGTTCTATATTTGTTGACTGTGGGCAGCTGTTTGCAGATAAAGCCTATAATCTCTGTGATTGGACATCGCTGCTCAACACAACCTCCCAATCTGACGAGCCGGTATTGATCTAGCTGTCCAGATTCTGGAGATTTTGTGAGAGAGTGTCGAGACTCGCTATTTTGGGACTTGGGTCAGGCTTCTGTGATTGGTCATCACCTGAAGCACTACCTGAGGGTCATCTTGACTGCCATGGTAACCTTGCCGGTTGGGATGTACATAACCGTGTGTTGTGTGTGTGTGTGTGTGTGTGTGTGTGTGTGCATATGTATGGAGGTCTGGGGTGTAGCTAGAACAGTGGACCAAGGCCGCAGATCCAGATGAGGGTATGGTGGAGGAACCCAGGGAGAGTGATGGTGGACTGGAACCTGTCATTGCAGATATAAATCTGTCCGTGTGACCTGTATATCAGCAGGTCATCTCTGCCCTTCTCAGCTCATCATTGGAAGCCGCCTCACACCCTCTCCTGCTGTCTGTCACTGCTTGTTTGACAGAGAGTGCAGTGATTGTAGCGTCGCTGGGAGATGGGAGGCTAATTAGGCTAAATGTCGCTCTGTTTTGCAGTAATCAAGGCCTGCCGGGACAGGAGCCTGGAGCCTGGGGGACTCATGTCTGACCACTGGCCCAGGCTAATTGGACTGATGGTGGACTGCAAGAGGGGCACACAAGCACATTAAAAGATTTGATGCCCACATGCACGCAAAGGCACACACACTCACACAAACACACACGGGACACGCGCACATTCTAAAAGCATGTTCTCCTCAAACACGGTGTGCCGTCCACAGAGCTGACGTATGTGTTAGTGCTGCGTGGTTCCGGCGTCACACACCCCCCCTGTGGGGTGGTCAATGTGACAAGGACAGACAGCCGCTAGCTGGAAGCACGCGCGGCTGGGAGATCCTGCCATCGATTCCAGTAACCAGCCTGGGTCATGGTCGGAGCGACCTCACGGTCACGGTCGAAGAAACCTCATCCAACAGTAACTGATAGATGCCGACCTCGTTGATAGGGCCTGTTTTAATGTCGGCTTCCTCCTCCAGGCTGGCTAGTAAAGATGACAAAAGCCTGAGGCTCAGAGGGCTAATCCACATGATGAAGGGGGAGAGGGCCTGCTCTCGCACTCTGGAGGGCCATGATAAGACCCCCATGTACACACACTCATGCATGCGCTCACACGCTACCCGAACCCACACCGGCGACACACCGAGGTGGAGCCTCAAGAGACAAGCCAACAACTTAATAACCTAGACGCCGTCTCAAGGAAAGCCTATATTTCTCCAGGATGGTTCGCTGCCTGGAAAAGGTCAGGTAAAGTGGAGTGGACTATCCGTCACTTCCCCGGGCTCTGCCGCGCTCCTCCTCCACGCCGCGGCGGCTGGCCTCCAAGATCAGGAGAGCCCAGGCTGAACACACGGCACGCGGCGCGATTCCTAAAGCGGAGGGTGTCTGTACGTGATCGTCATCCCACGTGGGCAATTGAATGCATCTCATCTCCGTGCGGTGTGCATAGAGCAACCTGGAGAATAGTCGCCGGGAGCGATGGGAGGGGAGGGCTTTGATGCGAGCTCACACTAGGTGAGGTAACCTGGAGCCTGTTAGCCGCGGGTGAACTGCTGCGAGTCCCTGTGTCTGCACCGTCAGGTCTGGGCGTAGTGAGGCGTGGGAGATGCGTCTCCTCTTCCACCCCCACACCCCCCACCCCCTATCCTCTGCTACTCACACGGCTACACCCTGATGTAGCTGGACCGCTGTAAACAACCCTTACGCAACCCCCCCCCCCCCCCAAGGACACACACTTTCCTGTCACCCTCGGAAACGTGGGGACCGCTATCTCGAACGGAGGCACGACGTGAGCCTGCGTTCACGTGTGTGTCGTGTGCTTGTCTCTTTTGTTCAAGAAAAGAAGAGTGTGTGTGTGTGCTTGTGTGTGTGTGTGTGGGTGTGTGTGTGGAAGTGGGCCAATGTAAAGGAAACTAATGAGTGTTGTTCAAGGATTTCCTGGAGTGTTGCTTCTCCGCTGTGTGTGGGTGCGAGCTTATGTGAGTATGTATGCATGTGTGTGTGTACATATGTCTGTGTGTGTGTATTAGAGAGGGAAATAGAGAGAGACTTTGCTAGATGAGTGTTTAGCGTTTATCCAGGGGGTACATTCTGATGATGTAATTGAGATACAAACCCCTCTTCACCCGAAGCAAAGGCCTCGGTCTCTGCCCCACCCCACCCCAGCACCCCCACCCTCCCACATCAAGCTTCCCCTAAGCCCCTCAGGCAGCTCTGTTCCGGGGGGTACTAATGTCTGGGTGGCAGGTGGCTGGGGAGATGAATGTGTGTTAGTCAGGTCTTTGAAAGACTGGCAGTATGTAATTAGTGACAGAATGCCAGCTATCCAGGGATGTGACAGAGAGACTCTGAACACACCCCCCTTTGTCTCCGTATACACAGGACGCAACCTCAGACAGGGTGTGCAAATGGGAGATAACCACACACACGCTGGCGCGCACACGCACACGCGCGTGCTGGCAGACGCACACCGACATATTGATATGTACTCGTGAAGCTGCACACAACACTGGTGCTCCTGAGCGCACGCTGACACGCGTGTGCGTGTGCTTTCGTACACACAGATGGAGACGCCGCAGAGAGGAGGCTGGAAATAGAACGGCAGGTGTTAATGAAGACGCTCTGTCAGAAAAGTTTGCAGCAAGCGAAAATCTGTTTTGGTAAAGGTTGAATGATGCTTGTCTGCTTGAAAAACTACTATGTTTAATTACATTTTGCACGAGATAAGGAGTAAATAATTAAACATAGACTTTGCTTACACCTGGGAAATACCTTTACTTAATTGTATATTTGTTAAATATTCTATTAATTTCTCTCTGGCATGTAACTTCCTCTACTCACTTGTACTCTCTCTTCCTTCATCTCCAATGGTTTGTCTGCTGCCAAAGTACTCTCACAGACCTGTTTAACTGAACAGATGGTGTGTGATAGAAGATACTTATAATTCCTACTTGATTTATTCAAATATTGATCTCCTTCATAGCACTGAAGGACAGAGGAGGCAATTACCACACAGGAAAAACTCTCTCTGACAGCAACCATGGTGTTGCATAGCACTGTTCGAAAACAAAAAGGCACAGTTGGAATCACACACAAGATGGGAGATGTGGCGAAGATATATGTAGTATTTAAGTATTTAAGATGCTTCTTGACAAATCAACACATTTCTCACTGTTTATCTCAGTCAGGTGGAGACCAAATCAAGTGGGTCTCCAGAGGCAGCCAAACCAACCCTGATGACTGTCATCCCATCCCTCATAATGGGGCCACAAAACCAATTTGAAAGCCCAGAATGGCGCTGTGATTTATCAGGTTAATTTGACGTAACCGATTTAGGGTGTCGGAGACCCGGGGTGATTTATACGACCATCTTGACAAGCCTGGGAAACGGTGACATGCACAGCTCGTTCATCTCAGGGCGGGTTGACAAGCGGCTCCTCCGCCCTGCTCCTCCGCCCTGCTCCTCCGCCCTGCTCCTCCGCCCTGCTCCTCCGCCCTGGCCATGTCAGCAGGTGAGGAAGGAGGGATGGCGCATAGGTAGGAGGGACAGAGAACGCTGGGGGGACAGGATCCAGGCACACGGCGGGTTGGAAGGAGGATGGAGGATGGAGGAACGGGGCTGGGTTTGAGAAGGAGAGAGGCTTCCGGAAAAGAGAGGAAAGCTAGGCTGTGTGTTTGGA
>CM042857.1:5185474-5367974 GCA_023658055.1 Thaleichthys pacificus
TTAACCTCACCATTTCAGATAAACACCATTGATGAACATTCGTTCTGTTGGTCCACTGAATACAATCCTTTAAGAAGATGAAAACGTGAATGAAATGTAAGAGTCTAACATTTGTTCCACATCAACAGCTTCGGCCCTACCAATAAAATAAAAAAGGGGTGACTTTTGGTGTCAATTCTTGCTCATGAGCAACTCTGTGATTGTTGAGCTGTTCCTCCATGACCCTGATGGATGTGCTGTGATCCAGACCCTGCTGAAGCAGACAGATGCTGAACACCCAGATTACTACCTGCTGCTGGTGTGCATCCAGCAGTTCCGGACCTTCACAGCTCAGTACGCCCATCTGCTGCAGCACGACTGAGGAGCTGCTGCTGCACAACCGCAAGGAGCTCAAGAGGTGGGACACACACACACACACCATTTTGATTGGCTATTCATTGTATGGCAGGGAAAATTCAGTTCCATTCAAAATCCGGTTTTCCCTAACCCCTAACCTTAGCCCTAACCCTGTGTGCCCCCCCACACACACTCACACATGGAGAGAGGACACACTGGTTAGGGGACATACTAAGGTTATGTATGGCGGCGTCATCGGTCATAAAATATGTTTTATGATTTGAACAGATAAATTGTGTGTAGAGTCACGACCGGGGGTTGTATGAAGTTCTGAGAGTGAGTGTTCAGTCTGTGTGTCTGTTGTGTTCCTGCTGCAGGTCGACTATGAAGGAATACTTCAGAACTGTAGACTGTGGGATCCAAGCCAATGAACTGGGCTCTCCTTACCCTAGCAGCAACGCCATACTGTGAATCACAATCACTCACTCACCCCTTCACACCTCACCCTGTCATTCTCTTAACTCACTCGCAATATAATTCCTCTCCACCTCTATCCGGTCTTTTTCTGAATCTCTCTCCCTCCTTTTCTCCTTCCATCAGCGAGCATGCCAACCAGGTGAAGCGCAGCAAGCAGAGGCTTCTAGAACAGATCCAATCCAGACGCTTCCAGGACTGGGAGCGCGAACGAGACAACGAGCCTCACCTCCGCTACGACCAGGACCACCGTCCCTCCCCCATCCCCTTCCACCCCCCCGACCACCCAGACCCACGGCTGAAGCTCTCTGGCCTCCACAGCATCCCGGAGAGTGAGCCAGAAGGAGCCATGCTGGGGGTGGGCGGGGGGCCCACCTCCTCAGCTCGTCTGGCCCACCAGAGGCTGCCAGTGCCGGGGTCGGCTCTGGCCGACGCCCTGGGGGAGTTCCTGCTGCCAGGAGAGGCTCCAGGGCTGGAGGGGCTGTACGAGGACGGAGACTCCCTCCACAACACCTCAGCTGTTCGATCAATGCTCGGACCACTCCTCGTCCGACTCCAGCATCGACATCGCCTTCGTGCGCTGCCCCAGGAGTAAGCATGCCACCCCGGTCAGCACGAGCTCCAGAGAGGCCTACGGCGAGAGGGCAAGCCATGGGAGCGGGTACAGCAAGCTGCCCAACCGAGGAAGCGTGTCCCCCGACGAGGCAATCCTGAGGCACCACCAGCATCGCCCCCTGCAGGCGGGACAGCGCAAGAGCAAGTCTCTGAATGGGCTGCAGCTGGACAGCACGGTGAGCGGAGGGGACGGACACCGCTCTGATCACTCGCGAGGGCACCCGCATGCCAAGCTGGAGAGGCAGGGCAGTAAGGGGTTTCCCACCCCCGCACGCAGGGGCAACATCAGCAGTGCACAGCAGAAGGTGGACCCAGAGAAACAAGCTATTGCCCCTGAAGAGGAGCTATGCAATGAACACAACAAGGTTTGCAATATCAATGAATATGTATGAGTTAGTTCTCTGGTTTCCCAGGTCTGGACTAAGCCTTGTGTGATATGTAATGTGTAAGAAAAGCCTGCGTGTGACACTGCTTGTGTCATTCAGCATCATGTCGTCACCATCATCTACATGCTCTACTCAGGAATCCAGCAGACCCACCTGGGGGGAGGAGCTACAGTGGAGAGGCGGGGCTGAGGAAAGTAACCACACCCCCTTCAGTGAGCGAAGTCGCAGCAAGGACAAAGGAGGCTTCAGGAGCTCCTTCAAGAAGCTCTTCAAGAAAAAGTAAAAAGTTGGCCAACACTTTGCATTAAAGTTACATTAACTACCAAGTAACTACAAAGGAATACCCATAGTAAAAACATTGTCATTAAATGGTATTAAGTGTTAACGATACAGGGTATTACTGAAGTGTAAGGCCCAGTATGGGAGGGGTGTAAAGGGTACGTTGATGTGAAGAGGCAGGTTGTGTTAAACAAGTCTTGTTAAAAAAGACAAATGTTAACATCTACTTACCCCTGGAAAGCCCTACCTCTCCCATACTGCTTACTTGTACAAAACTGTACAGAAGTGTACTTTCATGTGTTGTTGACATAGGTATCGTTCTACGTAGTTAAATAGTTAACGTAAGTGAGTTGTAAATGATCTTCAAAGCTGTGGTCCAGTCCATACTGCTGTTCCCAACCTGTAACCAGCTTATGAACCGTTAGGTCGGGTGGCGATGGAAAGGATGGAAAGTCCAACGAGAAGACGGAGAGCTCCGACCACGAGGCAGGAAAGACTCCCAGAGTGCACCTGGATATCGACAGAGGGACCGCCGTGTGATATGTCATATGATCTGGAACACTGAACACACATACACACACACATAGAACAGCAATCACACACACACACATACTCATTGTATTCAGAATAATATAGCAGACCATCACAGACTCTTCTTTCATCAAAAGATGTAAGTAGGAATGCTGTAGGAATTCTTTATGCTGAAGGTCTTCTTTCTCTTTCAACTCGTGCCTTTTCTATTCTATAGCTCTCCTCAGCAGTACCTGAGGAGGAAATATATATTTTGCATATACTCAGGAACGTGGATAAAGCATGTAAAGAGTTCAGTGGAAGATATGTTCTCCACAATTTGAAGATTCAATTCTCTATAAAAGTATTTTTTGTTAAATAAATTCAAACTGTTAACCAATAAGGAAAACTTCAAAAACTAATAAAAAAGCCAAGTGTACCATTTTGCGATTAAAATATGAAAACAAGTTATGCATTGGCGAAGGAGTTATTGGGCAGTTTATGGAGATAAGAATAATAATGAAGAATAATAAAAATACCAAAATATTTCCTCCAAACAGAGGAATCCTAATAAAAAGATTGCCGTCTTTAATTTCATAAAAGACACAGATGTCAGCTGAGTTTATTTCCTTATTTTTATTGTGTTAACCTGTTTCATAAATCTGTTACACATTTGAAACAAAATATAGGCAATTATACAGTATGTAAATCCAACATTTTTTTATTTTACACTATATACATAGAACAATGTGCATTGCAATGTGAAAATGGTAATGCTGCAAAACAGAAAGATTTAGTATGTCCACGATCCTGACACATGCTCACTGTGAACAGAAAATCATAACCAACATGAACGAAAGCAGTAGTGTTCTTAAACCTACTTTAAGTAGTACACTGCAGGCTTTTACACAATTTAGTTGTCTTCTTTATAGTCTAGAACATTGTACGAGGTAGACACCCAACTAATTTTGGCCATAGATGAACACATATTTTGGCATTACATTTAAATGTAACATTCATATTTACTTGAATTCACTGAGCCCTGTAGTAAGGAATGTTTCTTTTTAGTTCTCTGTCATGATCAAACGTTGCCGACGAGGATTACAAGGTGAACTCGCGTGATTTCGAGGACGACGGTACCAACCGGAGCGTATTCAGAGTCTGACCGTTGAAATCTCTCCCCCTGTGGAGCTTGTGACATCGTCGCGGTAACGCCGAGCTTGTAGCGTTCAGTTCCTTTCTGCTATTCTAATGCTAACTTGTGTCACAGCTTGTAAAGACGTGTACATGCGTAGACTCATATACACATACTGCATATACATATCTAGCTATATGCATGTACTGGGCATGTATGACGTTTCATACACGCACGTGTATGCATACTGCTACTTTACACACACACATACACAGTTACATACAACAACGTCACATTTGTTAAGTGTTTTTTCTCCAAATACCTTTTGTGCATATTTTAACACCAGTGATGCCACAGTATAAAAAAAAAAAACCCAACATAAAATCAAGAATAGAAAGTAGTTTGCAATTAAAAGTGTTTAAAAATGTAAGGTTCATCGCATCAAGTTAGAACAGAAATCTCCCAGTTGATGTTTTGTCAAAGCAAACTGACAGGAAGTTACCATATTTGGGGTGATGATGCATGCATTATGAAATGACCAGAGGTGCTTCCTGTGCTGCTCAGTCCAAGCCTGAGAAAACCCAACCAGACTCACACCCACTAGACCCTACAGTAGATCTGAGAGGACTTGATGGGTGTAGGCAATGATGGAAGCCCCCAGCGGCCAATCAGAGGGCAAAATATAATAAACAACAACCCTAATCGTGATTTCCAACCCTCCTCTATGAGCAATATCACATCTAGGTCGTTGGGATGAGGGTTGTTTCTGGACATTGTCTGGATAAGCCAAACCACAAAGGTATAAATAGACTTCCTTGTCTTGTGTCACAGAACTATAAAGTCCACCTGCTATGCACAGCTCTATGACATCATCCCCCCCCTGTGTGTTTCCATAACTGTACAGAAGGCCTATTCACACATCCTATCTACACGGCCTGGCCTCAGTCTCCTGCAGTCCTTAGTGTCCAAACCCCTGAGTATCCAGGGCCTCTCTTTGCACAAAAATACTACATTTATATTTACAACATTTAAATAGAGGTAAATTAAGCACTTGTGTGGTGGGCTAAGATTCTAGCAGTGGTGGCAACACTTTTGTTTTTCTTTCTCCTAAGATGAAATCACTTGTAAAAGTCCTCTGGGTCGTCGTAGTTACATGCCACAATAAATAAAAAGTTGGAGTTAAAAGGAAGTACAAAGGCAGGTTTTTGACGTGAACCCCTCTTTTGTGAAGCTAAAGCAGTAGCAGTAGTAGTGTTGTAGTCGTCAGTCGTGGACTCCACTGCCCATGATGCAGTGTGGTGGCAGGCAGGTGGAGGTGGGCATGGCTCAATAGCTGTTCTCATGGCCAGCCAGGATGTAGAGGTTGCTGTGGGCCATGGGGTTGTCTGTCGGCCTGCTCTCCAGAACCACCACCCTGGAACACACACACACCATGGTCAGACTCGACACTGGAGAAGGCACTGGAGACACCCGACATCGGATAACAGGAAAGAACAGTTACAGTTGGAGCACAAAGATCCCAGAGTAAGACATTGCTGTTGTTAATAAAGTAACATGCCCAGCTGTAGAGTCCAATGGTAGTCATCCACCCACCCACAAGCTTGTTAGACATAGGATGTCCAGGGTTTGCTGTCGCCTCAGAGAGGAATATACCATTTGACTACATATTGATGACCTCTCTCACTCACTCGCTCTCTCTCGCTCTCTCTCGCTCACTCTCGCGCACTCTCGCGCACTCTCGCTCACTCTCTCTCTCACATTAATTAACTCACTCTCTCACTCACTCTTACACACACACACACACACACACACACACACACACACACACACACACACACACACACACACACACACACACACACACACACACACACACACAGTGTTGAGGACCACAGACCAGAGAGAGGTCCCAGTGGGTGACCCAGGAGTGAGTGATCTACCTGGGCTGACTGCCTGCTGCCTCGCGCCCTGTCTGCCCCTCTGTGCCTGTATTCTGTCCTAGACTTCAGCCGTTCAAAACATTAAGGGGCGGTTAAAACACACAAACATGCACACACACAAACTCACACCCAGACTCCTGGCCCCTGTTCAAGGCTGCATCTTGATAAACATGGTTAATACAAAGTCATGAAATCACTCGTGAAAATGGGTATTAGATTAAGGTTACATGGAAGCACACTGCAGCATGGTGTCTTTGTCATTCAGGTTATCAACAGTGCAAAAAAGGGATGTTTGTGTGAATGCGCGACAGATTGTGTGTTTCTGAGGCGATCTCGGAACAGATCCCTCCTCACCTGTCAGATCCCAGCAATCTGAAGATCCTGGTGTTGTCTGAGATCTCCTGAGTGATCTGGAGGGTGAACAGGAAATGCAATAAAGGAGAGCTAATTCACAGACAAACAGGCCCATAAACTACCACTCACTTACCCACACACCCACACACACACACACACACACACACACTCTCTGCTTACCTCGTTCGTCTTGAAACTCCTCCCCTGCATACCATGCCTCCAGAAAGCCAGAACGCTGTCTTGGAGACACACTGCAGAGAACCAATGGGAATTAGACACACATCTATGAATGTCACTGGTGTGTTCTGTAAACAGCCAACGTTCCTTTCGGTCAACACACAGGAGACTCACCAATGGCCTCGATCTGGAAGTTGAAGGTGAGCTCAGCAGATAGTTTCCTGCTGGACTTCAACCTGCCCTGGAGGTTCACTATCTTTATACACCCTGAGAGGGAAAGAGAGGCTGTCAGCGTAGAAACAGAGGATACTAGAACGTGACACCCTTCCACAATGTCTGTGTAAGAAAAGGAGGAGGAGGAGGACTTACGGTCGAGGCAGACCAGAATGGTGTCTCTCTCCAGCTGGGTCACGTGGATCACACACGTCTGGGGCGTGTCTGGACCACAGGAGAGGACGGGAACCACGTCAAGATCATTGTCATCAGCACCATCATCATAACCACCATCATCATAACCATCACCACCATCATCATAATCATAACCACCACCATCATAACCATCACCACCATCATCATAATCATAACCACCACCATCATAATCATAACCATCACCACCACCATCATAACCATCACCACCATCATCATAATCATAACCACCATAATCATAACCATCACCACCATCATCATAATCATAACCACCACCATCATAACCATCACCACCATCATCATAATCATAACCACCACCATCATAATCATAACCATCACCACCACCATCATAACCATCACCACCATCATCATAAGCACCATCACCACCACTATCATAAGCACCATCACCATCATCTTAAGCACCATCACCACCACCACCAGTCTGTGTGTGGGTGTGTACTGACCGGCCTCTGTGAACCAAGAGGAGGTGGAGTTGGGGTTGACCGTGCCGAAGCTGACCACCTGGCTGATCTCGGTGCCTTTGCTGACCTGCGACACAGATGAGGGGGTACTTGGTGTTCTGGGACCACCAGCATCTCAAATACCTCCAGAGGACACGGCAGAGGGAAGTCTATGTTCTAGAAAGAGGAAGGGGGGTGGAGGGGGGGGGTTTAGCATTTGCCAGCATGTGAGTAATAGCATGTAGTACAGAGATGGGAGAAGTGACTCTGAAGTGATTCAGAGTCACTCTAGCATATTGGACCAGTAGAACATAGTTGACATCCTCATCAAGGAGAAAGTAGGAAAGGAAATCCAGAGTATTGAGAAAGCTCTGGTCCATACAATCAGACACTGACCTTTATAAGCATGAACTTCTGCATAGGCTCCACCCACTCCAGAAGGACCACACTTGATTGGAATGCTCCGCAGAGATATTTATGACCCGTGTACGGGTTCCTCACTGGTGACCACAAAGGAACACACATCACCGACACACTCACGGTCCTAATTGGCTGTGCTTCAACTCTCTGGTTCAGATCACTTCCTCGTTCCGGAGCACCTACCTACGCAGCACTTTTGGCACCCTTTGGTGTCTGGAATCTTATTGGATACGGCGTACTTCCTGGGAATCATCTTGTCGGGGAGTTTGTGTGTGGGAATGGCCACCGGAAGTTTCTGCATCTGTCTGGCGTGCTCAAACAGGCCAGCCAAGTTATGGGAGTAAAGTTGAGAGGCTTTCCCTGTAAACAACATTCATCGTCAAACCAAGCAGAACATTTCACTTCACCAAAAGAACTCTACAATTTCTAAGCCTTCTTAGGGATCAAAAATGACCCAGATGAACAGAATGTCTCTGAAAGCGGCTCACAGGCTAAGCTGGCATTTCAGGAAAAAAAAGCAGTCAGCATATTCTTTGCCTGACTGTAGCTTAAATAATTTAAGTTTGGCCATCCCGGACCTGAAAGGAAACGACACATATAAAATGCAAAGTCGTCCAGAAGTAGTCTTACCAGATATGGAGAGCAGACAGTTGTTCATGACGTACAGCCATGTGCACCTCCGAGGGAAAAGCTGGGAGGGACAGACAGAGAGAGAGAGCAAGAGAGAGAGCAAGAGAGAGAGCAAGAGAGGGAGAGGGGGAGGGGAGAGAGAGAGAGAACACAGAACCACATTATTATCTTGGACAGCATTCAGATACATCTATTCAGCTGTGCCAGAAAAGTTTCATCTCCATTTATATCCAGGTGTGTGTGTGTGTATGTGTGTGTGTATGTGTGTGTATATAAACCATACTGTTTGATGCCCAACACACCTGCTCCATGGAGGTCTCATGCAGCTCGTTCAGGTTTAGAGTGTAGATCCCCTCTTCAGCACCAAATATCAAATACTGGTCTGGAACACACAAACACAAAAGTACCGCCAGTCAGCGATATCTCCACTCACCACCAGCTAACAAGGTTTACCTTGCACACAACAGGTCCCAGCAACATGCAGCATTCAGATAGAAACAGACTGGATAGACCAGGCATGGTCTCTTAACAGTGAAGTGATTAAATCACATCAACTCTCGTATAGCTTCACGGGCACTCCGCTTATCTGACCAATCAGAACTGACGTCCGTCCATACCTCTTGTGTCGGGATTGATCCAGGAAGTGGCACAGTGGATTTTCAGAGGGCAGCCGTTGAACACCTTGGAGAAACACGCCCCCATCTGGCCAGAGTGGAGACAGACAGTTAAAACCTCGTGAAGAACGGTGACCTGCTTTAGCCAATGATCTTTTAAAGCAGAGACAGAGAGAGGGGGGTACTGTACAGAGAGAGATACAGAGACAGAGAGAGGGGGGTACTGTACAGAGAGAGATACAGAGACAGAGAGAGGGGGGTACTGTACAGAGAGAGATACAGAGACAGAGAGAGGGGAGTACTGTACAGAGAGAGATACAGAGACAGAGAGAGGGGGGTACTGTACAGAGAGAGACACAGAGACTGAACGAGAAAGAGAGACACAGAATGAGAGAGAGAGATTGTGATGCTGTGGCAGGCCTGATACTTATGGAATAAATAAGCTTGTAGAACCTGCCGGCACGAACCACAAGCTCTGATGGGGGAGGGAGTGCATGTTTTGGATGAATGTGTTTTTGAACAGTTTTCATCTCCTACATCTGAGCAGACCAGGGATGGTACTCACATGGACCTTGGGCGTCGGAGGAAGACCATTGCTCATCGGCTTCTGGGAAGAAAGCAGAGAACAGACAAAGAAAACCTGGGATGAAAACCTTCAACAAGACGACCGAACCACACAGGCCTTGCTCCTGCTCTGCTCTGACCATGGAGAACCTCTCACACGTAGGATAAGAGCAGAGAAGATAGTGTGTATAGATGTTTAATGCAGTTCCAGAGGGAAGGAGGACAGGCTGCATTACCGGCATGTCCTTCTTGTCTTTCCGTATGGGGACACTAGGGGGCATCGTACACTGTCTCTCTGCTGCACTGTTCCTCTCTCCGTTCTGCTGGGAGGAGTTCAAGCCGTTCCCTGTGTACGAACACATCAACATGACACATGCGACACCACAGAGAGAGTATGCCTTGGTGTGTGTGTGGGTGTGCGAGTTTGGGCGGGTATGATATGCATGTTTACAACTGATGCGTGTACAAAATGCTTACTACGGGACAGACAAAAAGCAGTCCATCGAGGATGGACTGAATCTACGAGGCGATCAACGTTGCTGTGATCAACGAGGATAATGGTGAAATTAGAGAATGGGATGTTATGGATACTGAGTTGAGGGGGGATCTGATCACTCGTGGGAAATGCTACTGAGGGCGGAGGACGTTCTATCAACACAGGAGGCAAGAGGTAGGAAGCAGGGATGGGCATCACAACACTACACTACACCCACAGGACGACAGGACATTAAGGGAGGGAGGGGAGGCAAGCGCCAGATTACATGTGCTGATTGATGGGACTAACAACCAATCAGGGAGGGGGGTTACGCTGGGGGAGTTTCTACCAACTCAGCCGAGCTTACTCTCTTCCTCCTCCTCCTCCAACTCCTTCACCTCCTCCAGCTCCTCGTCTGTGTGCGGAGCGTGGAGCCACTCCCAGAAATGCCTAAAGCTCCCATCATCCCCCTCGGGCTCGGCTCCGCCCTGGCCGGCCGGGAGCTCGTTACCTAGACTACTGCGTCTGTGGGGGGGCAGGCGGGGGGGCGGGGGGCGCGGAGGGACGTGGGAGGGCCTGGCGGGGCTCTCGGAGACCGGGGGACAGCGCTTGATGGTCCCTCCCTCTCCTTCGTCATCTCCGTGGGCAGGGCTCTCCTGGGGAGCGCAGAGGGATTTGGGCTGGAGGGAGAGAGGGAGGGAGGGAGGGAGGGAGAGAGAGAGGGAGGACGGACGGACGGAGAGAGAGAGAGAGAGAGAGAGAGAGAGAGGGAGGGAGGGAGGGAGGGAGGGAGGGAGGGAGGGAGGGAAGGAAGGAAGGAAGGAAGGAAGGAAGGAAGGAAGGAAGGAAGGAAGGAAGGAAGGAAGGAAGGAGGAGGGAGGACGGAGGGAGGGAGGGAGGAGGGAGGGAGGAGGAGGAGGAGGACGGAGGGAGGGAGGGAGGGAGGGAGGGAGGGAGGGAGGAGGGAGAGAGAAAGCCCAGATGTATACATTAACGTGCTGTGTAAGGTTTACGGATAAAGAATACAAATAAAAAAGGCTCTCAATTTTCACGAGACAATCGAAAACAAAGTGGCACTTGAGGCATCTCCAGACTAGAGTATTCTGGAGTTACAGACTATAGTCAGCTGACAGGAAGAAGTTCCAATCAGCCAGATGTCATTGGTCGACGCTTACCTTTGGAGGCAGCGGGGGCGGGACTTTGGGCCTCATGATGGTACTGGATTTGCTGGAATGATGAAAGTCGGATGGTATTAGATTGATTAATGACTGTCAGAGATTCTCTGGCTGTTTTTCCTCATACAGCAACTGTGATGGACAATATGTTAGAGACAGTGAGTACAGGACAGGGATGGTTGAAGTAACAGGGTCACATACAGGATCTGTTTCCAAGAAACAGACCAGTCCTAATCCAACATTCAGGCATCTTCAGTGGAAGATGGACAACGCCTTGTCGTTGTGCTAAGAAAAGGACCCGGCTTTCAAAACACAGAAGACAGTAACTCAAAAACAAGTGGGTGTATATTAATAATGCTACGTGTCAATCAGACAACCTCCCAAAATAGTTAGTACCAAACGAAACAAGACGCCACACAACATGACAAACGCTGAGACAATGCTAACATGTCTAAGCTCCGTTATCTCTAATAGTCGAATCTAATTGGTTCAGACTGTAGAAGACAACCCATCAACTGTGTGTGACACATCATGACTGACACAGATACAAGCCAATCATGATTTACATGGACACAGACCCACCAATTAAACAAAGGAAACAGGGAGTCGACATGTGGCCAACAAGATAGAAGGACTTCATGGATGGGTTTGACCCCAGGAATGAACAGTTAGCGACAAAGTGTAAAAAAAACACACAGCAACGGTATGAAACAGCAATAACCACACACACACACACACACACACAGGCTGAGGTCAGCAGGCAGGTAGGCATGAGGATGACTGGGATGAGCAGCGCAAGGTCGGGCAGGACAAGCAGAGAGGCTGAACAGAGGGAGGGTTAGGAGGGACGTCTGTCTGGCTGTCTGTCTGTCAGACAAGAGCTACAGGGCAGGACAGTGACAGGAGCCAGCTGCAAGAGGGCAGCAGACCTGGGTGGGACACGCGCCTCAGACAATGGACATACTTGGGGTGTGTTTGATTTGAGACCCCAATTCTGATCTGCGGAGGGGCGCCAGAACTGGGTGTCATTCGGTGGCCCGACGAGACAAATCGAGCGCACCCCGAGCAGCACAAACGGCTGGGGAGGTGTCGCGTGCCCAGGTCTAGAGGGCACGGCGATGGTGTGACATGCAGCATGACGATGCGTGGATGAAACCGCAGAGGGGAAGTCTCCGACAAGCCTTCCTCCTCATCCCCCCTCCTCATCCTCCTCCGAGAGAGAGAGACGGAAAGAGAGATCGAGAGCGAACGAGAAGGCGGCTAGACCGGACACAGGGTCGGACTTACTGTTGAGTTTCATCATCATCATCACCACCACCACCATCATCATCCTCATCATCATCCTCTAAATGTGCCACATGGCCCCTGAGGAGATGAAGATAGGGAGGGGCAAAGGGCTCAGAGGGGCTGGTCACAGCAAATTCCCAGTCCCATCTCTACACCCTCCGCCTCTCGCTTCTGACACACGGGACAGATGTAAACAATACAGACAGATCTGTCAAGTCACCGTGGTGTTGCTTACATCTGTCCTATCGTCCGAGCTGTCGAACTGTATAGAAGCAGGGTGCAGGGTCTAGGGGTCCATTTGGGATGGAACTAAATAAGCTGAATTAAAAAGCACCCTTGCAGTGGCTCTAAGAGAGCTAAGTATGTCTCCAAACTACATGACCATAATAAGAGGCATTGTAGATAATGTACTGTATCAGCTAGCATGACTGTAGGAGCTAGGGCTAAATTAACATAATCACACTAGAATTGTAAATAGTCTACAACATCGCTGTGGAAACTAAACTGTTTATTAATAATTTACATTCATAAAAAAAAAAGAAGAATGTTCCACTTAAGAGCTTCTGACAACAATCCGGTCTTGTCTTCTCAATTAAGGTAATTTCTTAAATCTGTGTAATTAATTGGGTGTAAGCCATGCTCAGCTGAGGTGGACTGACGTCCTGCTATAGCCAGCATCAAGCAGCAACAAAAACAATACAGCAGGTCGAACTCTGTGATTTGCCAGCAGTGGTCAGGGGTTAGTTTTGCATGACACTGATTGGCTGCATTAGTTCTGCATTACCGCCGATTGGCTGATGGTGTGGGCATGGGTTAGGGGTACGTCAGTGAATCAGAGCCTGAGCTTGTGCAGGTGGATTCCTCCAGGGGGTGTGGCCTGAACTCACCTCTGCTGGAGCTCCTCCTCCACTGACTTGAGAAGGCTCCTGTCGTCGAACGAGTGAAATGAACGAGAGAGAGAGAGAGGTGGAAAGGAAAGGAAGAGAGCGAGAGACTGTCAACTCTCTCTCTTTAGCAACAACAGAGTCATCCAGGATATGAGGAAAGGTTCATCTGCAGGATCTAAATCGTTATCTAACACTGCTGGACACAGGAGAAACAGGGGACCCAACTGAGACTCAGTCAGAAACCACAGTTCAGCGCACATCGGCAGTATAATACTTTGTGTAGACTCTTCACTGCAGAAGCGCCAAAACTGCCATGCATGCACCTACATAAGTATATATGCAGGGAGTGCACATGTTCACGCATGCGCACACACACACACCCTGCTTACTGGGCACTTCAGAGGCGTCGTTCCAGGAGAGGTTGTCATGAATAAATGATCCGACACGTCAGATGTCTCTCTACAGGACATCGCCGCGCACTACCACCCCATCTGCTAGGCTAGCTAACGCTCACGCTGCAGGCCGCGAGCACAGGTCAGGAGAGGAGAGGAGGAGAGGAGAGGAGGAGAGGGGAGAACAAGAGAGGAGGGGATGAGTGGCTTACTTTTTCTCTCCCAGTAGGTTTGGTGATTCTTGCCCATACTCCAGTTGAAGGTCCTATATGAGACACACACACAGGCCGAGTCACATGGCCTGTTCTTTAACTCCAGAACACACACACACAGTATACGTCCACGGCAAAAGGCACCACGGCAGTCGCAGTCGTATTAAATATTGACATCAACTACATTAGCAGTGACATATAAAAAGGCACACGAATAAATACAGATTTCTAACAGAAACGGAGCTTTCTGTGGAGAGAGACTGTGTGTGTGGGTGTGTGTGTGTGTGTGCTGTGCCACTGGCTGATACAGCAGATAGCTTCTCCAGGGTCATATTGATTTTTCCCATCTTAGAACACAGTGATCTTTCCTTCAACTTCAGTTCATCCCTGCATTGGGCTATAGGCTGGGCCTCAAGCAAACAAATACTTCACTCAACATCTACCCCACCCTCTAGTCAGTTCCCTTCATCACACCATCCCTCTATATACCCATGTATCCATCCATACGCTTAGCTTTCTGATTGTGGAGAGGATAAGACCCAGCAGAACAGCCCACTGTGGACACAGGACCGAGATCCCCATGCCGACGACACCCAAAATAAAACAGCAAATAAGGCACAGGCAGCTTCCAGCGACGAAGACGAAATCAAAGAAAAGTGAACGCGAGCGCACAGACGACAGACAGCAGGACACGGAACCACGTGGGGAGCTGGAAGGACGAGGGCGAACCACAGACGTGTTCCAACGCACGGAAAGGAGAGACCGAGAGAGAGAGAGAGAGAGAGAGAGAGAGAGAGAGAGAGAGAGAGACAAAGACAGGGAACTGGAAAGAGGGAGAGACAGACAAAAACAGACAGAACTGGAGAGAGAGAGAGAAATGGAGAGACAGAGAGATGGAGAGAGAGACAGATAGAGAGCTAGGTGGAAATACCAGGTTAGATCTTGCAGTGTAGTACAATTCCGCTGCACAGTCCATATAAGGCTCTGAGTGGAGCTGGTCAGCAGCGTGGTGAGAGAGACTCATGGTTAATACAATCATCATTAGAAAGGGCAGGAGAGAAGGATGAAAACAGAGGGAAGGAAGGATGAGAGAAGGAGTCATGCTGTGTTTGAACCGCACGCCTGATCCTCCGTCATTGTGTAACAGTCAAGTTATCCAATGACAAGGCACCGGTGTGGGGAAAAGGGTTAAAACAACCAATCGTGGAAGAGAAAGACTTCTTGAAAGGCCTGTGAGTGTGAGCATCACACATGCTGTATTGGGGATTTGAACTGCACCAGTGTCAGCGAGGGGGGACTGGAACAGATGGGGTGTCTATAGGTGTTTCTTACACACACACACACACACACACACACACACACACACACACACACACACACACACACACACACACACACACACACACACACACACACACACACACACACACACACACACACACACACACACACACACACACACACACACACACACACACACACACACACACACTAACAGTGGGGTACAGTAGATGACTCACAGTCTCATGATGAGGCTCTGTCTCCTTCCTCAGCGGTGGATCAAACTTTACCTGGCCAACTGAGAGAGAGAGAGAGACGGTGAGAGAGAGACAGAGAGAGAGAGACAGAGAGAGAGATGGTGAGAGACAGAGAGAGAGAGATGGTGAGAGAGAGACAGAGAGAGGGAGAGACAGAAAGAGAGAAAAGGAGAGAGGGGGAAGGAGACAGAGAGCGATACATAGAGACAGGGAGGGAGAGAGAGAAGGGGGCGAGAGGGGAAAGAGACAGATAGAGAGGGAGATATGGAGAGAGCGAGGGAGAGGTAAGTGTGTGTCTGTCTGTGTGTGTGTGTCAGACACGATTTGGAAGCAGTAGAGCAGATTATACAGTAGCCTACGTTCATATTAACCCTGCAGGATTATTGTCAACTCAAACATACACACGATTATCTAATGTAGGCTGCAATGCACGCACACACACACACACACTTACAGTTAATCTCAGACAGTGTCTTTCCCTCTCTGGCGCTTCTGCTGGTTGAGCGGATCCGATGAGGAACAGAGACGGGAGACTGTCAACAAACAAACACACAATATAACACACATACACACATACACACAATAGAACACACACACACAATATATCACACACACACAATAGAACACACAGACAATATAACACACACGTACATATCACACATAACTGAATAATCATATATGCCAACAGACCCACAAAAGCTCCTTTATGTGACTCTGCTATAGGAAGGCAAATCTAGAAGCTTCCCGTGGGTACGGGTTCCTGGGTTCAACACCAGTCTGAGTCTGTATCAATCAGGCCCCTTGGAAGAAGGAGAGCTGATCTAAGTTCAGCCAATATCATGAGAGTAGATAACATGTCTGACACAACTGAGAAATAGAGGTCTTCATGTACACCTGCATTAAGGACTCCACAAGTTCCAGCAAGCACGTCCTTTCCACGCCAACAACAAGACGCGTCGACGAGCACACCGCAAACAGGCAGCAACACCATGGCAACCCTAACCAGGAGGTTAACTCATGCAGAACACAGGGAGCCCGAGCCCAGAGAAGACACCTAAAGTCCTCCTCAAGCAGGAAGTGAGCGAGCGAGCTCCAGTCAGTCCATCATCAGTCCAGATGGATCCAACAGCCAACAGGCTGAACGAGCTGCCCCCTATCAGTCAGGTCTGTGACTCACACAGACCTCGGTCCTTGTTACTGGTCATACTGGTAGTGGGTAGCAACACTACTGGTCATACTGGTGTAGTTAGCAACATTACTGGTCATACTGGTAGTGGGGGTAGCAACACTGCTGGTCATACAGGGCCAGGTGCAGACACAGCCTCGGTCACACCGGTACCTTTTTACGCGCCGCGAACCGAGGCGCGCGCCGAGCCCCGGGGCTGATGGGAAGGAAGTGACCTCTATACTTAAACTGAGGAAGAGGAGGAGGAGTTGGCAGGAAGAGTAAGAGACAGATCTACAGGCAGGCACAGCAGCTTCCTCTGGTGATGTGTCAACACCGCAGCCCTTAGGGGTCACGAGCCAGCGTACCTCTGGTTCGGGGTCATCGTCGTCAAAGTCGTTAAAGGTGGTGTGGTCTGGGTTGTTGGACTTGTCCAGCAGCTCAATGGCCAGGGTCCGACTGAGGGGCTGGGACACGAACGGGTGCTGGAGGTGTCACAGGAAGAGGACGTGAGGTCACGGCTTGTCAGAAGGCCATTTGAACGGGATCTTCATCTGTGCGATTGGCTGGTGAAAGGACTGTGAGATGATGTTACCTGTAAGAGCTTTTCAGCTGTTGGCCTTTTCTTTGGGTTTTTCGTCAGCGACATCTTGACAAAGTGGTGGAAGTTATTGGTCCTGTAACAGATGAGAGGTCGCTATGACACTTTGTCAAGTTTCCAAACGGCTTCTGCCAAGGCAGCATTGTTGTTCCGTTCCCCAGAGAAAACAAACCCTTACCACTTCACTTTGTCTTTCAATTTCGGAGGTTGAAAGTTGCTCTTTGTCATCAAGAACAGAGCCCTAGAAGTAAACAAACAGAGTGTTGTTTACCCTTAACTTAGTACTGCATGTTAGTGTGTGTGTGTGTGTGTGTGTGCATGGGTGTGTGTGTGTGTGTGCGCATAGGTGGGTGTGTGTGTGTGTGTGTGTGTGTGTGGGTGTGTGTGAGTGTGTGTGTGTGCGTGCGTGCGTGGGTGTGAGTGTGTGTGCGTGGGTGTCGTGGCAGCCTGGCTGACCTCATGGGATGCAGGTCAAACATGGGGGGCTGTAGCTCTGCCAGCTCGATGGCTGTGATGCCCACGGCCCAGATGTCACACAGCTGGTTGTAGCCCCCCTTCCTCTCCACCGCCGCCACTTCCGGCGCCATCCTGGGGTGGCAAGGAGAGAGGGGGTGGGGGGTAAGGAGAGGGTGGTGGGGGGTAAGGAGAGGGTGGTGGGGGGTAAGGAGAGGGTGGTGGGGGGTAAGGAGAGAGTGGTGGGGGGTAAGGAGAGGGTGGTGGGGGGTAAGGAGAGGGTGGTGGGGGGTAAGGAGAGAGTGGTGGGGGGTAAGGAGAGGGTGGTGGGGGGTAAGGAGAGGGTGGTGGGGGGTAAGGAAAGAGTGGTGGGGGGTAAGGAGAGGGGGGTGGGGGGCAAGGAGAGGGGGTGGAAATGTGTCTTTTCATAAGCCACATAACCGGATCTTTCGTGGGGATGGAAGGCTGCGCTACTGTAGTTATAAGTGGACCAATCAGGAGTGGTGTGGCCCATGTGACCAACAGATGTCTGGGTAGGGATGGGACCAGCAGAGCAGCTCTCACCAGTATGGCGTTCCAATGAAGGACTTCCTCTTTGCCAACGTAGCGGTGATCTGGGCAGAGACTCCGAAATCAGCTGAGGGACAGGAGAGAGGGCGGGAAAGAGGGTAGAAAAAGAGAGAGAAGGAACAGAGAGGAGGATGTGTAGGACGACATACAACAAAGGTACAATCAGTTCTACTCAAAGAACACCAGTGGGAGAGGTAGTTGAAACAGAACCAGTGAGTGGGGGAGGTGACCGAGTGTACAGCGTCTTACCAAGCTTCACATAGCCGTTGTCCGTTAACAGAATATTTGCTCCCTATAAATACAAAATAAAAAGTCAGTCAGTCGAATTATTGGACAACAAGTAACCAAAACATTGAATAGGTCGCCGTCAGTATGGTCCAGTAGGCCCTTACTGTACCTTGATGTCCCTGTGCATCTTTCCTTTGTTGTGTAGATAGTACAAACCCTGGAACGACAGGCACATCCATCACATATGGGTCATATAGATAGACCTAAATACATGCTTCTGTCCGTGTCACATACTAAGTACAGAAGCCTGCCTTCCCAAGAGTCAGACAGCAGATGGTGGAAGTTACCTGAAGGGTTTCTCGTGACATGTACGCAATCTGGGACTCAGAAAGAGGGCCAGTTACTGCAGAGCGGAGAGAGCAACAGAGAGAGAGAGAGAGAGCAACAGAGAGAGAGAGAGAGAGAGAGATAGAGAGAGAGCAACAGAGAGAGAGAGAGAGAGAGAGAGAGAGAGAGAGAGAGAGAGGAGAGAGAGAGAGATAGATAGAGAAAGCAGAAAATGAAGGAAAATAGGGCAGAGTTTAAATGCAATCCAAAGTATCAACCGTTTACTACAAACACCTGGTGTCTATGCCTCCAACTGTGGATGTGTGTGGATGGTGTGTGTGTGTGTGTGTGAGAGAGTGTCCTACCGTGATAGATATCTTGCAGAGAGCCTCCTCCGCAGTACTCCATACTGATCCATAATTTATCTCTCCTGGAAGAGGGGAGCAGTGATACACTGTCAATATCCCTCCCAGCATCCCCACCACCAACATTCACACTCTCTCTCACACACACGCACACGCACACACACACGGACCTGAGATAGCTTCCGAAGTATGCCACAATGTTGGAGTGTTTACAGTCCTTCATCATGATGATCTCCTGCTGCACCACTGCAAAGTCCTCCCCTGTCAAGCACACACACACAGGTTAGGTCCTGGGGACGTTTAGGACATCAAACCAGGGAGGTTCAGGCCACACGTACAACACTAGTCATCACACATGCAGATGGTTACAGCTGATTGGAGAAGAATTAGGGGTCAAAGAGGAAGTTCAGACAAACTTGAAATGTGTTACAATGTGTCCCCTCGCTTTCGAGAGAAGGTCGCGAATGGGTCTCTTTGGGAGTTTTGGGCGAACTGTTCCTTTCCTTGGCTGCAGGGTAATTTACAGAAGATGCTGGAACTGTGGTGGCTAGCTGCCTGCCACCTCCCATCCAGCTATTTTAGGATAGCTGCTGCTTCAAACGCCACAACGTGACTAAGAACTCAGGCTTATGTGAGGAGACAGCCCATCTCAGCAAGAGCAAAACAAGATCCTCATTTCAGCAGCGGTGTCAGCTTCAAACTCTCAAAGCTGACTGCGCAAAAGTCAACATGTGTGATTATGTAGATCTGTGTAATGTAATGGGGAGACCAGCTAAACCAGTGGATCTCAAGCCTGGTCCTCAAGTACCCCCTGTCCTGCATGTTTGAGATATTCCCTGTTCCAACACACCCGATTCAAACCCATTCATTTCAATCAGGTGTGTTGGAGCAGGGAAACATCTAAAACATGCAGGACAGGGGGTACTTGAGGGCCAGGGTTGAGAACCACTGAGCTAGACCAATCGCCACGCACGGACACAGGCACTTTCCGCTTTATAAGCGTTCAAGACCTTTAGCTGATGTTGTAATGCACCCACCCCCCTCAAATTCAACCCCCCCCCCCCCCGATGTCCAAACCGCCTCTGCTACATCGGCCTCAGGCTGAGGCCTCAGTCTGTCCCCGTCTCATCGGCCAGGGGCACGACACAATGCAGAACACAGCCAATAAGAAACGGAAGGTGATGGGGACAACTCCAATGGATCAGTCCCATCTTGAGATCTCAAGATAAGTGACGCTATTAATAGCTCCTTGCTATCGACATGAGACTGAGGTGAAATCGTAAGTAGTTTAACTGAGAGGGGAGATGGTGGGGAGGGCGAGAGGGCCGATCGCAAGGTGGGACTCGTCCATAGCATGTGACTGGAGTTCCGGGATGAGAAGGGGCAAACACGGTGGTACACAGTAAACAAGGTGGCTGGGCTCCATCAGGTCTCTCAGTGCACTCAGAATCAAATGACATGTGCCAAAAGGTGCCGGAAGCTTGATAAATCAGTCATCATTTCTGCTTACCAACAGGAGAGGACAGAATCACTGGGAGTAGCATAGAGAAAAAGAGATTTCATTTTGATAGGATCATATTTAGCATGCAGTCGAGTCTCTCAAGACTCGACCAATCAGACCAGAGTCTATGATCGTCAGGGAGATCTACTAAGACACTGTCCATCAAAGGGGATATTTACAAATGTTGTTTGAACCTAGCCAACGTGTAGATTGGATGGTATCAAACCTGTGTGTGGGCATGTGTGTGTGTGTGAAAGAGAGAGAGAGTCAAAGCAAGTGAAAAAGAGAGAGTGTGTGAGTGAGAGAGACAGAGAGAGAAAGAGAGACAAAATAATGAAGAGATCTTAACCTACAATGCATGACATTATCTCAATCTACCAGCAGGTTTGAAAATAATAGGTTGGCTCATTCCTTTGAGACTAATTGGACGTATAAGCTTGGTTCCCTCACAAGAGCCATCAAAATACAAAAAGATTCTGACACACACACACTGAAACACACAGTGTTTGAAAGTGCGTGCTTGCTGCAGAGCCCAGACCGGGAGGAGGAAGGTACAAACTGCCAGAGAGAGAGAGAGAGTCTGCACAGGTTGTCTGATCATTCTCTTGGCTGCTCCTCTGCTTTGCTACTGACTCGGAATGCTGCAGAGAATTTGAAAAAAAAAAACTCCCTCCATATCTGGGCTTTGGGGAAAAACACAACAATTGAAACACATTGAAATAGCTGTCAGATGAACTCTGACAGAGGCTAACCAGGAGAGCCAAGCTACCTCTTTGAAAGAAAGACTTGTCCCAGAGATAATGGGATTCAGCTACTGGTGCTGGTAAGAGATTAGATGAAGATAAATTAGATTAGGTGTCTCTGCTAAGAGGGTAGGAGAGGCCATTTGGAAAAGTGAATGATTGGAAGAAGAGAGGGAAAAGATAGAGAGAGCAGGAGGGAGGAAGGAAAAGGAAAACAGAAGAGTGGATGAACTGTAGTGGAAAGGTGTTGAGAACTTACCAGGTTCCAACTTAATGACTTTAATGGCTGCAAGCTCCCCTGTGTTGACATTACGAGCCTGAAGTGGAGAGAGAGAGAGAGAGAGCGAGAGAGAGAAAACGCAGTGAGTACACAATGTTAACCAGAAGTTACGTGATGTCAGGCCATGAGGAGGACAGTGGACTCTAATTTCTGGGCTTTGTTTACACATGAAAAACAACAGCATTGTACTGACACATCCCAGGCCTGTGGCTATACTGTAACCCAGCACAGATCAACACCAGCACTTTCGGGAAAACACTACAGTGTTGGTGGGAATGCAGCAATGTGTAAATAGGATTTTTGTTCATTGCATTGCATGGCCTGGTTGAAATATTATAATGCATTCATATTGGATACATATATAAGCTGGCAGATATTCAACCTTTCCCATATCAAATTTATGTTCACCAAACTACAAGGACAACGGGACTGTGAAGGACTGTTCTAGAAGCTGGCAACGGTGTACGGAAAATCTTGGTGTTCCAAGGCACTGAATGATGTCACATCCTGTCAATATCGATCTAATGTGCTGACTGATCTCATCTTCAGCTGTAACCTTGGTAACCCCTTGGGCCAACTGCCAGTCAGTCGTTGTGGTGCTTCAAAGCCCAGAAGATTTCCTCAACACTTCATTCACTAGTCTGTTCATTCATGTATCCATTCATTTATGAATTACATTCATTCATCTTTCTCAAAATGATCTTTATGCTCCAACAAAGTCGTGCAGATGAGAGAGATAAAGAATGTGTGCGTAAGAGAGAAACGCTTGTGAGGAGACGTGAAGAGAAAACAAAGAGTGATCCGAGACAGAAGAGAACAAGTGACAAGTGTCAGATGACCCCGTGACATGTGTCAGAGAGTGGCCACACAGATGTCCCCACCAGACTGACAGGTCAGGGCACAGGGGCACCAACCACAGAGGTCTCTCCAATGTCACACAGACGCCAGACAATGCAAATCCAGGAAGTAACAGTGTGCTAATAAACAACATGCTATGCTACGCTGACGGATGATGCTGTCCTACAGGGCAGATCAAACCTGTTCCTTTACAAGTGTTCTGACAGGTTTGGTGTGCTGCAGATACAAGAGTGCCGTTGAATAGCGATGCTAGCCAGCCAGTCAGACAGCCACCCAGCAGTGAGAGCAGCAGGGCTGGTCTAAATATATACGTGTTTGCCGGTGGGAAAAAAAAGTCCAGTGGTGCTTGCTGGCTGGTTGACTGAGTGGCTGGCTGGCTGGCTAACTGGCAACCAGGGCATTTCAACAGCTGATCTGGGCCCAGCTAGGAGAGCTAGAGGAGCTGAAATATTCATGAGGCCAGCAAGGCATGCGGGAAACAGATGGAAAAAGGGCCCCCTGCATGTGGAAACGCTGGGACGCCGAGAGAGCAGCTGTGGAAAAAATGGGATCTCATGGAAAGAGCCGTTGGCAACTGTGGAGAGGAGGGAAAGGCAGGCCTTGAGTCCAGGCTCCAGGCATGGAGAAACCAGCCACAGCTAAGAACTTGGACAAAGGATATGGAGGTGGACCAACCGAGCTAGTCGTAGTAGCCCAGCTAGCATGCTAACTAAGCCTAAGCAGAATATAGGCCTCACAGTCATGAGCATGTATGCCAAATCGGGTGCAGCTCGATGCCAGCTCACATGCCAGCTCTGCAGTGGGATTTAGTCTTTGGTCTGGAATAAGGGGGTTGATTGGTTCTGGAGAGAGGGGACAATTAGGAGTGTGTCAAATGATTGTGTGTGTAAGAGATCTTTTACATTAAGTGTGTTTATTAAGCGGTATCTGTGTCTGTATGGGAAACAGTGAAGTATCCCCACCCTAACACAAACACCAGACACACACACTGGTGGCAGCTGGTCTACCAGGGGACACATACCTGGTACAGTTGTGTGTGTACAGTATAAAGCTATGGGAGATCTGTCAGTAAATGATTAATCTAATCCGTAGTGCTGTCAGACCATCATATAGCCTATAGGTCTAAGTCTTACATATACATCTGCACTCTCTCCTCTCTCTCAAAGTGCATTTCCCTCTTGTTTACCTCTCTTTTTCTTATTCCTTCGCAGTGTTTTACTTCCAGCCGGGAACAGCGATATAGAGGGCAATTAACATGGTGCTGTGTGGAGGAGGCTTGGAACTGACACGTTGTGCCTCCAACACATGGCCTGCACTGTCGTAATGGTGAGGCATTCCACTTCCTCCTCCTCTCTCTGTCTCTCTCTGTCTCTCTCTGTCTGTGTCTCTCTCTCTGTCTCTCTCTCTGTCTGTCTCTCTCTCTGTCTCTCTCTCTCTGGCTCTCTCCCTCTCTCCTTACTTCACCTTCCTTTTTCATGTCTTCCTCTTTTTCTCTCACTGACACAGTGTACACACAAAACAAACTGAATTCTGTCCATATGTTTGATACTGTGAGCTCTCAGCAGTTTAACCACAGGATGGAGTCAGTAATCAAAGGCTTAGGTCATTGGATCTTAGGTGAGTGTGGGACACCATAGCCTGCAGTAATTAGACCCACAGGCTTGCCAATACCGTGTACCCTCAGGGTACACGGTTCAAGACCCAGGTTACAGTATTGGCTCCCTCCGCACTGAGGTTCCAGACTTGGCTGCCAGTGTTCAAATCCTGGCTTATCTGGGGGGGAAAACGGTGTCAGTGAACTTTCACCTTACACTCCCTTGAGCCAATCAGCGTTGAAAGGAGAGAAATTAAACCATAAACACAGATCTGAAACTGAAGAATAGCAGCAGATACATTAGGGCGTATACGGGCGACGTGACTGCACTCACACCATCACTCAAAAACGCCAAGGGCTGAGCTGAATCTCGCGGAATTGAGAGAATAACAGGTGATATGGGGCTGTAAAGTTCACCCACCTGTTTTACCACACATATTCCTTTCACGCACACAAACACACACTTCAAACATTTCCCAGAACAAATGCCACCTGACAAGTGTGACAGAAACATGCTGATGCTGACTGTCAGTGTGAGCAGCAGCATGTGTGTGTGTGTGTGTGTGTGTGTGTGTATATCATGTTGTAGTAGTAGTACCTAAATCCTGAATGACAGAGAAAACAAAGCCCCTGTGAAGGAACACAGATGATTCTTTGGTCTGAAACATGCCCAGCCCCTTGACTGACCTAACTGATAAGACACAGACAGAAAGACAGACAGGAAAGACAGAAACTCATCGGGGAGGATAAGAAACAGGTAGACTGCTCATCTTCAAGCTGTGCTGAGTTCACTAAGGCCGTCTTCCTCTCTGTTCAGGATTGGCACATGGTTGTGACACACACCCCACACTTCACACACTCATGCTATGTCAAACTGTTAGATCACAATGTGTGTACAGGCATACCACATGAAGAGGAAGGAAATTGTCCGTTATGCTGAAATATGGCCCACACACGCAGAGAGAATGTACGACACCAGCAGAAACCCTGGGATACACATCCAACCACATACTATCCCAATCCAAACCACAAACATTTAAAATATTTAACTTCTGACCTCCTACAACTGAGACTGGACCTGCACTATAATACAACAGTCAGTACCTTTAAAACAACCCTGCAGATTATGCATGAGGACAACTGTACTACTTCTGGTTCAATCAGCAAACTCACAACCTGAGCTGAATTAAGGTCCAGTTCTTGTAATGAGCAAGTAGAGGAAAACTGAACAATTCCTTCCAAACAGGATGACCACTACCGACAGTTCTGCTCTGTGTGATTGTGGACAAGTCCAGCTGAGAGCATGTCTGGGAGTTTCTACCCTACGTCTTCCTTCACACCATCAATCTAAAACAATGGATCTCTCTCTCACACACACACACACACATCCACCCCCACAACTAACATTCACTAGCTCCAAAACACACACACACACACAGACAGTAATAGGCTACACAAATGTTCCCAAACTCACACAAACACACACACTCCCACATTAATACACAAACGTTCCCAAACTCAAACACACACACACACATTTACACACAGGAAGTCAAGACTGCTGCATTCCAGGGCCATGTCTGGCCAGCTGTGCCACACACATTCACATGCACTTACCCTGGACAAGTGAGAAAACAACCCCAGACTTGGAGATAAGCATAACTTTGTGGTCCAAATATTTGGTAGACTACACACACCACACAGGTCTATCTTCACCTTGTCTTCTTCTCCCAGGTTATGTCATTGGTAAACAAATCAGCAAGGCCGAGTCACAGTGCCTTCAAACACTACTCAATCTTCCTTTTATCTCTGTGGCGAGATAAAAGGGATAAATAAGCAATCTCGCATTATCATGAAATTCAAACTGTTCGTGCCTACACTATTGTTTTATACCAACAATGTACTTGGATATAGTTTGAATATCGGCTCCCCGACATTACCATCTCATTAACAACTTTTTAATGAATTTTCGCTGGTTGTCAAACGCCTCCTACACATAGCTGGCAAATTAAATTCCACAACATTGTTGGTGACGTAAAAACAGGAGTGAGTGGCTGTCATGTTGGTTAGGCTGTACGCATTTCAGAGTAGCAATTCAGTCTCTTCATTATTTCTCTAAGTTCTCAAAACAGCCAAAATATATCACTGTGGTTCTGAAATATGATCTAATGATATAATAGTGGACCTAAATAGTTTGATAATTAGATCTTTCTATTGCTTTCCTTGCATACGCCTAGAGCGGGGCCTTGTCTACTGTATGCAACCACACTATTCTCCGCAGATATTCTATCACCACAGTTACAGAGAAGCTACGCTGTTACAATGAAGCTACAGAATGGTCAAGAGTGATTTACAGCTGCGTAATGTTGTTCATCAGGACAGAACAACAGGGCGATTATCTGTTAGATGAGTGCATGCATTGGCGATATGGAATTCTGGCCAGCTGTCATCTAGCACAGAGGTCCAAACGAGCAACAATTCCACACCACTTCAGCGAAGAAGAGTAATTTGGCGATCTGCGCAGAGCACCTGCTTTCTCCCTTGTTATTACGTCATGTTGTGTACCTAGTGTATAACGCACTATCGTTTTTTGTTACAATTGTAACGAAATTAATTAATTGCTACTGCTAATGCTGCTGCAGTTACCTTATAGACATCTCCGTATGTGCCGCTTCCTATCCGTTGAATAAGCTCAAAATCCTCCTGCGGATTCCGTCTAGATAGGTCGACACTGGAATTCATCGTTTGAATTCCAATTTAGTGCTCCGAAGAGTAGTGTTTTGAGACACCAGCACGGGGAATCGAAGAAAACAAACGTTGAAAACATACAGCGTCAGAAAATCTCAGCCACCATCCACTGAAACTTCAACATGGCTTCCAATGCGCAATGACTGAGCATGCGCAGAGAAGTTCAACTCCATAAAGGCCATGCAGGCAGGGAGAAAGTGTATGGGGATGGCTGCTGCTGTTGTTGTTACTTCAGTGGCAGATGGCTAGTTGACAATAAGTCCAAGTGACAATGACTGATTGAAACTCTCGTATTTTAGATTAACCTTTATTTATAGGCTATCCAATTGAGAAACAAAAAAGGGAACCTTGTATCCGAAACAGAACAATACAACATATTTTACAAACACATAACAACAAATATTAAAATAATTTGACTAAACCCTCCAGACTTAAAAAAATTCCTATATGGCGATAGTGTCCAAATACGAAAAGTTCTGGAGTTCATGGCACACGGCTTTGTTTACTGCCCATTAGTGCAATAGAGGTACCACAAGGCCCTCATTGCGCAGGATTTTATATAAGCAGGCATCGGGTGAGCCTGTAAGCCCTGTCCTCATTTGTATAGATCGGGTGCGGGTGGGGGTGGGGAGCATAATTAAAACTATCCTGCCCCTCATTACTCTCTGTTTTCCTAAGAGACTTGATTGACCGCTTACAAATTGAGCTGCCTATCAGTCAGCCACGGCATGATTCCAACAGTGTGGACTAATGCATGGTGTTTCCTGCCTGTCCGTCACATACTGAAATTACTTAAGGTAAACAGAAGGGAAGCATTCACTAAACACTTGAGTCTAAAGTGATTTGCAGGAAGTGCAGACGGACATGGCAGGCACAAGGCATCCAGTGAGCTTGACATTAGCAAAGTGGACCAACTCATTGCTGCTTCTTGCCAACACGTTCAATAATTAGCTTCAGGATTCCTTAATTGCACTGCATTATCATTCATTTATGCTCGTTCACTTATGTAGATTCAGACTGCCTCGCTAAACACAACGTGAGAAACATGAATTGCTTTCTAATTATGGGCTTGCCTGTCAATAATCTTTCTGGTGGGTGTGGCTGAAAAGGGAGCCAGGCAGAGAGAGGTTTTGTAATTATCATAACCATTTCATGTTTTGAAATGTATTTATGAAATGTATTATTTGTTGAGGACACATCTGTCGCAAGTTCGTCAAATTGTTATTGGTATAGCCTACAGTGACTTTTAATGGGAATGGTGTAATCCAGAATGAACTTGACGGCGTTGGCATTTAAAAGCGCACTCCTCCACAGGCGCGCGTCGGCGCGTCATTTTCATTTTGCAAACAGCCTCGAAAAGAGGAGTAGTGCAACCCGTAGAGCTATACTAATCGTTCATGAGCAGACTCCATACCCCAAACATTTCAGCTGTCAAGATTATCAAGCAAGAAAAAGCTGGATCGGTTGAGCCGACTGTATTTCGCAAACTCAGATTCATGTTTCTGCGCTCGGGTAGGTTCTCACATCAAATCGCAGAGGATACAACCAGTGTCAATGGACTCTGAAGTAGAACTGGTCGATGCACATCATCTAAAACAGTCTCCTGCGTCCATGACCACATGATGGAGAAACAGACCGTGGTCACCGTGGTCATTTTGTCCATGAGCGTCGCGTCACTGTCGCTTCTGATTACTGCTATTCTAACCGATCACTGGTATGAGACGGACACCACACAACACCGGCAGAACTGCGATCAATACGGACTGGACTCCAACGGCCAGAAGAACCGATTAATGCCCATTTATCATCTTCCGTTATTGGAAAGCGGCAACCCTCGAGGGAATCAGGCGCTCCTCAGAGCTATCCACGTAGGTAGCAAAGAGGAGGAACTTTTGGAAAACTGGAGGTCAATTTTGGGAATGGGCATTTTGGAGACTGAATGCGGGCGCCCCCTTTTCTCCACTTACTCTGGGCTTTGGAGGAAATGTTACCATGTTGGCCAGGACCGAGACATCGATAATCTCATCGCCAAGGGTAAGAGAGAAGCGGCGGGAGCTGCATGTTGTTAAAGCGGTGAAACGCATCTTCAGATAATTACATTGAAATGCAATCATTGAAAAAAATTACGCATTCAAGCGCTATCGAACTGTAGGCTATGTAAGGATACAATTAAATTAAATTCTGAAAAAGGTTCTGTTTAGTAATTTTATAACAACTAATGTGGCTGACCCCTAAATTGTATTTCTCCTGCCTGGTCCTAATAATCCGTCAGAATGGTTCTGGTACTTTTCCTGATGGTTGTTCTACAAATACAAATGGGTTTATGTATCCCTGATAATAATGGGGGAAAACGTATTGTATTCTTGTCAGCTTAGTTTTTTGTGTTCATGGTGACACAAATCTCCAACATGTCCGAAACAAATTTGCATAATTGATTCAGCCCCTACATCATTAATGTAAGTGGCATGTCCAGTATATCATCAACTTGAGGCAAGATCTTTCTCATTATATGACAATGTCGGTCACAGGTTAAGAATCCGTTACCACACATGGAACCAGTGACATCTCCCATTCCACATACTTTCTACGCATACACTCTACTCCTAGGAGAATGCTGTGTTTTTATACAGTACATCATACAGTACTCTATGATCTATGCAAGAACATGACATGCTATTAATATATGATCAGTTCACCTACATGTTGCATAAGGCACCAACTCACATGCGCACAATTTGTCTTGTGGTATTCAGCTAAAGAAATGATCTGTGCTTCTTGATATCACTGGGAAGAGAGAGTGAGAGTGTATGCCAACCACAGACTGTATCGACTTCTCTATTCTTTAAGGGTGTCGAGGCATCTCTGGCAACACCATTTGGCAACATCATAAGTGCCAGCTTTTCACAAACTGATGCCCAAAGTCTGCCACTTTGGGGCTGATAGCAGAATGACTTCCATGTCTGCAGCATGTGACTGATGCCAGCTGTTTCTGAAGTCAGTCCACATAACGTGGATGTGGACTGAATTTGTAATTGAACCTACATAAAGATCTGACAACAGTCAATAATCATGAAGAAATATGCTTTGGTTACCGAGAGATGAAATACAACTGAGTGCAAGAATAAGAATAAGTCATACTTCCCAGACCTCAGATTCTGGAATACAGACTACTAGTAACCTGGTTTACACACATACGTAATCTGCACTATATGTTAGGATAATGGTTGTGTGTGTGTGTAGGTATAGCCCAGCGCTGCACCACCATCAAGTATCATTTCTCCCAGCCGGTACGTCTGCGCAGCATCCCTCAGAACCTCACCAGGATCATCCAGCAGGATGAGTGGCACCTCTTACGTAAGAACCACCAGCGACTCCCTCCAGGCCCCCTCCATTACTGACATCTCCACACGTAGCACTCTGAACAGGAGAGAGGGAGGAAGAGAGCTATGTGGAGGCCGGGGTGTAGATTTGTTTTTGAATGTGGGTGGGACCGCTTAAAAAAAAATCTATATTTAAATAACTGAGGATGCAACCGTTGAATATAATTTTCTTCATTAAAGTGTGGGGACAAGTGTGCCATTTTCCAAAAGTGTGAAACAGTAATGAAACATACGCCCTTGCGTGGAGGTATAGTGTTCTTGTTGAGAAGACGAAGAAACAGCATCTGTCCCCTGTTCCTCAGACCTGCGGAGGATCACGGCAGGGTTCCTGGGGATGGCCGCGGGGGTCATGCTGTGCGGCTGCATCGTGGCGTCTGTCAGCTTCATCTGGGAACGCAGCCTCACTCAGCATGTCTCGGGCCTGCTCTTCCTCATGGCTGGTACACGGCAACACACACTCGTGCACACGCACACACACACACTTGTTCACACACGCACACCGCAAAGACCATTCCTCTCAGCCTTAATCGTACCACCCAGCTTTATGTCAGAATCAATCTTCCCAAGTGAAAACATCCACTATCACAAACCCTCTCAGTCATCCTAATGTCTCCCTCTAAATCCTCCCTAGGTATATTCTGCACCATCTCCCTGTGCACCTATGCGGCCGGTGTGTCCTACGAGCTGTCCAGGGTCCCTCCCTTCATCTACGGGCTGCCTGGGGATGTGGAACATGGCTACAGTTGGTCCAGTTACTGTGCCTGGCTCAGCCTGGGGCTCGCTGTGGCAGCAGGCTGCCTGGCCACCACGTACCCCATCCTCACCCGCAGCGAGGGACGGAGGGGCAAGGCTGACCCCAACACCCCTGCCTGACACCCACAGACCCCAGGAGGAGCATCCAGCCCCACAGGCTGGTGGAAGATGGAGCCAAGATGGCCGTTTTCTGCTGAGCTACAGGCGGTGGGATGAGGCCTTGCTGGTCTAGCATGTGTGAGAGTGATACTGTTCACGTGTGTTCTACGCGGCTGTGGTCCGTGTTAGAGGGCATGACAACCTCTCCTGACCCACAACAGTATCCTGGACAGCTACATATAGCCTAAAACCCATGGATATTAATTATTCTCCTTTGGACTTGTTCCCCGGAGCTTGGTAAATATGTTTCCTTGCCCCATCAGTGGACAGCCGATCTCATTCCAATGGAGTCCATAATGTGAGTGTAGGTGTACTGTAGTGTTGTTATGTTGTCTGTGTGCCACTTGACACGTGGATGACTGTTCAGGTAATATCAAGTTTCAAAAAAGACAGCTATAATAATATTTGAGCTACTTATGTTCTTAAGATGTTTGTAACATTGGTGTAAAAAAAGGACAAAACTTTCCTGTACAGTACATAACATGACCTTATTGTATTTAGCGTCGAATTGTAACAGTACATTATTATTGCAGTGTCTTTTATTCAATTCTACAGTGTCAGTGATTTTTTGTGTTGTGTGTGTGTCAGCACCCAGATCCACTAAGTGTGCTAGCAGTCTGTATCTTGACATACTTGTGGATGAGTCCATCTATTGCTCCTAGGCTAACTCTCTGACTGGATTGTAATTGGAGAGAGGAGAGAGGCCTGGGTGGGAGAGGGGGAGCCGAGCCAGCTGATGGCCAGGCCAGAGAGTCCTCTTGCTGGGTAGGAGGAGGTCCAGGGTGTGGGCCCGGATCCGGGGGAGTCAGTGTTCTCTTCAGTATGACGGACAGCTGGGGACTGAGCAGCAAAACCATGGTCCCTCCCACACGGAGAACCCTGAGAAAGTAGCAGAACAGAAGGTAGAACAAACCGCCACCTGATCCACAAGCCCGGATGTGAAGTGAGTTGGCAGAATTGGGAATCCAAGTTACCTCTCCATCTCTGTAAGGATGCCAGGCAGGCTGGCAGCCATGCCAGCCTTAGTGCCAAACTTCTTCCCAAAGGGCAGATCACACAGCACGACATCCACGCTGCAGCCGCTCAGAGGCAGCTCTGTGCGTAGGAGACGAGAACATGGGAACTTGCAGGGGCCGTTCATTCATAAAGGACTGGCACTAAATGCCTTCAGGCTGATCAGGAGGATGATGGTTCGGGTTGATATAGGACTTGGAAGGATTGGTTAGGACAGGGGCTAGGGTCTTACCCATGGACGAAGCATGCAACAGTTGAATTCGATGTGCGAGTTTAGCAAACTCTACATTCTCCCTGGCTCTCTCTAGTTGTTTCGCCTCGATATCAACACCCAGGAAACAGGCATCCTGGGAGGAGGGAGGGAGAGAGAAAGAGAGAGAATGGTGGACAGATGCATAGATGGTAGAACGTTGGGAAAGATGGCATCTGCGATCGACTGCAGTCCTACCAGGTGTTCATGTGCTGCTTCCACTAGGATGGTCCCCACTCCACACATAGGATCCACCACTGTGGAGCCTGGCTGGAGATGTATGTGTGTGTGTGGGAAAGAGAGTTGAATGTGTGCATGTGAATGAATGTGTGTGTGTGTGTGTGTGTGTGTGTGTGTGTGTGTGTGTGTGTTCGAGCAGATGAGAGAATAACATCAATCAGACATTGTAAATAACTTACATGATGACAGTGTTACCTCTGGGAATTCAGAGGAGATGTAAAAACTCTCTACCTGGATGTTGGCCAGGAAGCCGATGGCCCAGGCTATGGTGGACCTCAGGCCTGTGGTTCTTACGTAGCTACGGCTGGCTAGGGGAAGTCTGGACGGGAACAAGAGACACATGCTTGACTCAACACTCAGAGATATAAAACACGGATCACAAATATTATGATGCCTTCACAGACCTGAGTAATGGAATGCCGACCACACTGTGATCATCACTCAGATGAACGTTCATCTGGAGGAGATGATGATAATAATAATATCATCAATAACATATTTATTTAGCAAATGCTTATGTAAAAAGCGATGAACACATGGGGATTTGAGCCTGCGCCATCTTGATATGCAGTCAAATGCTCTGCCACTGAGCTATACCCATCCCCATGATTATGAGTTTTCAAATGTTATCTACAGGATAATTAACTGCTGTGTAAGATCATGTATGGTGCCTTGCTTCATCATAATGCATTAACAGCATTATTCTAGTCTTATAATGACACACACATACACACACTCCTAAAACATGCTACTGAACACATGCAAGTGTGATAATAAGGTTCCTTACCTCCACCTCTGGGTTTTTAAGGTCCACTGTCCAGCCCAGCTGTCTGGTCAGGCCCAACCCAATGACCCTGCACAGGTCCTGCATCAAGGAGAGACAGTCCACAGTCAATCTGTCACAACAGTACACAACTACTGACTGTACCCCCACACCCCCCACCTCAACACACACACACACACACTCACTCTTGTGTGTTTACCTGTGAGCTGAAATGCCGGGAGAGCCCACCACTGCACCTGCAGCTAACTCTGAAGGTCACAGGATCAAAGGTCGCCGAATCAGAGGTCAGGGCGCAAGACTTTCCTGATGTGTTTTCACGGTCACTTCCAAATGTTTCCCCTTCAAAACAGTCCCCTGCAACATTGTCTTTTCCACTACAATCCCAGTCGTCATTCCTACCTAACTTGGTCTCTGCATCAGGTGCCTGTCTCTGTGTTCTTTTTGGCCCATTATCATGCTCCCCTTCTTCACCCTTGTTCTCGTCTTCCTCCCTCTTTCGCTTTCTACGTGGCTCCGCCGTGCTTGCTGTTCTACAGCTGCTCGACAGCTCCCTCTGCAGGTGTCTCCATGTCTCTACAGCACTTCTCCATTCCTTCCCATCTCCTACCAGCCTACTTTGGATCTGAGAGGCTGTCTTGGCTAAGAGAGATAGAAAACAAAAAGACCGTGAAACACCAATAAAAATATACCGCGGAACCATAAATATTTCGATATAGTCCGAGTTGTTGAGTATTATTATTTCTTATCCGGATTGACGATGGTCAAACGTGGCTACCTGTGTTAGGACAGGGAGGGAGAGGCATGTCTCGTTTCATGAGCAGGAAGAGTCTTTCAGCAGACTTCAGATCTCTGACTAGCTTAACTTCTGCTGGGCAGGAGAAAAACACTTTCCCAGGAATCTGGTCAACCTAAATAAAATATGATCAGACATGACAATCAATCCTTTTCAAAATAATGATATGGACAGATATTGCTTTGCAGTCTCAATGGCATTACACGAGCCCATTCAGACCGTCCACCTGTGTATGATAATTTATTTAGCAATCAGGCATCTACAAACTGCTTTCCGACACCGACTCACATTTTCAGCGGCAAGTTTAGTCTTCACCTCCTCCACGAGGAAGGACTCCATTCCTTTCCCAGCGGTACAATAGAACTGCACCGGGGGCGACGGAGTAGCCATCTTCTTCATACCGCTAACGGTAGAGCATCGAAAAAGAAATGCAAAGATTTTGTAGCAGCTAAAACTGCAGACCTGTTGGTTACCTGTCAGTAGTTATCTCCCGTGAAGCTTTGTTTACACGGAAACGGAAGCATTGGTAGAAAGCATTGAGGCAGCGTAGTTGTATTTTAGTCCAGCAGGGGCTGCTCTTGCACTTTAATAGAGAGTCAACTCGGATCATATTTATGTTATAGCCAATGGCACAATTCTCCATCAGTAATATTTTAGTCGTGTAAATATGTCACACTTGCTCACTGTGTCAATATGGATTAACATAATAAGATGGAATGTATTTGAAATATAACCGACATACAGGGAGGGATAGGAATTTTAATAGAACACATTTTCATTCTAGACTCATTGTGAGCCTATTAACAACAATGAGGTAACACATTTAAATGCACACCCTTTCACTCAAAGCGACGTGCGTATAGAAAATACAGCAATATACAGCAATTATACATTAAAGAGAAATGTATTTTTGCAGACCACTCAAATTTTATTTTAAGCTGAAACCCCTTACCCCCTTACATTTTTCATGTGCATTTAAAATGGTCACCTTTCCCCCTGACATTTATAAATCCCACATTTAAGCCCACGCGGTAGGCTACATTAAAAACGATTGTCTTCCACGGGAAGCTGTATGTCAAGATCTCCTTCAAAATTATTTCATTTAAGACAGAGCTTCCTCCAAAAAAAACTTCCTTGGTGATTTAGCCGGTGATGTGGTAGGATACTGACTATAGAATTGAGACATTTACTGAATGTAAATTCCCAGTCAAGACCGTACTTATTTCAGTGACAGAGAGACATATTTTGTACAAAGCTTTTGTCCAAAGTCATGCCAGTTTTATAAAGCAATTTAATTGCATGACATGTCAGGGTGCCTTGGAATACTAGAACCAAAGTGAACATATTAGTTTTACCATCAGTTTCTGTAAAAAAATAAAATAAAAGCCTATTCAACATCCTACAAGTGTCCAAGTTTCCTTCTTAGGTTCTTCTCTCTTTAAACTCCCATTTCTAAGTGACCTTCTTCATCAGTGCGTAATATTGGATGTATCCATGTAGAAACAGTACATTAATACTCTTTCAAGAGCTGCCATTTTAAATAATTAGCCTCTCTCTCCTGGCTAAATGCTACATTGTTCAAAATTGCCGCCCGGTCTCAGAACTACTGGTGTGATATATCGCTCTGCATTAAGCTTGTTTTTATCTTCTCCACGCCACATAAACCCAGCAGGAAGGACTCTAGCACAGAGAGAGAGGGAGAGAGAGAGAGAGAGAAAGGGAGAGGGAGAAAGGGTGAGGACTAACTGGAAGATATGCTACAGGCAAACCATAGCAAAATGATACAACTTCATCATGGTGGACTAATTACTGCATATTAGCAGTAAAATGTTTATGCAGCTATCCAGGGTACTACATGAGTAGTGAGTGAGATGTCTTGGTGGTGACATATTGGTTTGACTTATTAATGCGCTGTAATGATCAGCAGAGGGGCAGGACTGTATTGTGGCCTGGATGCCTGAACAAACATGGAAAGGCCAGTCAAACATAAATTATTATCTATTTGCTAGAATGGGACAACAATTCAAACTGAAATTGCTTATTAGCTTCAGGAGTAAACATTTTCGAGGAAATTAATTAACTAAGTGAAGAGAGTGAGTTTTACTACAGAAAGCCTTCTGTCGGGAGGACTGATTTAATCCAGTTGAATGATCTATCATGAACATTGAGATGTTTGGATGTTGTGAGACAACTTTTACATCTCATCTTGCGACAAAACTTCCTTTAGATTTATTGTAAATGTCATCCTTTTTCAAAGCCCACTTCAGAACTTCAATCTGCAATAATTTCACTCAACACAAAATAACCTGTAATAGGTGATTGTGTGTGATTGACATTCAAGCAAGGATTTAAGTATGGTAATCATCTGAAAGGCCAGCCAGAGACCAGGAGTGTGCTTGTGTGTATGGGTGGGTGTATCTACGTTGGTGTGTGCATGAGAGAGTGTGTGTTTTAGATACTCTGAGTGTGTGTGTGTGTGTACTGGGTAATGAGTGAGCAGATTGAATGCGGTGGTGAGTGAGTCATGGCGATTAGCAACATTTCCATGCTCCGTAGCGAGAGCTGTTCTATGTTCAGCTCTTGTACTTGGTCGTCTCACCACTTCATACTCCCCAGAGTCTGATGGAAATGAGACCTTTTACAGCAAGAGGGAAAAGAAGGAGGGAAAGACCAAAAGGAAAAGACAGAAGAAAGTCACCTTGTTTTTGGAACGACTGACAAACTATGCAACTGCAAACTATTTCAACTATCACCAACTGAAACATTCTAAAACGATGAATCTCCAAACACCTGCTGTCTACTTCACGGTGAATGGACTTCACATTAGGGAAGTAACATCTTACATACATTTCGACTAAATACATCATGTATTGTATAAAGCATAAAATAAAATACATTTGATCACTACAGACAACAAGTATTGTGCCAGAGAAAGCGAGATTTGAAGCTGTGATGGGTTAACACTACCACAATACACCTTGCTTCTCTCTGTAACAAGATTAGCTCTCCCCAGATGGGCTGAGAGGACATGAGAGGGTCTCACATAAGAAGCCAACCAGCCAAAAGTACCCACAGACAAGACCCACACAGCAATTAGTTTACCTTCACCAGGGATCAAGTGGCTAATTAAGACAACATTATCCTGCAATTAAAAGGTAATTTCACAATTTGCCACATCGAAGGTCATCTGCTTTGGAACTCAGTAAGCCTGAGAGAGGCACTTAAGGACTGTGGTGCTTTGTCTTCCATAGCTTATTAAAGAATTCACTATTGTTCGGCTTTCACTTTTCACGGTTATTCAAATCCAAGTCTTCCAGTCTGATTTTTACAGAAACTAATGTGCTAAAATGTACGTCTGCCAGTTCTTACTTTACCTCTCACTTTCCAAGGTTCCTTCAGTATCTTTGTCAACTTGTTCTGATTGGTGCTGTCTGGCTGTCTCTGGGGGTGGTAGTGGATGTGGTTCTATATGAAGTAGAGGGAGTCAGGTGGCTGAGCGGTGAGGGAGTCGGGCTAGTAACCAGAAGGTCGCTGGTTCGATTCCCGGCCGTGTCAAATGACGTTGTGTCCTTGGGCAAGGCACTTCACCCTACTTGCCTCGGGGGGAATGTCCCTGTACTTACTGTAAGTCGCTCTGGATAAGGGCGTCTGCTAAATGACTAAAATGTAAGTCAAACACCACTCAATACACTCTCCCTAAACCAGCAGTTAAGAAGCACTCAAACACGGCTTCAACCTGACAGAAACCTTCCAAAGACAAACAAAAAACGGAGGAAGAGAAGGTGTGGGAAGGAGAACGCAAGATCGTAGGCAGGGAAAGTAATAGCGAGGGATCTGGGGTTTGTTGATGGAAAGAAAAAGGTGCTTGATGTTTATTAAACCGGTGCTGTTGGTGAAATGTCACGGCGATGACAAAAGGGTCCACTCCAGCTCTGTGTGCTGCGGGATGACATGAATCCAAACACCAACACAGTCACAGCATGGTCGTCATTACTCCCCTTCTCGTCGTTAGGCACCATTAGAACACTCTCACATCAGCAGGAGGCAGTCACATGAAGAGCTCTTTATTCAAATTAAGCAGTGTGTGTGTGTGTGTGTGTGTGTGTGTTTATGTGTGTGTGTTTATGTAGACATCATCTGTGTTTACTCTGTTGTGCTGTTGTGCATGCATGCAGTATGTGGATGTGTCGGAACTGTATGCATGTGTGTGCAAGTACATGTGTATTTGGTTTGGGATGTAAAAGTGTGTGTGTGTGTGTTTTTGTGTGTATGTGTTGGATTTGAACATGCGTGACATGCGGATATTCATCCGTCTGTCTCCATCATCGTAACATCAGATTGACTGACCACAGTCCCTTCGGCCCTGAGCAGATACATACAAATGAGCTGCCAGGAAGAGAGAGAGAGAGAGCAACAGAGAAAGAGAGCAAGAGAGCAAGAGAGAGAGAAAAAAAGAGAGAGAGATGACCTCAGAGAGATGGCACTGCCCACACACAGCCACTGTTGTGACACACATACAGACACACACACACACAGACACACATACACACACACACACAGACACACACACACACACACAGACACACACACAGTCACATCTGGAAAGAGAGCGGTCGCTCTGGGCTGGAACAAACCAGTGCCGAGTCACTTTGCCATGCTGCAGAACAGCATGTGGGCCTAGAAAAGGCAGGATGGAGGGATGAAGGAGTGGAGGAATGGAGGGGCGGAGAGAGGGAGAGAGTGGCAACAACATGGAAGAAAGCAAACATCATGCGGCTCTGAGGGCACAAATCAACCGAGGGAGAGAAAACAAGGATGGAGAGATGAGGGGAGGGAGATGGAGAGTCACACATTTAGAGACAGAGAGCAGGAGACTGATGTGCTCAGACAGACAGAATCAAACTGAGCTGAGAGTGTCAACAGTTTCGCTGGTCTGATTGCGCGTGTGTGTATGTGTGTGTGTGATAGCCTGCACTGCTGAACAGTGGCTTGACAACAGCCTGGTGGAGAGGCTGGAGGGCGACATGGCGGAACACCATCAGTTCAGACTAACTCGTCACAACTCTGGGCTCCTTTTCGACTTGTGTAATGGTGATGGTTCGGTGAGTGTACTGGAGCATGGGCCACATGCCGACATCCAAGGTTTTTATTTCGAGAGTTTGTAGATCATCTGTTGTGTGGGAGACTTGGGTTGGAACCCTGCATCAGTCACTCATGGTGTGCCGGCTACCACAAGACAAAGCAGCTTGTCCTAGTTTGAAAAAGATTAAATAAAAGTGCCTTCTAGCTGAAGTAAAAGAAAGACACATATCTCTAAAGCCCTTGTCCCATTAAAAAAAAACTGTGAATTACTCTGTGAGCCCTTGGCCTATTTTCCAGTTCTGAACACACAATAGCTGCATGACCTTGCAGTATTCTGCAGGGGGAGCTCTAGTTTTTCCTCTGCCCTAGTTTCAGCTCCCCGGTTGTCTTGGATTTACCTCTGCAGTGCTAGAGAGTGCTGGTGGATGAGCTGTGCTGTTTTGCTGGATATGGGGAGAGAAACATATTGGTAAATACTAAATAAAGGGATTGTCAGAAGCTGGATAAATCGGCTAAAACAATCATCTGGCGTGTTAAGATGTTATTTGATCATTTAAAACAAGTCTAGATGTTCTGTATATTTAGATAATAGTGTGTTGTCCAAATACTTTTTTCAAATGCCTTTTTTTGTGTTGTATGTTTTCCATCTTTATTTACTTGATATAGTATATTATTACATTTCCTCAAAGCACATTACTATGTTTTATCACAGAGTAATTATGACTTTATTGTGTATGAGGATATTGGCTGACTTTAACAACTTTTTCCCCTTCTTTCTACCAACCAGGCTGTCCCCAGAAATGGTAGACTGACTGCCATAACTTCCCATCCTTTATCTATCTCTTTCCATCTTTCTCTTTCTCTCTTTTTCTTTCTCTTGACTTCTTTCTCTTTCTCCTCCTCTTTCTGGTTCCCTCACTGCTCCCCCCATGGGGCAGCTGGTCTCGTCTCCAGGCGAGCGGTCTGAAGCTCAGTCCGCTCTGGGCTCTCTCCTCTACAACACCATGCTAGAGCAAGGAGCCTTGCCAGACCTGGCTGTAGACCACTCCTTCCTCGGCAATCCTGAGAGCAAGGAGTCCCAAGCCCACCTCCAGGCCCACCTCCAGGAGCTGCAGGGGCACATGGGTAGCCGGGCCCCGGCCTACCTGAAGGAGCTGATTAGTCGACTGGTGGCATTCTCAGAGGAGCCCCGGGTGGCCGCGCTGGTGGGCCTGGTGGTTTCCATGGTGTTGGAGACGGCGTACGTGTCGTCGTCTCGGGGGTCGTCGCGGGGGTCGTCCTCGAAGGCGAAGAGCCAGGTGGAGGAGAGGAGGGCGGAGCTGTGTGACATCATGGAGGAGTATCTGAAGCGCTGCAGGATGCACCTGAGCGAGAGAGAGAAGCTCCATCAGGACACCCTCCGTCTGGAGGGGCAGCTCAGCCTCCTGCTCACCCAGCTCAAGAGCTCCCTGCTCAGGGAGGGCTGCTCCTCCAGGGGCCTGAAGCACTGGGCCAGCGGGGCAGCCCTCCACACCCACATGTTGGTGCACCTGGCTGGGCTGGAGCAGAAAGGAGAGCCCCTGGCTGCCCTGGCGGCCCTGGAGCAATACCACGAGGACATGGAGGATCTGATCCCTGCTTACAGGTAACATTACACCTTGTGACCTCACAGTGTCGTCGTGAACATGTTGGGTGTGTCGATCAATATAACGGAAATAACTTGATATCTTATATTCTTATAATCTTCTCATAGATGACATTGTTATGTTAAAAGCTTCCCCTTTGGTCTCTGTCTCGTGCCTCCAGGCGCTACAAGGCCGGCACAGTGTCCGTGGTGAAGTGTTACGGGGGGCTGTGTGTGGGAGGAGACCCCCAGAGTGAGGGCTGTGTGACAGGTCTCACCCTGGTGGACAGAGAGACCGGCCGAAGTGTTTCTGTGACAGTCCCAGAGGACGTCCCGTACAGTCTGGACCTGGTCACTACAGACCAGCTCACTCAGGCCTACCTGGACATGCTGCTGTCCCCACAAGGCCCCCTGGTGGACCTGTACCGGTACTTCACCTCTGCCCGAGACCGACTGGGAACACTGGGAGCGGGGAGGGCAGGCCTGGAGGAGCAGCTGAGCATCGTGGAAACAGAGCCGCTGGCGAGAGGGGAGCTGAACACACACCTGTGAACACACACCTGTGAACACACACCTGTGAACACACACCTGTGAACACACCTGTGAACACACACCTGTGAACACACACCTGTGAACACACACCTGTGAACACACACCTGTGAACACACACTTGACACCTGTGAACACACACCTGTGAACACACACCTGTGAACACACACCTGTGAACACACACCTGTGAACACACCTGTGAACACACCTGTGTCCTGCAGCACGTGTTCAGACACACGCTGAACACAGGCCGGACGGACACTGAAAATGTTCACACTAAATGAAGAAGTTACACTGTTAAACCATATTTTGACGGAAAGTGGAAGAATCCCATTAAATATACTTTATATCAAACGGAATAATGTTCTGTGTCACCTGTACTATTGTGCCCATTTCTTCCTTTGTCTTGTAAGCTTTGTGGGGCATTGTGAAATGCAGTACAAATTATAGTCAAGTCTCCCCTGTCCATCACTGAAATTATGATTGGTTAGCCATAAACTCCCGAAAAAGGTTTTTATTCAAATGAAAAAAACATTTCTAAAGAAAATAGTCAAAGCCATTCACTCACTCACTGAATTACCACAATATAGCGTTCAGTTTTTTTCCCCACAGGTGTGAATTGACTTTTTGTTTTGTAAGTGCTTCTTTTTCTTCCGCCTCCCCACTCTTTCTGGGTATTGTATTGTTGAGTGCTTCTGTCTGCAGGCAGACTCTTCGAAGGGGAGGTGTAATGGTGCGTTTGCTGCTGCAGCAGAATGGCTTTATTGGAGAAAGTCTTCACAGAGCCCTGCCAAACACTGCTAGATGAGTCACATTCCAGCGCTGCAATTACCACACAAACAGAGCGCTGCACCACTGATGCCAGCTGATGGATGTTATTAGTACCCTGCTCTCTCTCTCTGTCTCTCTGTCTCTCTGTCTCTCTCTCTCTCTCTCTCTCTCTCTCTCTCTGTCTCTGTCTCTCTCTCTCTCCCTTCTAAGAACTCTCTCCCTACATCACTCTCTCCACTTCCCAACTGGTCTTTCTGTCCCTGATTTCCCCATCTCTCTGTCCTTCCAACTCATCACTTTCTCTCCATTCATTATTTTCTTATCTTTCTCTCCCAGTCCTGTTTGCCAGTGTGTCAGTCAAGTCTGGGAGTGTTTAGAAGCTAACTGAGCGCTGGAGCCCAGGGCTGGAACACCCCAGCGGTGGAAGGGTGTGTTGTCTGCATGACCCCATCAGCCTCCGCTAGTGTAGATCCAGGCTCATCCATCTATGACACCAAGGTCATTATGCACGCTGTCTCCCCCCTTTGGCTTTACAGCAAGGTACATAGAGACACGGCTCTCTCCCGGCACAGATCAATGTACCACAGGACATGTGTATGCACAATCTGTCTGCAGATCAGTAGGAAGCTCAACGCTTTATGCTGCATGCATGTTCACACACACACACACACACACACACACACACACACACACACACACACACACACACACACATGTGCACAGACACACACAGTGGATCATTCATCTCTGTCATCGATGTGCGGTCTTAATCTTTTTAGTGCTGCGTGTGGCTGTTATCCGTCATGGCTGGCCGGACGCTGGCTGTCATTGGACACGGAGACTGATGTCTCATCCTGTGGATGTGGAGCGAAAGTGATGTGTTATTTCACCTCTTTACCTCTCTCCATCATCCTGCAGAGTCATCAATGGGAAAAGGAAGAATCCCAGGTATGTGATTTATGCAACATGACTGTCGTCTAACATGTGCAATCATCTGGGATCTGGAGAGTGCATGTGTTTGTGTGTGTGTGTGTGTACATCAGTGAAGCTACTAATTTCCTGTAGCCAGGACATCAATCAGAGACGAAGAGTAAAATCAGACAAATTGCAAGGTTACACTGTCTCTTTCACACATCTTAACTAGTCTCAATAGAATACATGTATTGCTAATCTCTGATAAATGATCAATCGTATCATAGCATATCAGGGCCATGGACTGCTAATCTGATGGGAAATTATAGATTGTTCTAAGTATTATCTATCAAATTATTCTAATAATAAATCAATATGAATAAAGCAGCACAATTAGTATGATATTCATAATCTGCTAATGATGATCTCAATATGTAACGTGATTGGAGGTAACACTTGTTTATGGGCGTTATTGCATAGCTGTCACAGAACGTGTGAGGCAAAATGCGACACGTCTCTTGAAACGTCACAGATTTAATTGAAATCAGAGAAGGGGGTGATTTTGAAAGAGAATTCAATCAGAAAGACCTTAATGTTGGAGTGTTTTCTTTAGACGCATGATACCAAACCAGGCCCACTCTCTTGGCTCATCTCCTCTCCTTCTGGTTCCCTCGCTGCCCATGTGTACTAGTGGCCGTGATCAGATTTCTCTGTGGAGAGCTCAAGGATGAATGTTCACTAATGCAGAGACAGCGTTGGTCCTTGGTCTGGTGTTTAAGGCCTCGCTACACTCGTCCTTCATTAACACCATCCATCTCTTCTTACCTCCGCACTGCCTCCCACTCTCTCTCTCTCGAAGGCCTCTTCCACCAAAATGCACACACACACACACACACGCACTTACAGTGGGATGCTTTGTGTCTCAGGCTTTTTGAGTCTGAATTGTAAGGACCACGATGGCCTGTTGCCGTGGTGACTGGTCTAGGGACCGGAAGCAGAGTTGTGGAGGGTGCTCTGATAGGTCACGGAACTTTTCACAACAATGCCCACTCACAACAATGCCCAATCACAGTCACAACTATTGACTGCAACATTGCACATGCAAGTGTAAACATTTTCATTTTGACATTTAGCTGAGTACCACCAAACCACCATTTTGTGGAGATTACAAAATTCCAGGGGGGTCCATCTCCATAGAAGGACTTTCTATTACTACAACTGAAGCTCCATAATAGTATGTAGCATCCACAGATCATCAGTAGAATCAGAAACATGCTATCACATACACACAAACCTTCTGTACTTGATCGATAAGACTCCTATTGTACAAAGATAGGCTTGTCTCTCCATCTCTACTGCTGTGTTTGAAGAGTCATTGAACATAACAGGCACAGAAGCCATGTTACCTATGGACAGCAGCATTCAGAGGCATGGGAGAGCAGAGATCACCGCCTGACATTTCCCTGACATTTCCTGCCATGTGTGTAAAACACACACTCTTGCACAGTTCCACCCACGGCAAACACGGAAGCACATACACCCGTTCTCTCTCTTTAACAGAATCTCTCCACTCTAACCCCCCCGCAGGCTCAGTTCACTGTCAGTTAACCCGCCGCTCCTCCACCCCTCTCCTCTTCTCCTCTGCGTTATTCCCCCCTTTCTCTCCATCCTTCCGTCACTCTCGTTCTTTCTCTCTGAGGGTCTTTCTTTCTAAAACACACGATTTACCTCTCCATGGTGACTGTAGCCTTCAGGCAGGTGAGAGTACTCCTCAGCTGTAGTACACTCAGCGGCAGGGTTCAAGTGCACAGAGTACCGTTCATCTAGGGTGGGTGTTCTGTGTTTGACCATCAGGGGAGGACAGGGAGAAAGGTTATTGGGGGGAAACAAACACAAAAGCTTGTTTTTCTACGTATCTTCATTGCAGCACACTTGAAACATCGTTCATATGTACCAGAGCCTGAATATTGTCCTGTAATATGGGAGGCTTGTGCAGTGGGGGGTTGATAGGACATCATTTCACATCATTACCTGGATGCAGAAGCACACAGGCATGGGTACACCACATGGTTGGGCGAGCCAGATAGTCACTGTCAATGACCTTGAAGTGATTTAAGCCCTCGGGCCCTCAACCAGTCGCTGCAGAGTGATGACAGCAACGGGGGCATCCACAAACACAGTCAGTCACGGATGGGCCTCGCACAGGTGATGTGTGCGACTGTTGTCTTATGTGACTGCACCTTCTGACCCTGTGGCAGAATGTCTGCTGTGTGTGTGTGTGTGTGTGTATTTACACTGTGTGTGCCCGCTGTTTGGCAGGGCATTGTCCTCCCCAGTGGACAAGACGGGTCATTTCCTCAGTCTGTGTTTGGAGGCCAGCCCCGTGGGGGTGGAGACAGACAGACTGACCCTGAAACAGAGCAGGGGACGTGACTAGGTTGGCCAACTTCCACATAACTCGGCTCCTCTCTCTCCTGTGCTCCACCTCTCTCACTCGCACCTCTCTCTCCTGTGCTCCACCTCTCTCACTCCTCTCTCCTGTGCTCCACCTCTCTCACCTCTCCTGCCACCTCTCTCACTCCTCTCTCTCCTGTGCTCCACCTCTCTCACTCGCACCTCTCTCTCCTGTGCTCCACCTCTCTCACTCCCTCTCTCCTGTGCTCCACCTCTCTCACTCGCTCCTCTCTCTCCTGTGCTCCACCTCTCTCACTCGCTCCTCTCTCTCCTGTGCTCCACCTCTCTCACTCGCTCCTCTCTCTCCTGTGCTCCACCTCTCTCACTCGCCCTCTCTCTCCTGTGCTCTCACTCGCTCTTCTTCTTGTTCATATTATTTCCCTGCAGAGACGAGGCTGAGGTGTGAGCACATAGCTGATGACATCCTGGAGTTGAGCCTAGCTGGGCTAGACATAGTAAACCCTGTAACCTCAAGTTAAAAGTTCTGAAGAAATGTAAAGACACAAAGTAATACGTGGTCCTCAGAGACAGACTGTCCCATTTTTTTTTTGTAGTTTTCAAATAAAGTGGGTTCAACAGAAGTGATTAACAGCCTGTTTCATATGTCTGACAGGGACTGTCTTTCTATTCAACACCTGCTGTTCTGGAGATGTCTAGCAGGACCCTGCGCTTCCTGCTGACAGAAGACGGACGTCCTCGACGTGCCTGACTGGAAATCAAAAGTGACAGCTGAACAACAACATGGGCGTAGGAGAGCTTGGCACACAAATGAACTCCACAACTACCTGTGAATAGTAAACAAGCCAGTAAATAGAAAGTGAAACTGAGAGGAGGGAGGGAGGCAACATCTATCAAACTGCCAGTGAAAGATGGATCTACCACACATAAAAAAACAAATTGCATAAGAAAAAGTATTGCAACAATTCTGAACACATTTGGCCTGGGTATTTTAGGAGAATATTATGCTGCAGCAAAAAACCTGCTCACGTTGTTTCAGGATATTTGCTCCAGTTTCTAACTGAATAAAATTAAAAGAGATGTCATTAGTAGGTGAGTGCATTTTCTAACATAGCTTTTAACTTCAGAGGCTAAACAACAGCTACAAGTGTACGAGAGAGGTAGAGATTATGTTTGTTTTACTGCAGTAATTAGCAGTATGGCAGAGGGAGGTGAAGTGTGACAACTAATTTCACAGTCAGGTGGCTGAACAGCGCCGCTGTCGAGAAGCCTTTATGACCCAATAAACACATTATCTGGCTGCTGAACACTAACCCTGACGCGCACCACACACTTAAACAACAACAGTGCTGAATCCTAGGGTAACTGCCGAAACGTTCCCGCCACTTTTCACGTTTTAATACAAGCACTGAGATGGACAATGGTGTGGGGAGCACCATGACTGGGTGTGAGGAACCCCCACACTGACACAATGCTGTGTCATCCCCTCAAGGTGGCGTTTAGCTGGAACATGATCAGTTTGTCTTGTTTGATTCAACATGGTGACTTGGTCCCATTCCTAAACTCTGTAGCAACCTGTTTACACTGGTATTATTAGATTCCATCCCTCCCCATAAAACAAGTTTACTCAGGGCTCTTTGAAACAGGGTATCCCAAACTTTATTTTCTGTGTCAGAAGAGTACCATGTAGCGCAATCACAGTTAGTGTACTTCCTTCTTATTAGTCTGTGTGCAACACAAAGAAAATTAAAACACAGAGGACATCAACAAAATAAGAAAAACAAAAATCATCATCATTAATTGAACAAAATCAATAAACCCAACAAAAGACAAAACAAATAGCAAACTAAACCCTGTGAAAGAGTCTAAACAGACAGTAGAGAGGGAGGAGGGCCGTGGAGAGAGAGGAAAACGGAGGACAAGCAGAGAACTGGAAAAAAAGAGAGAGAGAGTCTGAGAAAAAAGAAAGACTACATGAGAAAGATATTAATTGATATTCGAACCCTGAAAGAAAGAAGCCCTCCCTCTAAGCTGCGGGGTCAGGGGTCAGGGGTCGGGGGTCAGGGGTCGGGGGTCAGGGGTCGGGGGTCAGGGGTCAGGGGTCGGGGGTCAGGGGTCGGGGGTGGAGTCCGACAACGGATGTGATGAGCCTCTACTGCAGGCAGACAGAAAGAAAGTCATACAGACAGACTGGTAATATGGCATACTATCCACTGACAGAGGCAGACAGACAGACAGACAAGCAGAAAGATAGACAGAGAGACAGACATCCACACAGACAAGACTGAGGCATCTGATCCAGGGAGAGTGAGATGCAGCATGTTGGACACGACAGACACCACACCCCAAGTGAAGGAGAACCACCGGGCAGATAGCAGAGTCTGAACACCACACAGCACAGAGAGGACAGAGAGAGAAGCTATATAGAAGAACAAGCTCCAAGCAAAACTAGAAACTATACTTCTCCAAAAAGGCAATATTTGTCATTCTTGAGTGTAGTGAGGTTTCTCTTTTAAATAAATATGTAGAATTCTCTAAGATAGCGTGGAGGGTACGACCTCACACTGTTAACAATGTACAGTATATACATATGATCTCTTCAATGACAAAATAGCCTTTGATGTACATATTTCTCTTACACCTGTCAAATAACACAACCAGGTCAATAGAAGCAAGCAGTGTTGTCTGTACAAATACCCATGCAACTCTCCCATGTTCATAAGATACGTAACTCTTTAAGCTCTCTGCTGCATTCAACAACATCAGATATTGCCTTTTCTTCATAAAATGGAATCATGTGCAAGTTACCAAAAGGATGTCATTCAAATGACACAAACCTAAAACAAATGTAGGTCCTACTTAGGTTAAACAAATAATAATAAAAAAGTCCAAATCTATACAACATTCAAACCTCCGTCGACTTTAACGAATGGGATACTGCTAACTATATACAGACATGTCATCATCATCCATGCACAGTGTGAACAAGTAGCACATCAACATTCCCAAATATGGACATGGCATAGGGGAGGGACAGGGAGTTTGCGGGAAGGGGAGGAAAAGGGGGGGCAGGATGGCGGTTGTGGGGAGAGGAGCGAGGGAGAAGGGCGAGGGAGAGGGGCGAGGGAGAGGGGCGAGGTCACAGAGAGAGAGAACGGCTGCTGCACAGGTTAGAAGGTGCAGACGAACACACACACCATAGATACACATGCTGGGCAGGGCGAAGTCCTGTAGCTTCTCTGCACCAGGACACAATGTATGGCTGTACTTCACATGTTTTTAGTTTTTATATTAAGCTGTTAATGTTCTCCCTCTTCTCCTCTTTTTTTTTTTTTTTTTTTTTTTTCATTTTTTTTGTTAGGTCGTCAGTTCACTCTGTTTTATTTTTATTGTAGACGTCATGGTAACGTTTCTTTTCCGGTCCGAGTGCAGTCGGAGCGGGTGTTGGGCTGGGTCGCTCTCAGCACACTCCCAACAACTGTCATTTTCAAACAAAACATGGGAACCAGTGCCATGTTTCTCCTTCACTTGGAAACCCCAGTCCTGCCCCAGAAAGAACTAGAAGATATAAAGCTACTCTTCTAGGTTTTGGGGAAATATTCATTTTCTTCATCTACCTCTACTACAAACCCCATTCTACCCACCATCAAATTGACCTTTTCCAATCCTAAACCAAACCTTAAGACCAACACCTTTTGTACTTGTGCATCCACTTCCTCCAGTACGCTAAGGTAAGGCCCTGGGGCTTGGTGGGACCCTTCTCATTGGTTTGTGAGCAGGTCTCAGGTGAGGACAGCCAGGGTGCACCCCGGGCCCTGCGCTCCAGCTCCAGGCGTGGTGCGCGCCCGATACAAACTGCTTTAGAAAGGTTACGCTCTGGACTGAAACAAAATCTCAGGCCCACGGACAAACCTTGTTTTTGGTTGTCATTACGAAACATCGCTTGGTTAGAAAACCCACATCTCTGTCTGAGGCAACCTGGAGTTTCCCTTAGAAATGGTTCCCTTTGGCAAAAGAAGGGGTAAACGGTATTATGAGTTCCATATAAATCGTTATCGTTAAACCCTACAACCCCTGGTACAACCACCCAGAAGCTTGATTCAAAACTTTGTGGGGGGTTTGTAGTGTAAATGACAAGAGAACTAAACATTTTGTCATGTTCAAATTGACCTATACCAGTACAACTACCTCTAGGTTAAACATTTACTTCATTACATTAAGTTACACATCAAGTATAATGTATAAAACAAAATCAGCAGGAAATTCTGGGTCATTCAGCATACAGTACCAATTTTGTTAAAAATTGAACCAAGCCCGTCTGAATTATTCAGGCCGTCTGTCTTTCCCCCAAACACACTCACATGCTCACATGCTCAGACACACACACGCCCTAATGCGCACACACACACACACACACACACTCGCAGTCACACCCAAAAGCACAGGCATCTCTGATTTAGCTGATCTTGACTAGTAGTAACAGTCTTGAAATGTAAACCTTTCTGTGGTCTCATGATTGGCAGATTGGTAGATTATCAAGGTTGCATCGTTAAAACAGAACTATCCTTCACCTCAGGATATACACAGCCAGAGGATTTGAACTTTGACCCTCAATAAAATATCCCTACAGGGCCAGTGAAGTGTAGAAACCCTCTAAATCTACATATCTAACCACCACTATGCTTGACGCCTCCCGGGTTAAGACCATGTTTAGGACCTGAAATCCCAACATTTTTCAAATCGAAGACGAGAAGGAAAGAAACTGCCTCATTGAGAGGCTGAGGAATTGGGGTGGGGGCTGGAAATGGGGCATGTTGGATAGAAAAACGATCACCATGGTTAGAGGTTAGGGGGTAAAGAGTTGATTGCAAAGCCCTTTAGGGTTGAAACTGATACACTGAGCAGTCTGGGAGTTTCTTGGACACACGGGGGGGGGGGGGGGGGGAAGAGAACCAATGAGAGAGGCTGCTAGGAAACTGGTAGCCAATCAGTCAACTGTAAGGAACTGCTTATGTCTGTGTTAGGATGCAACCATTATTCAAGCCTGGTGGTGACACATCTGGCTAGCTAGCTCAGGTATTTCAAAAAGCACTATTTACGTTATACGAGTCTTTTGTTGTCAAAAACAAACATATTAAAGGTAAAAACACAGTTAACCTTCTTGATTTCAGTCCTCAGCATCGGTTCTACAACAAGGTCAAACAACAAAGCACCAGCAGCTTTCCTATTGGCTGTTCGATCCAAGGTCACACAAGGTCGTGACCTTTACTGCGTTCCAACTGTCTACCCTTCACTCGTGCGCACTGGTGTACTCCCACTCATGCATGGAAAGGCATTGGATAGGTGTGAGTGGGGGGTTAGCGAAAGCATACCCATGCATGTTGGTAAAAGAGTGTCATTTCTGGAGGTGAAAGGAAGAGAATGGGAACCCAGGCACTTTCTCTCACACACACACACACGCACACACATGCACACACACACACACACAGACAAACAGAGAGACAAAAGGCTTTTCTCCCAGAATCATCACCATCATCTGCGTCTCCTCTCTTCCGATTGGGTGTTCAGTTCATGCATATACATTTACATTAATAAAGATGGCGGTTGGGGGAGGTTCATAATAATTGGGGTTTCACTCAAGAACGATTATGCTTTGTTTTTCAATTGGAAACAAGCTTCAGTCTTGGCTGAACGGGCAATGCTGTTTCTGAAGGGGGTTGCTGTAGTTAAGAGACATGCCAAACAGCCCCCCCTGTGGGACAGGAGGACACATACAAGAGCTAGCGTTGAGCGGACGTTTGAGGGAAAGGGTCTCTGTCCCGGCCCTGGGGAGGGGGTGGAGGAGGGGGGGCGTGGGGTGCTCATCTTCTCTGTTAAACCAGTTCTATTATTTTAAGACTATAAGGGGGTGGGGGGGAAGTGTGTGTGTGTGGGGGGGGGGGGGGTAGAAATATCCGTATTAACTGGGGGAGGGAAGAATGGGTTGGATTAGGGGCGGGGCAACATGAAAGACAAGAAATACAGTTTAGCCCCAAGTCCTCCACCTTCCATCTCCGCATTCTCTTCCCCACTCCTCGAAGCTGCACCTGGCTCTTCTACGCCGCTCTCCTCCTCCCTCCCTTCTCTCCGTCCAGTGTGTGGGGTGGGTGTGCGTGCGTTCGTTTAGAACCCCTGGACGTGGCAGTAGGCCTCCAGGGAGGAGAAGAGAATGTACAAGAGCCACAGGCTGAAGAACAGCATCGTGGTCAGGACCTTGGCAGTTCGCGGCCCTCCTAGCTCGCCCCCGATCTCCGGCCGGCGCCGGTACATGAGCGTGCCCACGCAGATGAAGGCGAAGATGGTGAAGAGGGTGACGGAGAAGGCCAGGCTGCCGGGGTCCACCTTGAACTCCCTCCCCTGGCTCTGGTGGTAGATGGCAGCGATGGACCAGGCCACGCCGATGCCCAGGAACACGTTGACCGCATTGCTGCCCGTCACATTGCCGATGGAGGCGTCTGCATACTGGTCCTGGATGGCTGCCACCTTGCTGGCAAAGGTGTCTGGGGAACGATGGAGGGACGGGGGGAGCAGAGATAGGGTGACACGGTGGGGGAGAGAGGGGGGAAGGGGGGGTAGAGAGAGGGTGACACGGTGGGGAGAGAGGGGGAAGGGGGGTAGAGAGAGGGGGGGGAAAGAGGGGGGAAGGGGGGTAGAGAGAGGTGAGAAAGGGTCAGAAGAGAGATAAGGTGGAAAGAGAAGGAGAAAGAATGGGAGAAAGGGGTATAGGAAAGGAGGGGGGGGTGAAAAATTCAAAGCCAGAGATTAATTCAAAGATTTTTTAAACCCTGCCTAGTATAAAGACTTCATTGTCCAGCTAGATTGTAGCTAAACAACCGATTATATAGTCAGTGTTGCACAATGTACCATTTTCTACTGAACACAGAACAGTTTGGAAATAGTTTTGGACATTCTTTAGGGTGATACTATAATTGACCTGAAAAGGATTCTCTGTCTGTTAATCTGTAGGTATAGCTCTACAGGTTAACAGTTTTCTGAAAGTACAGCAGTACTTTTAAAAAGAGTCCTCCATCATTTCTTTCCAGCTCTGTCTTGCCAGCACTGGCCAAAACCAGTCAGCAACCAACACTGTGAGCATCTGAGTTGGTTCAACACTAATTCTCTGAAGTGGTGTTCTCGGTCTCAGTTACCGTGGCAGCAGCCCACAGCTCAGCGCCTCAGCAGTAAGTCAGGGCGAGAAGCCTAATGTGTTAGATGTTCTTTCAGTGGCCGGCACCTCTTCTTTTCAGTCTCTCTCTCTCCCATCTTTTATCCTTTGTAAACCCCACAACATCTCCCCCACCTCTCCTCCTTGCTACAGAGAGAGAGAGAGCACTGTCTTTCAGCTGCTGCCAGGCAGCCAGGGGAACCGAGGAGAGGAGAAGAGGAGAGAAGAAAGGAGGAGTGGAGGGAGAGATGAAGATGGAGTAGCGAGGGCTAAAACAGTTGGAGAGGAACAGGCGGGAAGCCAAGCGAGCTGGAAGAGTGTCCCGTTTGCCTCGGAGGAGTCCGACTGGCGCCAGCAACAGCCAGCTGGAAAGGGCACCGGATTGGTCCCAGGTGGCCCCATTCTCTGGGATGCCTTTCAACCACACTGACTCGGACACGGCACAGGGCTGTCAAGGAGCAGGGTACCAAGGGCCGGACCTTGAGCAGTGACTGGTGAGAATGTGAGAACTGCGGTCTGAAAAGACTGAAAAAGACATTTAGGCCCGTCCGAATAAACACACACACATGGACACACACACACACACACACATGGACACAAACACACACACACCTCTCCCCTACAGGCAGACACACTGACAGGAGTGTCTTTGTGTTCCTTATCACATGTAACAGGGGGACAGATCAGCCCTTGCTCAGAGGGCAGAGTGCCCTAGGCCCCCCAGGCCCCCCCAGTCCTCCTGCTCCCCTGACTCACTTCCTGTTACAGCCATGTATTTATGCAACACTGTCATGTAACCCAGCCATGGAATACAGCCACGTAACCCCCAGTGGAATGGAGGCAGTCAGGTGTCCAAAACAGGACAGAGAACCTTGCCTTTTGAATGCTCCCTCTCTCTCCTTCTTGCCTTTGTTCCTTCTTCATTGGTACGGTGACAGTATCTGTTTCTCTGGCTTTGTGCTGCGGAACAATATACCTCAGTGATCTCACACTGCCCTGCAGAAACTGGAAATGTCCCTTCAGCGGAACAACAGGACCCTGGCACAGAGCACAAGAGGAGGAACAATGGAGGCTGGACAACAGAGCTGAGCCACGGCATGTGTTCGACAGGTGTTAGAACAGAGGTTGGTGTAGAAAAGCATGGCTCCGCTCCACTGCTGAGCAGAACACGTTGAGATGAAACACTGACGCTATTGCTTCCTCACACCTCCTCGTAGACTGCGGCTAATACAGTACACACACACACACACACACACACACATACACACACCATGTTGAGTGGATGTAAACATTGACTCAAGAGTTGGAGGAGGTGCTAATTGGCTAAACAAGGGGAAGTAAAAACAACTGGAACTATTTTTAGATGTCACTTCACGGAACATTTTGTCACAAGAGGGGCTCTCTGGGAGCTAACCTATGCAACCCTCTTTATGAACATGTGCAGGTCGAGGCACGCGAACTCGGGGGCCCGCGGTAGACCTGGGCTTTACCTGTGCAGTATAAGCCAACACTTCATCATTGACATACCTCTGGAGGCAGCATAAAAGCTAGATTCAGGGGTTTCTATATAAATGGGAGGTGTTATTTTTCCACAGCCTCCAGGGGCAGGCAGGGCTAGCCTGCTCTGTGTCACAGCTCCATGGTGTTTGTTTCAGACTGTCTTCAGCCCTGAGCAGAAACAATCAGAAATGTTCCCATCGGCTGAATAACCAAGACAAACCAGGTTTCTCTACCTGCTGGTTCCTCTCTCGGGTCCTGTGTGTGTTATTGTCTGGAGCTGCAGTGGAACGGGAGGTGGATGTTAAGTCCTAACAAATCCTGCTCTCCTGAATGCAGCTTCTCAGGGGTGAAATACTGTATGTGCGTGTGTGCGTGCATTGTCAGCGTACTACATCATACTCATACCCACGAACGCTAACTAGGATGACAAGAGCACACCTGAGCCTTGTGAAAAATGACTCCATGCTAATGAACATGGGTGGTTTAGCGACGCGGTGGTGTGTGAGTGTGTGTTTGTGTGAGTGTGCACATGCGAGTGTCTGTGTGTAAGTGACGTGTGTGTGTTGGTGCTGAAAGGCAGGAGACAGGAGACGAGGTAAAAGGTTTGGAGTGGGCCACCGCACACGCATGTTTCTTTCACACAGAAAGATGCACACTGGTGTCTGCTCTTGTAGCAGTAACACACACACAGCCCTCCTCCACTTACACCCTTCCCTATAGATGCACACTTTGCAGCTCACCATTAGTCATGCCAGCTCAGCTCAGAGTGTGTGGTCTGTGTTCTACCTTAACGCTACTCAAAGCGCTTTGCATTTTTGGCCTGAAGTTTCCTGGAATGAAGTTTACAGGAATTCTAATCTTTGAAACAAGCTTTATTCCTTGAACAATAATAATAATAAATAAATATAAAATCCCTCACTTTATGGAAGCGGACCACTTCTGACCCTCATCCCAGCCCTGGCGAGTGTTGGTGCAAGTCTTACCGGGCACGGAGGTCCCCAGGGCCACAAACACCACGGCGGTGACCGAGTCCTTGAGCCCCACAGTGCAGCCGAAGTGAGACGCCAGGTCCCCTATGAAGGCGGTGAGCAGGCCGATCATGCAGATGGACACCACGAAGCACGCCCAGCCGTTCCAGTAGTCGGTGGGGGGCACGAAGGCAAACAGAACCTTCCAGAAGACGGTGAGGAAGTGCATGACGTAGTCGAAACAGGACGGCAGCTTCTCCTCGCCGCACTCGTCGTCGTCGTCATCCTCACCTGAGAGAGAGATGGGGAGAGAGATGGGGAGAGAAAGAGAGATGGGGACAGAGAGAGACAGAGAGAGAGACAGAGAGAGAGAGATGGAGAGAGAGAGAGGCGTTTAAAAGAGAGAGATTTAAGCAGTCTCTCCTAACCAACTAGTCGTGTAAAAACAGCCTTCCGCTTCCAAAGTTCCAAGAATTGTATCGTAAAAATATCAGTCCATCCTGGTAATGAGGAAGAAGTATAGCTGGAACCAAACAGGTTGATGTCCTGCATCTCAGCAGGCTACAACTGGGATGTTCCCTGTCAGCAGGGAGTTAGCGATGTGACCTGGCTGTCGTGGCTGCTTGACTGCTCCTCGTATCTCAGCTCATTGGAGTTTAATCATCGCCTCAGGCTTGGACTACAGCCAGCCCGCTAATCCACACACACACACACACACACTGCTAATCTTCAGTGTGCGCATGTGTGTTTCTTGAATAGATACATGTGTGCAGTGAACACCGGTGTCTTTGTAAAAAAGCACACAAGCCAAGCAACCAACACGTTATTCTGAAGAACACTTAACTGCATTTAACCTCAACTGTAAAAGCTTATGATATACGGGAACTGGGCCTAACCCTCTGAAGTCAATCTAAAGTGACAAAGTAGAGCAATTTGAATATTTTCTTCTCCTAACTAGTGGTGTGTGAAAAGGCTGGCAGGACACACAATGCCATTTATCTCCCAAATGCCAAACACAATTTTCACTCCCATTTTTAACAAGGCAAATTCTCAGCAACAGGATACAGAAAAGGCCAGCACAAAGATATTCAAAGTGCTCTCAATTTTGAAAATTGCAGACACAGACAGGGACCCACACATGCATGCACACACACACTGCCAAATCCATCTCTGCTTCCCTGTTACGCACGCAAACAATCCTGTCAGCCAGTCAGATAGCTTGTTCCAGAAGCTTCTATGAGGAAAGAAGACACCGTGTAGGCCTAATGAGAGACGCATCGTAATAAATAATTTAGGACCTGATCTCTTCAATCCCAGCATGCCCTGCCATCGCTCCAGTCACGTAGTCGCGTAGTCATGCACACCTCTGACCCTTTGTCTGGTCCACGCACTGCCAGGCCAGAGGCTGGAGTCTGGGGTACGATGCACCAGGAAGTGCATCGTGCATCAAGTACTCCATGGAAGTGGTGTATGCAGTGGACATGCGTGGAATCTAAATGTGTGTTGGTGTGTACTTGTGTGTGGGTGTGTACTTGTGTGTGAGTGTGAGACACAGAGGGAGTGCATCTGCATACAGCCGGAAAAGATTTGCCGGAGCCAGAGGAGACAGCTCAGGTGGGTACATAATCAATTTCCTTTCCGTAGCATTTGGTGCTAATCTGGAGCAGATAAACAACCCTCTCCTTAGTCTGAGCGCTAACAGGCTAATGACAGCATGGATATCATTAACACCCCAGATTATCATACATTATCTCTCACCTGTCACTTATTCACTCATGCAATCACACACACACGCACACGCACACACACACACACACACACACACACACACACACACACACACACACACACACACACACACCACACACACACGCTTGAAAACGCACATTTATCTGGCAGAACATTAGCCTAGCATTAATATTCCTATCAGCTCCTAACATTACCATTTTACACTGGCTCATTTGAACGGTTCCATACTTCTTGCTTCTCTCTAAGCCTTAGAGACAGAATCAGGAGACGTGCGACTTGGCAGAGTAAAAGAAGGATCCCGAGAAAGAGGAGTGGAAGGCCCACTGTGGCTGACTAGAACACACAGAGACGTTACACACCCAGCCTGTTTCTGAAGCTCACGGAGGTACAGTGGTTACTTTGTGACTGCCAAGCACACACAGGGGAATAGACCCCGAGAAAAGTCACCCCCTCTTCATCTGAGGAAGCGACACAGTGGGACTGTGGAGAGCCGGGTCTGTGCTACATTACTGTGACAGGCTTCGCTGCTGTATCCGCTGTCTCAGGTTCTCCTCTACGGAGAGAACAAAGGAGAGGTGAAGTGAAGAAGGAAAGGAGAGGAGGAGCGTAGAGAAGAGACAGAGTATTTGAAGAGTAAAGGGTAGCGGTGAGCACAGCCGACAGTGTTTCTGTTTTGTCTGCAGCTGGCAGTCTCACAGGTGATCAGGAAGCCTTATCTGGTCCTGCCCACTGAGCACACGCTCGAGTGCTGCTCTCTGATAGGACGCTGCCAGGGACAAGGTTGGCTGCTCTGCTGTGATAGGCTGGCTGGGTAGTGGAGCGAGGGAGAGGGGGACAAGGAGCCAGTAAGAGGAAGATAGAAGTTTATCCATGAGGAGCTCAGCTCTCTCAGGGGATCACAAGACTGGTGCAGGGGGGAAGCCAGATTGAAATTCAATACACATATCTTCAATTTGAAAATACTTCAGGTGAAATTGATTTAGCGTAAACTGCTTGCTAAATCTATGTTATGATAAATCAAGTGCACCAGATATTATAAAACAAAGTGATAGCTAGATTTCTACAGATTTAAGAGACCCAGAAGCCAGGACAGAGGAATGTTCTAGTAGGTCAGTCGAGGGGAGGAGAAACACAGTGACGTTTTTCACACTTGTTAGGATACGGCTGCAGAGAAGTCAACACATTAGTCACCTCAAACAGAAGTTCTCACCAAGCTTGGTACAGCGCTGAGTGGTGCTGAGAGGACGTCAGACCAAGGTTCTAGTTGTCAGCTCCTCTGCCAGGCTCCGGCTGGGGCCTCAAACACAGGGTCCCTCAGGGTGGCTAGTCCAATGCCTGCTCCAAATGAGCCTGGCTCTATAAAAAGGACCCTCATTCACTTTGCATAAACGCAGAGGAAAGGGAGCATTCTATAATTTATGATAGCCGTTATCAGGTCGCAACCCAGGGCAGAGCAGTCGGAAGATGTGCACACACACGCAGCACATGCAAATTCACTCAGACTCCTTTCCATCCCTAGAGTGTATGTGTGTTCTATTACTTCCACAAAAATTACAAAAGCGTGATAAAGTGAGAGAAAGAGAGAGAGAGAGAACGTGAGAGACAGAGAATAAGAGAGGAACAGAGTAAAAAGGTAGGAATGGTAAAGAGCAGCCTCATGGCAACTGCACGCTAACCCTCTCCCAGCCTCCTCTGCCTCCATCACTGTGTTGATCCCAGGTCAGCCCTCCCAGGACAGATGCTAGACTGTCACTCTTCCTGGCTAACGGAGGCTCTCCTAGCACTAGGGCCGTGCCACACAGACAGGATATAAGATGAGAGCAGCTTAACATGCATACAGAGGAGTCAGGTGGCTGAGCGGTTAGGGAATCGGCCTAGTAATCAGAAGGTTGCCGGATCGATTCCCAGACGATTCCCGTCCATGCAAAATGACGTTGTGTCCTTGGGCAAGACACTTCACCCTACTTGCTTCCGGGGGAATGTCCCTGTACTCACTGTAAGTCGCTCTGGATAAGAGTGATAAATGACTAAATGTAATGTAATGTATACAGACATGAGGCTGGCAGGCTGATTAATTGGCTGGCTAGCTGATTGGCTGACAGATTGTCTGGCTGACTGTTGACGGTCCAAACACGAGCCTGGCTGGCTGGAGGGCTGGCTGGTTGCCTGGACGGCTGACCTACTGTCAGCTTCAACCGGCTTTCTAACACCCCCCACACACACCCATGCATACGGCGGCAGATGATAACTGCTGTGGAGTGTTTGGAGTAATTAAGGTGCAGTGGAGTGTGCAGGAGGTGAGGACCCCCCCACACCATCTCATCTAGACCCCTCCACCATTCTTTCACAGGAGAGAAAGGGAGAGAGACCACACCTGTTGATACGCAGAGTTTCTGTGCACGAGAGCAATGTGTTCTTGCTGAGGTCAAGAGGTCATGGAGCGGGCCTCTTAGAGTCCGCATATAGACCTGGAATGCATTTGGTCCGAACGCTCTGGAGACAGCAAGAAGGAAATATGTATAAACAGGACTTCCATGAGTTACGATGTTATCACCTGTTTGCCTTTTCTACTGTACCCCATTTAGTGACCATGCTTGACCATGTAAGGACATGTTCTGTGTACCCCATATTTTAACTAGCCTATGCACTGTATATAAGGACGTTTTGGAGACAAGTGCCTCTACTCATCTGACCACTCAGTCGTGGACAGGTCACATGATCCGAGCAGCTTGTCTAATAAACGGAGTCAACTCTTTTTCATTGTCGTGCATCTTTCCGGCCTCCCACTGACAGATTTCATCCTATCACCTGTGTGCCTGCTGAAGACATAAAAGCATGGTTCCATGTAAGTGCTTCCAGAGAGAAGATAGGGAGACAGGCTGGGCGAGGACGAGGCGTACGCCTTCGGAGCAGGGACAGAGACGGGAGCTGAGGGACTCATCTCTTCATGTGGTACAACCTGAGAGAACTCCCTCTCCCTTTCAGTCTCTCCCACCTTCTCTCTCTCTCTCTCTCTGTTCCTCTCCCATCACAGGCTACCTCTGTTTCTCTTGGTGAGGTTCCTTATCATCAAACATGGTAAAGTCACCAGAGAGAGAGAGAGAGAGAGAGAGAGAGAGAGAGAGAGAGAGAGAGAGAGAAAGATAGTCAGAAAGAGAAAGAAGGCACTAATCCGATGAATACACAGTCTACATCCTTTGTTCTACTGTTCTACTGCTAATGCAATAAAAGGTTCCCTTACAAATCCCCTTTATCGACACACACACACCTTTTTCTAAGCAGGAGTGTTGGAAGTGGAGGCCTGCAGCAAGTCTGTGTGAATCATGCAGATCATCGATCAAAATCAAGCTTGTCTTCTTACAAGGTAAACACGGGGGGGGGGGGGGGTGGTATGGAATAAAGGATTTATTTTTGTTGTTGACTTTTCAAATGACTTTTCAAATGTTGAAAATGTCAAATGTTGTGTGTCATGCACACACAAACAAACACACTTAACGCATCTGTAAACAGGTTTTTCTCTTTCAACTTTCTCCTGAGTGCTGCCACAACACAACTTATCTGTAGAGAATTCTCCATTAACCATGGTCACCCCCCCCCCCCCCCACTACACACGCACACACAGAGCCTTGTCTCCACTCAACAACAAAAAACACACACACACACGTTCTCGCCCCCCGCACCCAGTTTAACGAATGACATTTCAGGAGGCTTTTAAGGGACGGTTTTAAGTGGTCTTTTTCAGATTCAGGGCTAAAGCACAGATTTAATGCATTTCAAAAACAGTTATCTTTGCTCCAGTGTTCGTGGGATGGATAAGATACAGATAAAAAGAAAGAGATATAAGCTATTATGGAGAAATCTAAGCAAGGCTTCAATGATCTCTCTCCCTTTCGAAACCTGATTGCTGGAGACATGGGAGAGCGACCGTATGACACACCGCTGAGACAGGAAGTGATGTTCATGTATCCTGTTTTAGAGGAGCAGGCAGCTAGAGCAGGCAGCTAGAGCAGGCAGTACGGAATCATTCACATCCCCTTTTCACTCAACCAGGACTCACAACAATCTCTCTAATCATGCCCCAGCAGGACTCCAACCTAAAGGCAACTAGACAGCCCAGTCTGGCCTGGGCCTGACCCATATGTCCCAAGTCTGGCCCCGTTTTGGCTCATATTAGCCCAGTTTGGCTGCCTAGGAGAGAGAAAGCAGGGCCAGACCAGGCCAGACAATGGCCTCTTACTGTCGTTTGAGCTTGGGCACCTGGAAGAGACAGGGCATGCTGGTAGAGAGGCAGGATGGCTGAACTTATAATTGACTTGACTGATGGTACAGAACGCAGACTGCAGGATGCATTCATGCACATACACACAGTCAGCACACAGACAGAGAGAGAGAGACATACAGACAGAGGGAGAGAGAGAGGGAGAGGGAGAGAGAGAGAGAGGGAGGGAGGGAGGGAGAAAGGGAGAGAATGAGAGAGGGAGACAGAGAGAGAGAGAGAGAGAGAGAGAGAGAGAGAGAGAGGGAGGGAGAGAGAGAGAGAGAGAGAGAGAGAGAGACAGAGAGAGGGAGAGAGAGAGACGTGTGATCTATGTCCCATGTCTGTCTGGATAACTGTGTTGATGGCAACAGTGAGAGGTCATTGAGGAAGTGTTAATTATCCTTTACTATCTCTCTCCACCAGGTTCTACAGGGAGAGTGGAACAGCAGCCAACTCCAAGCCCAGCGGAGGTGACACAAACCTTGGCGCAAATCACAGCCCCTAACCCTGGAGGAAAACATTCATATTCAACTATGAAACCAATTACAGGTTCTAACCTTTATGATATAGAAATTATTTTCAGAATAATTAAATTTCGCATGAGGAAGAAAATGACCAAAGAAAGATAAAAGTAGCAAGGGAGTAGAGGAAAGAGGCGAGCTAGGACATGATAGACTGGGCAGAAGGTGACTGGGTTCACATCCCAGATGAGACAGACTCTCATTTAACTGTAGCTCAGTCTCACCAGACGCAGCCTCGTGTCAGCCACACAGCTAGCTAGCTAGCTAGCGCTAGCCTGTGGTCTAAGCTACGAGCAGCCGGGACAACTGGTGTGCTGTGTGTAGACTAGCCTGCAGTACAGGGGTGTACAGTACAGGCTGAGTCTGTTTCCACCCTTCTTTTATGCTGCTCATCTCTGGGCTGTTTCTCTCCTTCTCTCTATCTCTCTCTCTTCCTCTGTGCCATGCTAGTTCCAGTTGTCACAGTTCACCGGCTCTCTTTCTCTTTCTTTCTCTCTCTCTCCCCGTCTGCTGAAGGCTGACTAGATGAATCATTTCCCACAGCATCAGCTCAGGGGTGGCACGGTCACTGAGAGCCAGAGAGCAGGAACACAAGGCACACACACACACACACGTACTGAATGCATACACACTACCACACACACACACACACCTCAAACACACACACCTGCACGCTCGTACGCACACACACAGTCACACACACATGCTCTCTAATTAGCTCGACAATGATCAACCCATCATGCCCCACAAACCGCACACACACCTCCATAGAGGCCACAGAGGGGAACAGGCAGTCCTGTCAGAGATAAGATGAGAAGCCAGACCCAACAGTTTGTCTTTGTACTTTAACTAACACCCTGCTAATGCAGAGGAAGCTCTCTCCCCCTCTCTTTCCCTCTGCTCTCTGTCTCTCTCTCTCCCCCTCTGCTCTCTCTCTCCCTCTCTGCTCTCTCTCTCTCTCCCTCTGCTCTCTCTCTCTCTCTCTCTCTCTCTCCATCTCTCTCTCTCTCTCTCTCTCTCTCTCTCTCTCTCTCTCTGCTCTCTCTCTCTCTCTCTCTCTCTCTCTCTCTCCCTCTGCTCTCTCACTCCCCCTCTGTTCTCTCTCTCCCTCTTCTCTCTCTCTCTCTCTCCCTCTGCTCTCTCTCTCTCTCTCTCTCCCTCTGCTCTCTCTCTCTCTCTCTCTCTCTCTCCCTCTGCTCTCTCTCTCTCTCTCTCTCTCTCTCTCTCTCTCTCTCACTACATCTCTCGTCCTCTTTGTGCTGCACTCTCTCTCTGCGCTCTCCTTTTTCTCTGCTACGCTCTCTCTCTTTTGTAGAGGAGCACAGTAAATGGTGTGAAGGACTCCAGGGCGAGAAAAAAAAGGAAGGAGAAAAAGAGTAGGATGAGGAGGGAGGGAGGCGGCGAGAGGATCAATATTTCATGAAGCCAGTGCATTTTAAACACAGCTGTAGTTCCCTGAGAGGGATCTCAGCCACTGCAGGAAACAGGCTGCTTCTCTGCCAGGGGTGACATGTGAGTGTGTGTTCCGGATGTGTATGTGTGTGTGTGTTTGTGTTTGTGTCACCCTGCAGGGCACAGCCTCAGGAAAGGAACCACTGTACACCCTGAGGCAGATGTGAGGGACTGGGCAGATGAGTCAGAGGTGCGGTGCTAGTATGTCTGTCTTTATATTATATGTGTGTGTGTGTCTACACATGTGTGTGTGTGGGGGGGGGGGGGGGGGGGGATGTTTGTCTCCTGTCTGTCTACTTCTGCCCAATGAGTGGACCAGCCGTTGGGTTAAACTAATGCTTGTGGTCTGTGGCTATAATTCAACAGCTCTGAGCTGGCCACCCCTGGCTAGCTATTAGTCTCTCAGGGCTGCCATAAAGGCTGCCATTAAACCGTGACGGCAAGGACTGCAAGGAATGCAGCTACAAGGCTGCATTATGAGGAGCTGAATGAAGACAGATCTGCAGTGTGGAAAGGGGTCTTCTTTAGGACACTGCATTTGAAATCTAAAGTGTATTCAAACAACATAAACATGTCAGATCAAAGAAGCAGCAACCACATAATTCAGTGTCCTATTTTTCTCGTATAGAATCTAACATTCACATTGTTATGAAATCCTCTGTGGTGGGGTATATCTGAGGCGTACTTTGAAACACACACATACACACACGCACATATATCGCCTGACACACTTTAACACGCACACACACACACAAACTTCGCCTGGCAACAAAGGCTTGTTCTGACATGCTGGGCTAAGGCTTTGTTCTCACACATCGGCAGTCCAGAGTCTTCTGCAGTAGCAACCTCCACCACTAGATGGCGTCTGCTCTTACACTCACTGGAAGGAGAGAGACGCAGCTTCACTGCAGCACACGTCTCTCTCTCTTTCTCCCTCTCTCTATCTCCCTCTCTCTCTCACTCCCTTTCTCTCAGTCTGGCTGTCTCTGGACCTCATACATAATGTCATCCTTTGACTTACCCTTGATCTCTCCTATAAACCCTCTCTCTCTTCTTCCTCCTCCTCATCTCAGCTCTTCTCCCTCTGCTCTGTCTCCCCCTTTTCACCACCAACATACCCTCCCACGTTTTACTGAACAGTAGACTATAAACCCATTCAGCCAGTTCCTGTTATAACCCAGTGAAGTCAGCCTGTTAGAAATGGTTCCGATGGCTGTACTCACCAGCGCTGACAGTGATGGCCTCGATGAACTGGTCCCTCCAGCTGTTTGTTCCCACCAGCAATGCCAGGTTGGTCTTCTTGATCAGTTTGTCCACAGTGTTCTGTACAGGGAAAAGGAAACGCAGGGCTTAGAGTGCAGGCTTCAAAAAGGTACCGAATCCTCACACAGTGCTGTTATGGGAGCTGTTTCAGATGTACAATAGAGACTTTTTACGGCTATTGTATTGAGAACAAACATGAAAACAAGGCTTTGTGTGGATAGTGTCTGCTACTCTGTGATTATGATAAGTAGACAAATGAAAGAACAAATAATAAGGACTTCAGTAATTACGGCCTTGAAGGAGCTGCACAAAAGCGCATCGACGCACACACCACACGCTGCAGTGTGTTTAGGCAATATGGAGGGCACCCAGGGGAGACACCCAGCAGCCCAGACACCCAGCAGCCCAGACACCCAGCAGCCCAGACACCCAGCAGCCCAGACACCCAGCAGCCAGACCCAGCAGCCAGACACCCAGCAGCCCAGACACCCAGCAGCCCAGACACCCAGCAGCCCAGACACCCAGCAGCCCAGACACCCAGCAGCCCAGACACCCAGCAGCCCAGACACCCAGCAGCCCAGACACCAGCAGCCCAGACATCCAGCAGCCCAGACACCCAGCAGCCCAGACACCCAGCAGCCCAGACACCCAGCAGCCCAGACACCCAGCAGCCCAGACATCCAGCAGCCCAGACACCCAGCAAGCCCAGAAGCTAGGTATTCTTCCACCACGCCAGCCTCCACATATCCACAAGAAACCCTGCATTTGATCTCCTCCCCCCCCATTCCTGTTTCTCCCACATCCCTCCCAGTGGTTTCTCAGGACAGGACCAGGGCCGCTGAGGTCAGGACATCGATCCTCGCCACAGTATCTTCTTCTCTTAAGTACCCTCTTCTTCTCTTCGCCCCCCCCCCGCTACACCACCCTACATTTTCATTCCCGCCTCCCTCATCTCTCTATCCCCCTCCTCCATATCTCCCACACAGATCAGTGTATCCATCCCACCCTCGGAAAGGAGAATCTATTACCTTGCATGGAAATCTATTTCCCAAATCCATTATCCCCTCCACCCCCTCCGCCTCTTCCATGTTCGGCGGAGGGAAAATCCGATATTCCTTTCTTCTACTGTGAGGAAACTTCTATGCTAATTAAGTTTACCGGAGCCCTGCACTGTAAAAGCTGGATTGGTGTGTGCTCAGATTAGGGGGAGATGGATGGATGATTTTGGTGAGGAGAAGATAAGAATTGCCTGACCTCATTTCCTGTCCATGAGACTAGAGGGCCGATGCTGAGCAGAAGAGGTCAAGGGTGAAACCATCTCTGTGCTTCTGTAATACTGTCTGATATTTTGAGATATGCTTTATTTAAACTACCTTGAATTGACAGCTTTAGGACAACTGGACCTGACAATTTAAATCAAGCTGAACTCAAGCTTAAAGAAAGGATAGGCAAGTTTTGCAAACCTATGAATTTCTGTTTGAGTTGAAAGGATTCAAAGTCCCTCCCAACTTAATGATTGGTCGTGTTTACGACAGCCCTGCGACACCCACAGTCTGTCAAACCTTTCGATTTATTGGCTATCAGGATGTAATGATGTTTAGTTCAGCAAATATGACAATAACTGCTTTGTAACATTACCTACCCTGCCTTAAGAAAAGCCATAAAACATGTCTTTAAAAAGCAGCTTTTCCCCCCAGGAGGTCCCTAAAGCATAAACTTCGGAAAGTTTTTGTCTAAAAGTTTGAAAAAGCTTCTTCAGAGTAGCCGTGCTGGTTCAGACACAATAACAACCTCCAAGAGCCTAGGATGATGACAACACTTCAGCCAGGAAGCTACATGACTACTATCCCTCCCCCTCTCAAACACACACTCTGACACACACTCTGACACACACTCTGACACACACACACAGGGCGAAAGCCACTTTGCAAACCAGAGGACGTGATCTATCAAGCACCCATAAGCACCCGCCCATCACTCTCTCTGTACGTCTGAAGAGTGTGTGTAGGAGAGAGAGGGAGCAAAGAGCAGGCATTAGTGTACACACACACACACACACATACACACACACACACATACACCTTGATAACCATCATAACAACATCAACGTTGGGCTGAAGAGTGTGTGGGTGAAGAAAGCAAGGAGAACGCACATAGCAACACACATCTTTCACCTCCATCTCTCTTATTACATCCATGTGGGAGAGAGAGAGAGAGAGAGAGAGAGAGAGAGAGAGAGAGGGAAATGGATGACTGAGTAATTTAACACTTCAGATTTCTCCAAGACCTCCTTAGGAGGAGTGTGTGTGTGTGAGAGAGTAAATGTGTGGGAGAGAAGTAACTGAGTCTGCCTGTGAATCCAGAAAAACACCCCACACAGATGGTGCATACTCACACTCTCCCAACCAAAACCACACACCTTAAACTCGTAGGACTCCTCGATGATGACTTCTAGTTTGACGTGGTCGCCCAGCATGGGACGGCCCATGTCAGCGACGCGACGCTCCTCATCATCCTGGCCGGTCAGTGGCTCCTCCTCTTCCTTCTCCTTCACTGCCTCCTCTGTGCCGGAGAGAACCAATCACAAGCCTAGGTTAGCTGAAGCCTTCCAATCACATTCGGCAGAAATTGCTCTAGTCTGGTGAACCAACTGTACCATGACCGTCCTGTGTGAATGTGAAGAGATGAAAGGGGGAGCAAGCAGGAGGGATGGGGAGGAAGGATGGAGAGATGGAGGGAGGTGAGATGAAGGTCACATCATACAGGCATGGCAGTATTGTGTCCTCCTGACCAGGAGTGATAAGATGACTCGATCCCAAGTCCCTCAGATAACCGTTTCTCCTTCGCGTGTGTGTGTTTGTGTGCTGAGCGGCGAGGCAGAGCTGGAGCGAGAGGTGTCGCCCGGGACCAATTCAATTTCTCCCAAAGTGACAGTTCAATCTGGAGGAGGAGAGGAGCAGACTTCCTCTCTCCGTCTCTCCCTCCAGCTCACCTTCTCCCTGTCTGTCAGGTGACTGACATCTCATCCACCATCTATAGGTCTCTCTCTCTCTCGCTCTCTCTCTCTCTCTCGCTCTCTCTCTCTCTCTCTCTCTCTCTCTCTCTCTCTCTCTCTCTCTCTCTCTCTCTCTCTCTCGCTCTCTCTCTCTCTCTCTCTCTCTCTCTCTCTCTCTCTCGCCCCTCCAGTCCACGTAAACCTCGGACTACCACACTGCTCAAGGCTGGAGTGTAAATCCTGCATAGCCTCCACAACAACCCACTCCATGAAAAACCTGGGCCAGATCATAAAAGCCATATTATCCTCCCTCCAGTACTGACCAGTCCTCTCTTAAAGGGCCGGTGTATGAGATCATTAGGGCTGCATTAGTAGGGTTCTCCTTCAGTGTGTCTCTATATAATGAGGGGGTTAAAGAGATATTCCTCCACTGTGCTAATATCATTAGATGGTGTGATGGGCAGGTTAGTGTGCTGCTCGGGGCGTGAGTGGAGGTGCACTCAGGCGACGTCTCAGGTCGTTAGGTTCCAGGCCCAGGTGTTCTCTCTGCAGGCTGGGCTATTAGTACAGCGTTGCTTTGACAACCCTGAGGAGTGTGCGCGAGTGTGTGAGTGTGCGTGCGTGTGTGCCTCAGTGAGAACACTTCATCTGCTCAGGTGACATCTCAGGATTCTGGATTGGAATGGGTGGGTGTAAAGAAGTGTTAGTATAGACTACATGCTGAGAGAGAGAGTGAGAGAGAGAGAGAGAGAGAGAGAGAGAGAGACAGAGACAGAGAGAGGACAGGACACACACACACGTTCAACAATTGCGTTCTGTTTGTTGCCCAGTTCTATATGGGTTGAACAAGGTGTCAGTGATTACGCAATGTGACTGCTCCTGATAAACCATATCATTGTGCAACAGATGACCTAGTTTCCTTTGATCCTGTGTGATGGCAGCATCATCTGACAGAGAGGGTAGGCTGTGACATCTCACGTCCAGCGTTACAACCACATCCACCTACAGTGGATGTGGACCAGCTATTGTAGTGTATGCTGATACTGTACAATCAGAATGAAATCAAAAACCTTTTTTAATAGAGTACTGTACATCTGCCTCTCTCAGCATCACCCCTCAGGGTTGAAGGGCTCATCTCTCCCTCTCTCTTCCCCTTTCTCTCTCTCTCTCTCTCTCTATCTCCCTCTCACTCGCTCGCTCGCTCTGCCTGCCTGCCTGCCCACCCCTCTCTCTCTCCCTCCACCCCTCACTTTCCCCCCCTCTCTCTGCAGTTTGTGTGTAATTCGGAGGAAGAGCCGTGGGGGGCCCATGGCAGCAATCTAATTCAGCAGGGAACCATTCACAATGCCATTTCACCCGCCAGTTAGCACTGCATTGTGGGTTATGACACCAGCTTTGTTTCTCTCCAGCATGGGGGCTTGGAGCTGCTGACAAACCTCTTGTTCAGCAGAGCAGGGAAACTCAGGGTTAGGGCTCTGGGCTAGGGGGGGGGGGGGTACAGGGAATTATTTTGGGAACTACAAGCACCATATAAAGAGTCAACATGGTCATTTACAGAGAACAAACTGCGATATTATCCTAGGAGGTGATGGTTTGTTTGTGTGCTCCAGCGCTGTCTTAACCTGGGGGGGGTCAGATGGCTGAGCGGTTAGGGAGTCGGGCTATTAATCAGAAGGTTGTTGGTTCGAATCCCGGCTGTGCAAAATGACGTTGTGTCCTTGGGCAAGGCACTTCACCCTACTTGCCTCGGGGGGAATGTCCCTGTACTTACTGTAAGTCGCTCTGGATAAGAGCGTCTGCTAAAAGACTAAATGTAAACCTTGTACCCTTAACTCTAGTCTTTCAGGGGAAAAAACAAATCGATCTTGTCCCTGAATGATTTGTGATTCTCCTGATGTGAAGCCGTGGTGTTCTGGACCACCTCCGGCAACTTGTTTGTTAGCTGGCCAGCACCACCAGACCAGAAGGTCTGTGTGTAACAACCTCCGTAATGAACTCAAGGAGAGGTAAGGAGACCCAGGTGTAATTAGTGTGTCTGTGTAACCTTGTTGCCTCGCCCCCCGCCCCCCCCCCCCCCCCCTCCCACCACCACCTGCCCACCCCATCTTGGCCACAACCCTCGTCTAAGCCTCGCCGCAGCGCTCCACGGAGACGGGCAGCTGAATAAACCTGACAGCGGCGGAATGTTCCGGGGGGAGGACGGAACGGCGTTTGTTCTATAGTGCCGTCACTCTCAATCACCGGCGTGTCTGACAGGCGAGGCAGCCGGGAGTACAGGACTGGGGAACATTCTCCTCACACTCCTCCCCCCCGCCCCCCCCCCCCCCCTTCTCTCTGGACTGCTTCTCCGTTCTCCCGTTATCTACCTCGTACACCCCTCATCTTGTTCCCTTCAACTGTCCCTCTAACCTACCCATTTCTCGGCCTCTCTCTCTCTCTTTCTCTCTCTCTGCATTTGTTCCCATCATTTGTTCCACCTCCCCCTCTCTCCCCCCTTCTCTCTTCCCGTCCTCCTTCTCTCTTCCTCGTCGTACCGTGTTTCAGCAGAAGCCTCACAGGAGCCCGTTACAGGGGCCACTTCAAGCGTACAGTAGAGACGGTCTTATCTGTGTAGCCGGACTCATGTCTCTCTCTGGGGTCCTCCAACCTCCTCTGACAGCCCCCCCCCCCCGCCTGTCACACTGTGGGCTGGCCCAGAGGACAGGAGGGACATGGGTCAGGGTCTGACACCGAGAGAAGCGGGAGAAGTGTGTAATGAGATATCCTTCCATCCTCCAGAGGTCATCTGGGTGAGGCTTGATTGTGTGTGTGTGGGTGTGGGACGACGACGACCAGGAGAGGAAATGGGTGTGGCTCTCTCATGTCACACGTGTGTGGGAGTGTGAAATTAGTTTTGCACACCCCTTCAATTCAACCGATTAACCAAATGAATCACAACCCTCTCCTGCGCCTGGTCTGTATTATGAGTCTGCATGTCTCCCGCATTCAAGCTAAATGAGTACGAGTGGCAGCGTAGCCTTCGTTAGCCTGCGCTGAAGTCATTAATCACCCACATATCACTTCCTTCTCATTACATCCCCGTGGGTGTGACACGTCCTGTAATGCATACCAGCATGTATGCGCATCATGTCTGATACAGCAACACACAAACACACACACACGCGCAGTGACGTGTCACTAGAAGTCGTTAATGAATCCAGTCATTAGCGCCCTACCCCTCAGGGCTGTGTCTCTGACTCGCACAAAGGCATCTGATGCCTGGACGGACAAAGACAAGCGGACAGACGGACTAAGGGCCCTCCTTAAAAGAGAGGAAGAGAGAGGAAGAACAGAAGACAAACAGAGGAGGAGAGAAGAAGGAAGAGGCCTCCCACCGCTGCAGAAACACCACAGAGAGAGAGAGAGAGAGAGAGAAAGACAGAGAGAGAGAGAGAGGGAGAGAGACAGAGAGAGAGAGCAAGAGAGCAAGAGAGAGAGAGAGAGAGAGCAAGAGAGAGAGAGAGCGAGAGCAAGAGAGAGCGAGAGAGAGAGCAAGAGAGAGAGAGAGAGAGAGAGAGAGAGAGAGAGAGAGCAAGAGCAAGAGAGAGAGAGAGCAAGAGAGAGAGAGAGAGAGAGAGAGAGAGAGAGAGAGAGAGAGAGAGAGAGCCTGCTTGGTAGAGTCAGAGGTCTGCTCTGTTCCAGTGTGATTCCAGCTATTGTCGACTTTTCATGTCCACCTCTCTCTGCGTAGGGGTACATGTTCCTACAACTAACTATCTGTAGTTCTGTTGTTAATAGTGCTGTTGTGGTTTTCTATTCACAGTTAGAGCCAGAGTCGTGTGACATTTAAAGAAAACATACTACAGTAGGCTGCATGGGGTTTTCTGTTGGAGTTGATGAGAATCAGTGCAGAGCTTCTGAACTCTGCAGTAGCTGTTTCTTGGAGCGGTGCTGGTCTGCAAATATTTGAAGTGTTCGGTCTTTAGTACTTCCAAGGATGAGCTGCCAGATTTCATAAAGAGGAGCTTGGCCAATCCCTACTGTACATGGAGGAGGATGGGGATTTGGGGGTTAGTGTGTGTCTGTGTGTGTATGTGTGTGTGTGTATGTGTGGAGGGGCAGGGGGGCTCGTTTGAACATGCTGGCTGCCACAAATCTGTTTCTGCTTCTGTTTCCTTCTGGGCAATCTGAAAGGTTTGTGTTAATTAGTGGAGTGTGTTTATCAGGAGAAACTCCTGGGACTGCAGATAACGCTCCTTCTCTCGTTTGTTTCCTATAATATTTCTCGACGTTTCTCTCTCTCTCTCTCCCTCTCTCTTTCTCTCTGTTCGGCGTCCCTCGTTCCTCTGCTCTGCCTCTCTTTGCCTCGTTCTTTCTGTCTCTTCTTCCTTCTACACTTGTCAGTATTGTGTCTGTGTGGTTTTCAACTTGCAGTCTGTCAGCAGTACAGTCAACAGTACCCCTCCATAGACAAATGGAGTGTGACTGACTATGCCGATACAATCTGTTACAACACACACAGACACAAAGTTGGTTTTAGTTGATGTTCGTTCCACATGTTCACACACATGTGGACTATTAGATTGGGCATCATTCCATACATAAGTCTGGGCCGTGATCACAGCTTAATCAAACACACCCCATCCCTAGCCACAGCTCAGTAACAGAAGATTGAAGCAGTTAGGTTTGTGTGTTCTGGTCAGCGTTATCCTCTTATGACAGGTGCTAGCTTTGTGTCAGTGCTGAGCGAGGGTCATCTGAGTGTGACAGCAAAGCTGGACAGGGGAGGGACAGCAGAGTCACAAACCGTCAACAGCAGAAACACACACAGAAACACACACACACTGACAGCAGGCAGGCTGACACAGGGATACACAGACAGACAGAAAAGGAAATGGACAGATGGACGGACTGTGTCATAGAGACTCATCTGAGCTCCGGGGCTGGCTAGGACAGTGTGTCTCTGCAGCAGAACAGCCTCCAGAGTAAACACATGAGGCCAGGGTACAGGCTGGGGTGGGGGTGGGGGGGGGGTGTACTGGCGCAGGGACAAGACTATCACTAACTGTCACGGTTATAAAAGACAAGTGTTTTAAAAAGGTACAGTATTTCCTTCCTTTTTAAGTCAGTATATACTGTGTATGTGACCGTGTTTAGGTGTGACTTTAAACTCTAGTCGGGTAGTACTAGCTCAACAGGGATGTTATGTTTGATCTTCAGACAAGCACACACACACACACAGACACACAACCAACCACACAGACACACACACACACACACAGCTCCATATTTATCCCTGGTACTTTGAACTGAGATAATCTCCCACGTTTAGGGGTTTTGGTAAACACAGGAGTATTAAAGACTCCAGAGAGGAGATATGACTGAGAACATTGGATAGGAAGAAATGAGGAGGACGAGATAGGAACAATTCATCCTCTCCGTCTGCCTGGCTTTCAGAGTGTGTGTGTGTGTGTGTGTGTGTGTGTGTGTGTGTGTGTGTGAGTGTGTGTGTGTGTGTGTGTGTGTGTGAGTGTGTGTGTGTGTGTGTGTGTGTGAGTGTGTGTGTGTGTGTGTGTGTGAGTGTGTGTGTGTGTGTGTGTGTGTGTGTGTGAGTGTGTGTGTGTGTGTGTGTGTGTGTGTGTGTGTGTGTGAGTGTGTGTGTGTGTGTGTGTGTGTGTGTGTGTGTGTGTGTGTGTGTGTGTGTGTGTGCGTGGGAGGAGCAGTGGACCTTAAGTGGACATGCAGACTGGAACATACACTTCAAACTCTGGGCTCCTCTGTGTTATCTGTGTCTACACATCCTCCAATGTATCTGTGTTCATCTGCAGTCCACTGTTGTTTGTACTCCTGTTTGGTAGTCATAAAGCAGATTTAATAGGACCCCAGTAAAACAGCCCCTTTAGAGGCCTGTTCCTCTGGAAGTCCAGGGTCACGAACAGACTCTCGTAAATACACAAGAGGCGAACGCTAAATCTCAATGCTGCTTCAGTGTGATCTAGTGACTGGGAGGGTCACCTAGAGCAGGTAAGTGCAGTCCTCAAATACAGTTGAACACTGTCCTGTACACCAGTACACTGTACTAATTGTGTATAGATTCGGTCTGCTAGCTGTGTATACTTGCTGTGTGTACTAGGTCTGTGTGTACTAAGTCTCCTGGCCTAAGTGAGTAAGCAGCATGAGGAGGTGTGCAATTTCAACCTTCAGACAAAGGAAGTGAATCAAGAGTGAAACTGAACATGGGTAACCAGCAGGGGGGAAAAGGAGAGGAGAGGAAAGGTGTGAGTACACTAGAATCCAGAACACACTTTGGGGAGAAGTACATAAGACAACAGACAAGCTCAGGGAGGAGGGTTAGGAGCGCGAGGGAAAAGGAGGAGGAGCGAGAAGAGGGCTCCTGTGTGTGTCGTCATTTAAATCCAAATCCAGTCCCTCCCCTCCGCAGAATTGACAGGATCCTATAGGCCGATGCAACACGGTGACTGTTCCCTTTGACGGTGACTGCCTCCAAAAAGCCAATGAACAGAAATCAACCAGAAAAAGGCCAAGTCACCATGTTGCAAAGACTGAGAGTGTGGGCCAGCTAGGTTGAGTTGCAGGGAGGTGCGTGTGTGCGTGTGTGTGTGTGAGGGGGGGTGCTCCAGTGATCTCTCACACCTGTCCGTCCCCTCCGTCTCCAGCGGGGGGTCTCAAGCTGCAGGTAGAAGGAGCACTGCTTATTATACTCCTCTCGGTCTAGTATTCTAACCCATATGGTCTTCCTGTGGGGACACAAGACACACAAACGCACCCGGGGGTTGGAACCATGCATGGTAAACACACACTAACGCACACACACACAGGTATAGGCAAGGTCATGGCCACACACACACACACACGCGTGGGGGTGGTGGTGGAGGGGAGATGCGGAGACGCACCGCTGCGCGTTCGTCAACACTGGGGACACACTTGAGACCGGAAGAGGTGCCTGATGGTGTGGGTGTGTGTGTGTGTGTGTAAGGGTGCGTGTGTGTCCGCAAGAGCCTCCTCAGGCCTGCCGTGTGCCCCCTGGTGGTGTGAACATGCAGGTAGGGTGCAGCAGACGCTCCACGGCCAGGGGTCAGGCAGGGGTCACCCCCTTCCCCTCGCCCACAGCAGGTCCCCCACCTTTACTCTCACTGGTCTCCACCAGGCGAGGTTCTCCGATCTCCAGGAAGAACGTCTTGTTTTTCTCATACTCCTCATCGTCAATGATTCTGACCTTGATCGTTTTGCTGGAGGAAGAAAGGAGAAGGAAAGAGAGAAGAGAAAGGAAGAGAAACAGTGAGGAACGACAGGAGGGGGTGGAAAAAGGAGGGAAAGGAGCAGAGGCCAGAGCAGGCCCGGAGCCACAGAGACAGAACTGCAGGGAGGGTGAGCTCAGAGCCGAGCATGCAGCATGACGTCACAGAGAGGAAATGATCTAGTCTGATTGATGAAGGAATGTATCAACCGTAAAAGACACACACGCACATACGTACACACACACACACACACCAGCAGGTATTGCACCCCAGCTATGTAATGTACAACCAACCAGGCCCCTAATCATTCTAGCTTTCTGACTATCTTATACAGACTGGCTCAAGTCCAAACTGCTGAGCATGCTGTTGGAGGGACTGCATAGCGACACACCCTCATCACTCAGAGCAACACGGACATTATGCTAAATCAGTTCCTCGAAGGGGAGCCAGCCAGGCTAGATAACCCTGACACTGATGCTCATAGCAAAGGAGTCAACGCTGATCACTAGGCTGAGCGCTCAAGAGGCTTCACCTTGCCTTAGGTCCAGGTTCTCAACACACAGCACATCCCAGCGTCTGATGAGCTACTGATGAGGAGTGTTGCTCCGACTGGAACAAATCCACCATGCATCAAACCCACTGCAGCCAACGATATCTGTGAGTATGTGCACAACTAAACAGTATGTCTGTGTACTGTATTGATGTGTGTGTGGGGGGTGTGTGTGTGTGAAGATGTAGCGTTTTGATCTAACTCTACACAACACATCAAAACAGTACCCGGACTTCTCTTGGTACACAACTCCCAACTCTTCACTCTCCTCCTCTCCTCCTCCCCCTCTCTTCCTCTCCTCCTCCCCTTCTCTTCCTCTCCTCCTCCCCCTCTCTTCCTCTCCTCCCCCCCCTCTCTTCCTCTCCTCCTCCCCCTTCTCTTCCTCTCCTCCTCCCCCTCTCTTCCTCTCCTCCCCCCCTCTCTTCCTCTCCTCCTCCCCTTCTCTTCCTCTCCTCCTCCCCCTCTCTTCCTCTCCTCCTCCTCCCCCTCTCCTCCTCTCCTCCCCCCCCTCTCTTCCTCTCCTCCTCCCCCTCTCTTCCTCTCCTCCCCCCCCTCTCTTCCTCTCCTCCTCCCCTTCTCTTCCTCTCCTCCTCCCCTCTCTTCCTCTCCTCCTCCCCCTCTCCTCCTCTCCTCCCCCCCTCTCTTCCTCTCCTCCTCCCCTTCTCTTCCTCTCCTCCTCCCCCTCTCCTCCTCTCCTCCCCCCCCTCTCTTCCTCTCCTCCTCCCCTTCTCTTCCTCTCCTCCTCCCCCTCTCTCCTCTCCTCCCCCCCCTCTCCTCCTCTCCTCCCCCCCTCTCTTCCTCTCCTCCTCCCCTTCTCCTCCTCTCCTCCCCCCCTCTCTTCCTCTCCTCCTCCCCTCTCTTCCTCTCCTCCTCCCCCTCTCTTCCTCTCCTCCCCCCCCTCTCTTCCTCTCCTCCTCCCCCTCTCCTCCTCTCCTCCCCCCCCTCTCTTCCTCTCCTCCTCCCCTTCTCTTCCTCTCCTCCTCCCCTTCTCTTCCTCTCCTCCTCCCCTCTCTTCCTCTCCTCCTCCCCCTCTCCTCCTCTCCTCCCCCCCCTCTCTTCCTCTCCTCCTCCCCTTCTCTTCCTCTCCTCCTCCCCCTCTCCTCCTCTCCTCCCCCCCCTCTCTTCCTCTCCTCCTCCCCCTCTCCTCCTCTCCTCCCCCCCTCTCTTCCTCTCCTCCCCCCCCTCTCTTCCTCTCCTCCTCCCCCTTCTCTTCCTCTCCTCCTCCCCCTCTCTTCCTCTCCTCCTCCCCCTCTCCTCCTCTCCTCCTCCCCTTCTCTTCCTCTCCTCCTCCCCCTCTCTTCCTCTCCTCCCCCCCCTCTCTTCCTCTCCTCCTCCCCCTCTCTTCCTCTCCTCCTCCCCCTCTCCTCCTCTCCTCCCCCCCTCTCTTCCTCTCCTCCCCCCCTCTCTTCCTCTCCTCCTCCCCCTCTCTTCCTCTCCTCCCCCCCCTCTCCTCCCCCCCCCTCTCTTCCTCTCCTCCTCCCCTTCTCTTCCTCTCCTCCTCCCCTTCTCTTCCTCTCCTCCTCCCCCTCTCTTCCTCTGCTCAGCAACGGGGCCGCAGTAAGGGTCCTCTACTTGTTTACTGGTAGAAAATAGCTTTGTGTTTGTCCCAACCCCTCAGCATTAAACAAATCTACTTTACAGCAGAATTATCTACCCATATGTAAACGACTGCTTGTTATGCATGGGGTGTTCCACTGAGTGTGTGTGTGTGACCGCCCCTGCCTTTGGCAGTGTGTACTTGTTTGTCCTGAGTGAATATGTTTATGTTGTGAAACTGAAGAAGTGCTAAAGGACAACTCATTTTAATTGCATCATCTTCACCCTCTCCTCCCTCTCATCTACAACATATTTCCGCCTCCCTCCCTCTCTGCCTCCCTCCCTCTCTGCCTCCCTCCCTCTCTGCCTCCATCCCTCTCTGCCTCCCTCCCTCTCTGCCTCCCTCCCTCTCTGCCTCCCTCCCTCTCTGCCTCCATCCCTCTCTGCCTCCCTCCCTCTCTCCATCTCTGCCTCCCTCCCTCTCTGCCTCCATCCCTCTCTGCCTCCATCCCTCTCTGCCTCCATCCCTCTCTGCCTCCATCCCTCTCTGCCTCCCTCCCTCTCTGCCTCCCTCTCTGCCTCCCTCCTTTCACCACTGCCTGTGGTGAAAGTCAGCACACATATTGATGAAGTGGATGCAGGGAGCATGCTCAGATGAATCATTCCCAGCATGCGTTTGTACTCCAGTTCGCCGCTAAATCAGGAATTGCCCCCACATTTCCCCTTCTGTCTGCAGCTAAGCAATCAAGACTCCGACTGGTCCGGGTGTTGACAAATAGATGGATTTGGTTAGGCCTGACTTTGACCAATAAAAATCCTGGTGTTTGTCCTGGTGTTGACCAATAAACAGCTTCAGCTGGTCCTGTTGTTGACCAGTCGCATTCTGCAGTAGAGGCTGCAGTGTGTTTTGGCAGGGTAAATAAATAATCTGTTATCTGGGGAGTGGAGGGGCCCTGTACCCTGGTGCTACCCTAGGTTACAGATCTAGACCTGAGCCTAATCCTAATCCTAATCCTGGCTGTTCATCCACACACAGAGCGGGAGATTAAATTGATCATCTGAGGCCCATAGCTATCAGGAGGTAGGGGATAACACTCTGGACTGTACACACACACACACAGACACCCACAGACACACACACCCACAGACACACAGACAGACGCACACACACATCAGAACAGCCAAACTCAGTTGTTTGCCTCTGGTGTCAGATGTTGAACACACAGAGCTCAGCTCCAGGACAGGACAGCGTCTCCTCACACAGGCCCTCTGTCTCCTGCACCCGAGCTCATTCATCACTCTCATTAAGTCTCATTCCTTAAGGAGCAGCAGGGTTTGACCCAAAATGACAGCTGAGAGGTTAGGGTGATCAGTCACAGGCTCTGTGTGTAGTCAGGGACTGTCTACTGGAGGTGGGATACCTCAGCTCTACCTCTGAACACACCACCTCTGAACACACCATCTCTGAACACACCACCTCTGAACACACCACCTCTGAACACACCACCTCTGAACACACCACCTCTGAACACACCACCTCTGAACACACCACCTCTGAACACACCACCTCTGAACACACCACCTCTGAACACACCACCTCTGAACACACCACTCTGAACACACCACTCTGAACACACCACCTCTGAACACACCACCTCTGAACACACCACCTCTGAACACACCACCTCTGAACACACCACCTCTGAACACACCACCTCTGAACACACCACCTCTGAACACACCACTCTGAGGGTCTACCGGGTCCCTCACATGGAAACATGATGTCCATTCTGCCTTCTGTGTCCAGAGCAAAGGGGTTCCAAGTCTTCCCCGCCCTCTCTCTCTCTCTCTCTCTCTCTCTCTCTCTCTCTCTCTCTCTCTCTCTCTCTGTCTCTCTCTTCTCTCTCTCTGTTCAATGACAAATACATGCGCTTGGTGAGGAAAAAGTCTGCCGGTTGCTGTGGCAACGTAGTGTTTTGGTGGCCACAACAGTCGTGGCGAAGATTGTTTCCAGATCCTGGCCAAACAGCTACAGAGCGCCACAGGAATACATCACCGCCACACATACCCATACTGTACGCCTTTACACAGTGTGTGTTTGTGTGTCAACGTGTACCCGAAGTGTGCGTGCATGTGTGTGCTGAGGGATCGGTGTGAGGTTTTTCTGTTTGTGCTGCCTGCATGTGAGTCTGTGTGTATGCGTGTGCAAAGAACGTGTGTCCGTATATGTGGAGAGGTTGTGTTTGCCAGGGGGCTTACATAAGGAAGCTCTGATAATGAAATCTGAAATGTGTGCAAGGTGAAGTTCACACATATGCAAGGTGAGACTCAAATCTCACGAAACCACACACACACATACACACATACATACATACATACATACATACACACATACATACACATACACACACTCTCAAACGTCAACCCTCCTCCGTAAGGAAATGACACCAATTGTTAAAACACTTCAAGACACATGTATCCTTGCTTTACCACGTAATCTGTCTCTCACACACACTTTCATCCTACCAAAATAGGAAAGAATGAAAGCCTATGTTGGCTCCCACATCCTAGTTACTGAGGTAACAACATTTAAACCAAACAGACCGTTCTAGCCCAGAGTTCTGAGGGGATGTTAACGAACAGTGTTTAGGATAGCAATCTTAGCCCATGTCCCCTATGAAGCAGCAACTGCTACAGCAGAGAGGCAGGCTGAGCCAGGGCCAGGCAGAGTCAGGGCCAGGCAGAGTCAGGGTCATCTATAAACCATGCTCCCTGGTCCTCTGCCACCAGCCTATTCATCACCCACACCAGTGATTGGTCAGGTGTTGGAGTTTTATGGACTCACACACACACACACGCACTCACACACTCACACACACACACACACACACACACACACACACACACACACACACACACACACTCACACACACTCACACACACCGCCCACTTAGAATATGGGTTAGAAAGAGAGTGGATCTCTCGGGGAATGGCAAGACAGTTCCGCCCTCATCAATAACTAATGAGAGAGCTTCAACATCCATCACATTGGACCTGCAGTACACACACACACACACACACACAAACGAGCACATTGTCTCAGTCACTCTTCTTCCTGATTGACATAAATATAAAGCAAGTGGACTCAAATTTGACCACCGTCTCTGCGCTTAAAACTAAATCCTATTTATCACTGTGTGATGACGGGAGCTGCTGGCTTCAGTCAGATAGCCTCTTAGAAGAGAGAGAGGCTGACGACACAGCCCTCCATCTCCCCCAGCCTCCATACGTCTCCCTTAGCATCTAGACCTCTAATCTAGCCTCTAAATCTCGAACCCAGCCTCTTGAGCTCTTCCCCAGCCTCCAGACCTCTCCCCTAGCCTCCAGTCTGAAGACCGACGACAGGATGTGAGGACAGAGGACAAGGCGGATGAGCACAGACACAAGCCAGACCTCAGAGGAACTAAACAAGAACGTGGCAATCATTTACATGAAGGGTGTGTGTCTGTGTGTGTGTGTGTGTGTGCGCAGACGTGTGTGTGTGTGTGTGCGCAAACGTGTGTGTGGTGTGTGTGTGTGCACTTGCTTTTTCTCAGCCATGTCCTTTTGCCTGGACTTGTCTGTGTTGTTGACAGCTGGGTCTTACTGGGAGCTTTTTATAGAGTGACATTGAAAGAGAACGAGAGACAGAAAGAGAGAGAGAGATAGAAAGAGAGATAGAAAGAGAGAGAGAGAGTTTGGGGTGTTGGAGGAGAGAGTATGTGACCCCAGACACTGGGTGTGGTATCCTTCTTTAAGGAATATGCCTACAACACACACACACACACACACACACACACACACAGACCTTCATCTGACTTTGCTTGAAAATCCAAAACATGAAACACCTCCTCAAGTGTGCTTGAAGCCATCCCTCTCCTCAGAGCCATTCTCTTTCATTTATTTACCACAAAGCCTGTCCTACAGTACCACTGCCAGCTAGGGTGTGGGTATTTGTGTGTGTGCGTGTGTGTGTGCCTGCTTGTGTGTGTGTGTGTGAAGCCTTTTCTCCACCGCCAGCTGAAGGCCCTGATGTGTTGGGAAAAGAGCAGCTTGTCAATATCATGACATCACTCCTCACTGGCACTGTCGTCTGAGGAATATGCCCTGTCAGAACGACACACACAGCCACACATACACACACACACAGCCACACAGGGTGGTAAGGGAACAGTCTGACATCTCCTCACAGGCCCAATGGGGAAGACACAAATAGACTCTGCCTTAAAGTCCTTCTTTCTCTCCTCTCTCTCTCTCACACAGTCAAGCATATGCAAACAGAGACTAAAAGCACCACACAGTCATGTTAAACTAACCTAACAAGGTGCTAATCCCCCACCCACCCATCAGTCACTATAGAAGTCACATATGAGCAAAACCTCCCCAGCCAGCCAGTGAGCCAGACAGACAGCCAGCCAGCAAGGCCCCGATACCAGCTCTGGTCCTCCCACTCCACTTGTTAAACCAGACAGTAACTGTGTTAACAAACTGCACTACATTCAAGAGACGCTGATTTAAACGATGGAAACGTACACGCTGCTAACTGCAACACTAGGCAGGCATGGTCCTAAATCACATACAGAGAGACATAGAGAGAGAGAGAGAGATATGAAGAGAGAGACTAACAGGGAGGGAGAAACGGGCTGTGCGTTTAGTGTCCATTCAGCCTGTTGCCATGGCATCGCGAGCGTTGGCAGTGTGCTGTAGGTTGACTTTCCCCTGTCATTACACAGGAAGTCATAAAAAACAACAGACAACAGGCCCTGCCGCCGGCCGGCTGGCCAGCCAATCCGCCGCGACGTATTTGGATCGGAAAATTCCGGTTTTGAAGGAACACGTTTTTTTCAGGCAAGGAAAAATGTGGCTTGTCAGAGTGTTCCTAAAGCCTTAATGGTGTTTGAACCAGAACTGGACAGGACAGAACTACTACCGTGATTTGTCTGTTTATCTGCCTGTGTGTGTGTGTGTGTGTGTGTATGTGTGTATAAACAGTATGTGTAAGTAGGTGTGTGTGTTTGTGTGTAACCACTGGCATTTGAATGATCCTACTCCAACGAAACAATCCAATCCTGTCCAAAAAAAGCTTTGTTGCTTGTTTTTTTAATAAAGGTGGCGTTTGGGGCAACACATGCATTACATGTCTGTATTAGTGCCTGCAAATTGTGAGTGGGCGGAATCAGACAAAACAAAGGTAAGTGTAACTGCTTGTGTGTGTGTGTGTGTGTGTGAAAGAGAGATGTTTGTGTACGTGTGCAATGTGTGGTGCGTGTGTGTTTGTGTAAGAGACAGAGAAAGATGCAGGGTGAGGAGTGTGTCTGTTAGTGTGTGTATCAGTGTGTGGGGGTGTCTTGTTTTCATGTAAACCGTTTCATAAGACAAAGGGTTATAATAGTTATTAGCTAGCAACAGAAACTGGAGCACTAAGCACAGTCATTACAGTCTAGATGAGCAATATTTACAAATGAACCACCACTAGCTCTCCGCAAACTGAAAAAGTGTTTGAGGTAAAGTCCACAATTAATCTGGATGATCGGTCATTTCAAAAAGCCAAATCCACAAGCATGCGTGTCCTTCGGATTCCAGAGTGGAACCACACTGATAAGGGCAGGAGCCGGAGAACCTTGTTCAGATACGGCGTTCCATAACGGCATGACTGAAGAGCAACCAGAACGTTCTCTTGAGAATGATGATGGACTGCACAGGACCATGAGAGAAAGACAGATGGCCTGACAGAAACATTGTAATGCTGCAGAAGATGTGTGAGCAAGGACACTCGACATATCCCCCCCCCCCCCCCCTTCTATCTCTTTTTAGAACTCCTTGACTTATTCAGCTGGCCTAAACCAGGGCCCTTTCCTGCTCCTCATCGCTCCCCATCCCTCACAACCCTGACAGACGACTGCTTTTCCCTCGTGTCTGTTTCTCCATTTCTCAGCGTTACGGATTGGCCTGTACATGTCTGCGGTGTGACCTGCCTGTCTGTGGCTGGCGATCTGTCTGCCTGTTCATCTGTCTGCCTGTCTGTGGCTGGCGATCTGTCTGCCTGTTCATCTGTCTGCCTGTCTATCTCCCCATCTGGCTCCGTCCGACTGAGGACTATGACGAGTCAGAGTGAGTCTCGGAGGAGAGTTCTAGAACATCTGTATGTAGTAAATACATTTCCTCATCTGTCTGCATGAGACATCCCAAGGGAAAAAGTGGTGGCTTGTGTGTGTGTGTGTGTGTTCTGCAGTATTTACAGATGAAGCGCCGTCAGACCACCAGAATCATGGTGGGCTAGAGTTGGGGTAAACTCCCACGTCTATTTTACAGCTGGTCCTGGGATGTCTGGTCAAAGGTGGCCAGGAACATTTTATGGTCTCGCATCTTCTCTCTTTCCATCACTCATCCCCCCTCTCCCAGGAATCCTCTTCTGGGTCCTAGGAGAATGCCCTTATAAGGACCTGTGTCCAGGAGGTACAGAGAATCCCAGGGACTCCCTTCCAGACCTGACACTCTCGCTGACACAGCTGGAACACAGCATGAGGTCAGCCAAGTCCTCGTTGTCCAGCAACGCTGGCACACACACACACATACACATACACTCCATAGTTAGATTCCTAGTGAATCATTATTGTGTGTGTGTGTGTGTGTGAGTGTGTGCCTGTGTGCTAGACTTCACACACTCAATGTGTTTCATTTCACTGTTGTGGCTCTTGATGGAGCTGGTATGAGGACAGGGTTCCTTGACCTGGAGAACAGCTCCTAACAGGGAGATCTGATCACCTCCATCTCCTCCAGAGCTCCTAACAGGGAGATCTGATCACCTCCATCTCCTCCAGAGCTCCTAACAGGGAGATCTGATCACCTCCATCTCCTCCAGAGCTCCTAACAGGGAGATCTGATCACCTCCATCTCCTCCAGAGCTCCTAACAGGGAGATCTGATCCCCTCCATCTCCTCCAGAGCTCCTAACAGGGAGATCTGATCCCCTCCATCTCCTCCAGAGCTCCTAACAGGGAGATCTGATCCCCTCCATCTCCTCCAGAGCTCCTAACAGGGAGATCTGATCCCCTCCATCTCCTCCAGAGCTCCTAACAGGGAGATCTGATCACCTCCATCTCCTCCAGAGCTCCTAACAGGGAGATCTGATCACCTCCATCTCCTCCAGAGCTCCTAACAGGGAGATCTGATCACCTCCATCTCCTCCAGAGCTCCTAACAGGGAGATCGGATCCCCTCCATCTCCTCCAGAGCTCCTAACAGGGAGATCGGATCCCCTCCATCTCCACTCCTGTTCTGATGCATCAACCCCTCCCCGTCTACAGGGGGGAAACAGGGGACTTGTTGGGTTCTTAGCTGCGCTAACAGTTCAGCACTTACTCAAGTAGAAAGCATTGAGCAGGGGGTTGTGGGTAAGGTTGGGGGCCTGGAGAATCCCTAATCGCGACGTTACATAAATGTTATCTGTCCCACTTTCACCCCTCACTGCCGAAGAAACCCTCGAAAAAACGAAAGAGCCGCAGTAAAACGAAGGCATGGTGCTGCCTAGCGAGCTGACACAGACACACGTGTTCGTACAGAGGAGAACTAGCATGTAGAGAGCTAGGCTCTTGTACAGTATTTATGCACCGTTGTGCCAGTGTCAAACTCTGTGCTGCCCTCCAAAATAAGAGCCGCATTGGGAGAGAGAAATACTCAACTATTCAAGCGTTGCATTTTAAAACATGCAGCTCTACTCCAAGCCAATTATCCTGATGAGCCTGAAAGCTTTTACAAGGACACCTCTCGAGAGCTAACACTGCCACTGCCAGCCAATAGAAAGAGGAGTCACCCTGGCACGGGCCAGTACAGTGAAAGCTTATTGGCTGACTCCCCTGGGTGAAAGTGGTTGTATATTTTGCGTTAATGTCCCTTCATCTCATACATACTATGTGACGCACACACACACACAATCACACCCACACAAGCTCACACACAACTATAAAGCTACTGGAATAGACCCAGGCATTGGCTGTGTGTCCATCTGCTACGCGGACACGCTCAAGGTTAGTTCCTCTTTTACCCACAACACCCTGCTCTTTCTCATTACCGCTAGCCCCGCTCAGACACCCACCTTACCTTGCAATGGGAGGCCGGGATAGGGTCAGCCAACTCACGGGAGGCATGGTTACCGCTTATCAACCAATGATCATTCTGGTTACGCCTATCAACTAATGAGAGGCCAGCCTGGATAAAGCCTGCCTGTGTTTTTCTGTAGTCTCATGGCTCTGGTTTCGCTGATGGTCTGTCACTGTTAATTGAATGCCATCAGATCAGCCATTGACCTTCATTAAGCCAAGTAGGCCAACCTGCTCCAATGCAGGATACAACATCGACAGAAAGATGGAAGGTCTTACATCTGGACGTATCGAACTGCACTGCAGACACAATTACACTTAGTACATGAAACGCAAAACAATAGAGAAAGGGAGAGATAAAGGGAAAAAGAGAGAGAGCGAAGAGGAAGTGAGGTTATCGGTTATATTGATCTGGCTGAGGGAACGGTTGAGTAGCTCCACATCTTCACAAACAACTGCAGGCTACCTGGACTCGTGAAAGAAGTTGGCCAACTAACTAAAGCAATTCTGTTACACTGGAAGTCAAATACTGCCTTTTCATTTCAGAGCACTGGCAAGCTGGAATACTCGGAGGGCCAAATCGGATGTCACAGGACTTCATTGAATGGGCTCTGGCATCCGAGGGTGCACAGCCAACAATCTGGCAACCCTCAAAAATACTCCCAACCATCCTCTCAGCACCTGGCAACCGCATGGGGGCCAAAAAAGAACAGGCCCATTTTGGGGGGATTGTTATCGAAACCAGCTCATATCTCGGACCATTAGCCCTCTAAATGACAGGGTGAGTGTGTCCAAGCCTCTCAGAGTGTGTGTGCGTGTGTGTGTGCAGGATTTCTTAATCCTGACAGGCTTTATTAAATCATAAAGTAGGCTTTATGGTTTCCACCACCATCCACACAAAACCCACAGCTCAGAGAAGCCAGGGTCCTCGTTGACATAGCGGCATGAACTCCACACTATAATCTCCTCACTAGCCTCATCCTTCTCTCTCCGTGAGAGCAAAGGGCTGTGAAAATAATTACAAAGTAGATGGAGATACAAACAGTGTGCTAGCTTACTTCTTTAACTTTGCTTCCTTCACATTCTCCTCGCTTTTTATTAGTTTTGTTTTATTCTAGACAAAAAACAATCCTTCGCATGTAGAATCGGATTTAGTCCTGAGTCTCTGAATCTCTTCAAAAAAAAAAAGAAAAATGGATCAGAGTTTAATACCATGGAAGGAGAGGGAGAGAGAGACAGCAGGAGACAGGGCCACAGAGAGAGAGAGAGGGAGAGAGAGACAGCAGGAGACAGGGCCACAGAGAGAGAGAGAGAGAGAGAGAGAGAGAGAGAGAGAGAGAGAGACAGCAGGAGACAGGGCCACAGAGAGAGAGAGAGAGAGAGAGCAGGAGAGAGAGAGAGAGAGAGAGAGCAGGAGAGAGAGAGAGAGAGAGAGAGAGAGAGAGAGAGAGAGAGAGAGAGAGAGAGAGAGAGAGAGAGAGAGCAGGAGAGGGAGCAGGACAGAGAGCCAAGGGAGAACAAAGGAGAGACATGAAATGTTCTGGAGAGAAGAAGAAAAAGCGTAAGAGAGTACAAAGATGGGAAAAGCAAATAGTTGTGTTTGTGAGACAGCTAATGGATGTGTGTTTGGGATAGGCAGCGGGACTTTGCTTTAGTGCTGAGATGAGCACTTCACTCATACTTGGTTCTGTTCCGGTGAGTTCTGTTCCGGTGAGTTGTTCCAATGGAACTCTTGAGAACTCTGCTGGCATCTGGGTCAAGGCCAGAACCCATTCATTTATCAAACATGACTGCCCAACCCCACCTGAGAGGAGGGCAGGTAAGGCGAGGAATACTAATTACATACTAATGCGATTTTATGAGATTCAAAACTAAACTAGTTGGCCACTAATGGCCACGCAGGAAAAAATCCGAACAACCTACTGCTTCAGTCTGAGGTGAGGATGAACTCCACAGGAACTGACCTGCATTGGCCTGCCAACCTCCCGGACTGATAAATGTCCATCCAGGCCAGACTAATGTGACCATTTGGGAGTGTAAGGCCTGATAGACGAGCCCAGAGTGACAGAGATAGATGGGGAGCGATGGAAAGAATGTCTGCCGCCAAACGCACTGATTGAACAAGTAATCAGGGAGAGAAATCAGTACAGAGAAAAGAAAACAATCAGAAATCAATCAGTAAATCCAGGTGTACACACACACACACACACACACACACACACACACACACACACACACACACACACACACACCCACACACACACACACACATGTCTACAAGACTGACCAGATTGAACAGAGGGACTGAGGGAGGGCAGATTGGATGAGCACGGTCCACTTTGTCAATTACTGCTCCATATAGCCTTGTGTACCTTATGTGTACCTTCATCACACACACGTACACACACACACACACACACACACACACACACACACACACACACACACACACACACACACACACACACACACACACACACACACACACACACACACACACACACAGACACACCACACCCAACCACTGCCTAATACAGTTGAGCCACAAAGACAAGCACAAATCAATTATAATCTGCATGTAAAGCGAGTGGAGAGAGAGAGAGCACCCTGACATGCAATCCTATTACAAGCCTTGGACAGAGAAGGAGGGAGAGGGACAGAGAGGGGAAGATAGTGAGAGAGGAGGAGGAAGAAAGAGGGGACAGAGAGAAATAAAGATAGGAGGAGAGAGAGAGAGAGAGAGAGAGAGAGAGAGAGAGAGAGAGAGAGAGAGAGAGAGAGAGAGAGAGAGAGAGAGAGGAGCAATCACCGTCCATGTATTGATCTCTATCTCTACAGATGGAATTAGGTTTCTTTTCATGCAGCGTGGCTGCTCCCTGGACAATGGCTGCTGTGATGGAGGGATCTGGGGGCCAGAGTGCTGACTAAGCAGCTACAGCAGCAGATGGGCCTTTTAGAACAACAAGGAAAGACCTGACACTCCCAAACACCCGGGGAGCAGACCTGAAAAGGGGAAAAGAGGAGAGGAGGGGAGAGGATGATGGTAGAGAGAAAGAGAGGCGTGAGCGTGGAAACTGTGTGTGTGTGTGTGAGAGAGAGAGAGAGAGAGAGAGAGAGAGAGAGAGAGAGAGAGAGAGAGAGAGAGAATATGAAATCACACAGAGCACTACGGAAGGGGAGATACACACTAGTTGGTGCTGTGACGTGTGGTTCCATCTGCAGCCTTCTGCACACATCAGAGAGAGAGAGAGAGGACTTGATGCCCCTCTATGGAGCATGCAAATGAGATCTGGTTGAAACATCCCAGAATAGTCCAGGGTACAGTAACAGCTACACTAAGCCTGGTCCGTATTGATTGGGAGGGATTTGGCGTGACAACCGTCTTTAGAAAGAGCTGTCTTCCTGCTCGTCGCTGAGAGGATTATGTCTTTCATGTTTTCTCACGCATACAAACAAACAAACAAACATACACACACACACACACACAACCTGATAATCAAGCCTAATCAGCTATGAGCACACTAGAGGTTATTTCAGACCAAACCTGCTTCTGGGTGTGTGTTTATATGTGTGTATGTGGGCGCGTGTGTGCGTTGCATGATGCGTTGATTAAGGCGGATGCTTGTAGCGTGATAGCATTAAGACCACTGTGCACCACATGGCCCGGGACTGCTCTGCTCTGTGTGTGGCACACAAATCTCCTCGTGTATGAGACTAACATGCTAGCAGAGGACCATATCCTCTCTGTCTTACTGAATAGTGGAACTGTGTGAGGGCGACTGGGGCTGACAGGGCATCGATAGAGGGGCATGCTGGACTGGAAGTACACAACCCCAGGAGAAGGGAGGAAGTGGACAATACAGGGAGAGAAAAGAGGAGAAATGACACACACATTTAGTCATTTTACATTTTACACACACACGCACACGCACACGCACACGCACACGCACACGCACACGCACACGCACACACACACACACACACACACACACACACACACACACACACACACACACACACACACACCTCATCCTCTGTATCAGGCTCAGATCAAAACTAAACAACAACAGAGAGTGCAGTGTAAATGTCAGCTCTGCTCTGGAGCAGGGAGACCTTTTAAAGAGCGGCTTTTAGCTAAACAAACGCTCATATGCCATACATCACTTGGCTGGATATCAGCTGCCTGCCGGCTGTCCTACAAGGCTGCTACCTGATAAGTAGAACACATAAAGGGGATCGGCTTGTTTGTGTTTGACTAAGAAAGGAGTGATAAGGATGAGATTCAGTGATGCACACACACACACACGCGCGTGCGCTCGTGCGTAACACAAGGGTCAATGGGCATTTTCATTTTTTATTTAAAACTTCACCGCCTTCCATTTACACTTTCCATCATTCTTGAGCCTTTCTTGGTAATCGTTCCTACTCTCTCTCTTTCTCCTCCTTTTGTTACTCCTACTACAAACAGCACTTAGGGTTTTTGTAAAAGAGAGCTCCGTTTAAAGTGATGATGATTAAAGCAGTGGTTACGGGTCCAGTTCTCTCAGCAGAAGCATTGGAGAGAGGAGAAGAGCTCTTCAACATGCACAGGCTTTGTTTAGATACTACATTGATTATATAGAGTCACTAACCCTTCATCAACTCTTTCCCAAGGGGCTTTGAGAACGCAATCTAAACCCACACTGCTGTTACAGCTCGCAGGCCTAGGGGGGCGCTAGTTCCCCCGAACAGGAGAGAGATCCGCGAACGTGTCAACGTTTCTGTCGAGAACGGTGTCCCTGTGTACTGTACGTCACGAGGCAGTGTGTGTGTGTGGAGCTGAGCTTGTGTGTGTCGTGTGGGGCTGTGGGGCTGTTCTAATATTGATGTGTGTGTGTGTCGTAAGACAGTTGGTGTACAACGGCGTTGTACTATGGGTTTTTTTGAAGTGCATAGCTTGACCTAAGAGAATGTATTTACCGTGGCAAAGGAGTGTGTGTGTGTGTGAGAGTGTGTGTGTACAAGTCTATCCAGGTTAATGTATGGGACACATCAGCAGAGCAGACCCCCCCCCCCGCAAAAGGTCGACCCCCCATTATGGGTCTGCTCTGGTGTGTATAGTATCTGTGTGTCCACCCATCTAAACACTACCCTGCGCTGTCCAAACAATTTACACCAGCCTGGACAGACGGCTTTGGACACACACAACCTGGCGTCATTCAGCCAGGAAGTGTGTCTGTCTGTGTGTCTGTCTGTCTGTGTCTGTCTGTGTGTGTGTCTGTGTGTGTGTCTGTCTGTGTGTGTGCATTCAGAGGTCTCCACCTGTCTTCACCTGTGGCATGGGGTCAGAAGAACAGGACTGTCCCACAGAAGGAGTTTTTGCATGAGTAGGGCTTGTCTTGATGTGTGTGTTGCAGGAGTATCTGCCTGTACCCTGCAGTGATCCACAGGGCCTAGAACCGCTCTCTGAACAAGGAGAGAGAGAGAGCGAGAGAGACAGAGAGAGAGAGAGAAAGAGAGAGACAGAGAGAGAGACAGAGAGAGAGAGAGAGAGAGAGAGAGAGAGAGAGAGAGAGAGAGAGAGAGTATGCGAGAGAAAGAGACAGAGACAGAGAGAGAAAGAGAGAGAAACCTATTCCAGTAACTACTTTTTCTATTTACTCACAAATTCCACCAAACAGCATGTTGTCTCATTCGCTTCTACTAAAGCAACTTGTCTGTATCTAACACAAAATAAATCGCTCTCTTTTCTTTCTAACTTAATTCCTTGATCTGTTTCTCTCTCAGTTGGTGGTGAGAGAAGGGGGTGTGGGAAAACTATACAAGAAAGTGAGAGGGCAAGAAAGAGAGAGAGAGATGTAAAAGTGAGACAGAGGATGAGAGTGATTGTAAAACAAGTAGAGAGAAAGAGAGCGAGCGAGAAAGAGAGCGAGCGAGAAAGAGAGCGAGAAAGAGAGAGAGAGACCCTCCAGGCTCCCTGTGGTCTATAATACTGCAATGATGTCTGTAATATTGTCATAACCTTTCGGTCTTCCACTCTTCAAAATGGCAGCAGCTCCAGCAGGGCACTCCCTGCCTCTTGCATCTCCCTACTCTCTCCTCCCACCCCCCATGCATTGATCATTAATCAATGTGTGTGTGTGTGTGTGTGAGAGAGAGAGAGAGAGAGAGAGAGAGAGAGAGAGAGAGAGAGAGAGAGAGAGAGAGAGAAAGAAAGAGAGGAGTGCAGCCCTCTCTGCAGAGCCATAGATAAGACAACCGTTAGTGGAACTACAGTACACAACGGCAGCTCTGCAACAACCCACAACAACACAAAACACACACTCACACACACAGGCATATGTTTTATACTCATTCCCCTGCTCTACGGAGACAGGCTATAGTCACAATGCCCATATATGGCCAAACATGTAGAAGACATGACCTCACGACCCTCTCTGTCTGACGACAGGATATGTGCACCTGTCGACATGGCAACCAGCAAGTAAGCAGCTAGGGTTGGGCACACAATGGGATACATGTCCTGCCTGATAAACACACTTGCAAAACAATTAATGCTCACACGCACACACACACACACACACTGGCTTTTCCTTGGCCCTGAAATAAACACCCATAAATTAGCAAGGTTTAATTTAGCCTAACAGCGGCGGTCAACGGCGGATGAATAGAAGAGCATGGACAAAACAACCATCATAACAGCACTCTGCCAGTGCCCACACACACACACACACACACACTCACCAGTGCCCACACACACCACACACACTCACCAGTGCCCACACACACCACACACACACACACTCACCAGTGCCCACACACACCACACACACACACACTCACCAGTGCCCACACATGGGAGATGCGGGAGCGTGTCACATGAGGGGCAGGTGTGTGTGTGTGGGGGGAGTTAGTGACGGAAGCAAAGGGTAATCTAATCCTGGGGGTGGAGGGGGTGGAGGGGGTGGGGGGCTATGACAGGAAGGTTAGGACAAGGTGAAACACGGTTGAGTGTTGAGATGCCACCCACCATCTCTAAGACCGACCGAGCACAAATCCTTGTAGAAACAGTGGGGGTCAAGAACTGCATACTGAACGGGCTCGTTCTCTGAGTGTGTGTCAGCGTTCAAGTTGGTGTGTGTGTGTGTGTGTGTGTGAGCAGTAAGGCCATGGTGTGGACTGTGTGGCTTTCACAAATAGCTTTTAAGGTAACTCTGGTGACATTCAGGCACAGACCAGTCCACAGATGGACTATTCCGGAAAAAAGTAAAAAAGTATTGTAAAGTGAAGTAAGAACTACAGCCAACCATAGAGACAATGTGGCTTAATTACGTCACAAAGATGGAAGCAGGGAGAGGGATGTGGGTGCATGTGGGGTGAGTATCATTTGCATTTGGAGATGTTCCCGGGAGACAAACAAGTCTGTGTTGGGGTTGTATGGGAGTCAGCTTGCTGAGCGGTAAGGGAGTCGGGCTAGTAATCAGAAGGTTGCTGGTTCGATTCCCGGCCGTGCAAAATGACGTTGTGTCCTTGGGCAAGGCACTTCACCCTACTTGCCTCAGGGGAATGTCCCTGTACTTACTGTAAGTCGCTCTGGATAAGAGCGTCTGCTAAATGACTAAAATGTCAAATGTATGTAGGTCGACCAATCACTGCCACCACAGGAAACACCTCATCGAGGACAGCTGCTATTGATACGCCACAACAGTGAAATACTTATCCAGAGGAATCACACACCTTCTTGGGCCTGCGGTAACATCATGTGTGCACGGTGTGTGTGTGTGTGTGCATGTTTGGGGCAGCAACAGGGTGAGGTGTGTGTGTGTCCGGGACAATGTTGGGACGAGGTGTGTGTGTGTGTGGGGAGGGGGCAAGGAGTTGACAGTTACGCGCACCCACACAAATCATCAGAGCATGAGGATGTGTGTTTAATCCTTGTGTCTACCACTGACCGAGGCTTAGGTAATTAAGCTCCCGAAATAATTGGAGTTGTGATGAAAGAGGATTTGGAGAGCTGAGGACATCACAGAAAAGGAAGGAGAGAGAGAGAGAGATAGAGAGAGAGAGAGAGAGAGGAGGACAATGACCAAAGAAGAGAATGATACAAAGAGGGAGGGATTTAGATACTGTAGGTTGAGCAAAGGCATGACAGAGAGAAAGAGAAAGAGAGAGAGAACAGGAATTGAATATACACAGATGACAGCTTCAAATGAAAGCAGAGAAGAAAGTGCTAGACAAAGAAAAATGAATCGATTGACAGAAAACTGAGGGAGGAGAACAGATGTCGCAGCTTGCTTGACCTTGTTCAATGACATATAGCAAAAGCTTATTATAAGGGTTGGGAAAAGAACAGTTCTCATTCATCATGCCAAACCCGTGTTTGTGTACGGGTGTGTGTGCGTTTACAGTTTGTCTACGTGTGTATTTTGCTATCCAACCGATCAAATTCAACAATGATCCCTGTTGACACATCATTGTGACAACAGTGATGACTGCTGGTGAGGAGTCGGTGTTCAGGAACAGACCTTGAGTCTACATTGCAAGCCAGCACTTCTGTCTGTGGCACAGCCACTGTGACTATGACCCGTAGGAGCCGGTCGGTTTGGATGTAGGCTGAGGGTCCATGTGGCGTGAGGATCTGAGTGCCAGCGTCGTTTTGTTCCTAGTGAGGAGAGAGGTGGAGGAGAAGAGCTGCACCTCTCTGTTTTCAGAGCAGTCCAACTTATGTGCGGCTGCTAGTTGAAAAACTTTTCAGGAAAGTCGTAGTTTTGTAACTACTAGCCATCGAGTGCTTTGCTCCAAATGTAAAACGCTGGACACACGCCCTAAGACAAAATATCAAACTTTCACATCTTGTGGGTGGTTGTCTTTAAAGTAATTTTGGGACACACTAACATTAATTGATGAAAACACTTAAAATAAAGATGAAATCCCATAATAATACTACCTTTTAAAAGTCACTGTCAGTTTCTTAGGCCTACTACAAGCCAAGGAACATGTTGGAGTCCTGTTTAGACTTTGGCTTGAAGAAATAGTGAAGCCAGTGATAATTTATGTTTCTTGCCCCAGGAGGTCAAGGTTTCTGACAGGCCAATTTACTGGCCTGGCTAACACTCCACCATATTAGAACGAAGACCAAACTACCTTCAGCATCTCCATGGAGACTGAGTCCTGTGATGTGGGGCTAGTGTTGAGAAGGTCAAAGCCTTTAAAAGGGACAAGCTTTCAGAGAAACTGAAAAAGAGAAAGAGAGGGACAAAAACCGGAACATGACCCGCTTCCTCGGCAACTCTCGCTCTCAGACTCTCCCTTCGTCTCCCTCTCTTTCTCTCCCCCTCCCTTTCTTTCTCTCCCTCTCGCTCTCTCGCTGCCTGTCTCTGGGAGACTGACTAACCTGTGGGAGGGTCCTCTGCAGAGAGCAGAGCTGTGACTGGCTTTAAATCGATTCTCCCTCCAACCACTCTGCCTCAGATTCCATCCTCAGAGCGGAAAAATGTGTGTGAGTGTGTGTGTAACAGGGTGTGTTTGGACTGAAGTACCTATAGGAGGGTTTTTACTTCAGCCTTGGATCACGTGTGTGTGTGTGTGTGTGAGTGAGAAAGAGAGAGGAGGAGAGAGAGAGAGATAGCAAAGATATGTCTTTATGTGTGCAAGTGTGTGAGTGTGCATAAGAGAGATGTTTCAGAGCAATGTGCCAGAATGACAATGTGCCAAAATGTCAATATGTGACATTTATAAGATCACATCAACTGAATGGGTTGCCAGGGGAAATGGCACTGGACATTCTGTACAGAAGTACATAACGCTTACGTAAGATCACACAGCGACCTTTAACATAGGTTTGTGTGATAAAGAGGTGTGGTTTCAGGTATTCACCAGGGTTCGCTACTACAAAGCATTTGACCAATACCATCAAGCATTAAAGGATTACTTCAGGGAAGCCACAGTGAGAGTTAGTGTGAGATATAAGCACCGAACTCAAGCCATACCAGTGTCACGCTGAGCTTCGCAAAGGTTCAAACAGCTACGGGTGGAGTGACAAGACTGATTCAGCCTCGCAACGCTTGTGTTTCCCTGGGACCGGTTGACTGAGACATGAAGCCAACAGACCTTGGAACAGGGCTACTGTCCAGACAAACGCAGCACTGCCAACATGCATATGCATGGCAAGATAACACTGAATAGTCGTTAAGTTAATCATCATCTATGAAATGCTAGTTCATTCGCGGTGATCTTATTTCCCCATTAGAAATGTTTCCACACAGTTAAGAAACGCAAATTGTATTCATATAGAAGTTACACTCTGGAACCAACAGCAGGATATAACTACTCCCTTCATATTTATTACAGAAAACCGACCAGAAGTGCAAAGCTGTGAAAACGAAGAGAAATTTCCATAAATGTAGAGACCATGTTTTCCATTTATTCATGAGGAGATGGCCATGCAGCTGGCCGCTCACGCATATCCACACCGCAGCGCCAAGGGCTCCGTGCCTGGGCAGGGGACTTGTGTGTTATGGGTAAGCGCAGAGAGTGAAACAGTGAATAGGTTGCGCTGAAGGGAGGGAGGATTAACACAGATGAAACGAAGGAGCTAATGTTTCAAATGAACACGGGACGTGTCTTTGTTCGACAAACTGTCATCGTCTCGGAATAGTCAAACACCGCAGCCCAAAGTCCTGAGGTAGCAAAAGCACAGCGTGTCTCCTCAGATGAACTCGTTGAATAGGGGACATGAAACACAGAGGTCTCAGTCGGCTGAAATACAGCCCTGCCGCAATCTCTCTGTTCTCTCTCTATAAGTCCGACGCCGCTTGAACAAAGAGCAAAGGTCTCTCGTTCTCCCAACGGCTCCCGGGAGACCCAGGCTCAAGCCAATAACGGAAGAAAACTGTACATTTGTAGGTACTGTGAAGGCAACCGGAAAAAATCTCATTAATAAATCATTGGCGTACGCCTTCACTGGCCCGCAATACACTGCCTTCAATGCAATGTGTGTTGTCTCCACATTCATTGCCATAGCAACATTACCCAAACCTCCAAACTAACGCCAAATTCAAAGGCCGATGAAATACTCAGGACTGAAAGACCCGCTGAGGAAAATCACCTTAAACATAAGCTATCGACCTCTCTTAGTCAAAATAATTCTATTTCCAATGTAAAACCACATTATAGTGATCAAAACCTTAAATTGTTCAACATTTTAAATAAGAGAGCACTACCCATGTTTTCCATCTCAACAGAATATTATGAATCACTTTCTGTATATCCTTACTTTACTGATCATACTCACACATGGAAATGTTCCTATTTGATGAAAATTCTCTATTTGGCTTTGCAATCTCTTTAAGAGCAGTGTAAATGATTAGAGCTTGGACACAATACAATACATTTCCTCCAGAGCTAACCCATGGTACCATTCAGCTGCTGTTTTGGATGAATGTTGAACACCATGTGGACCTAACATCATTCCTGATCTCGTTTCCCTCAGGATCAAGATCATGGTAGCACAAGCCCAGGCCAGGAGGCCTGGAGGGGGAAATGGGTCATGGAGCATTGATTTTCCATGATCACCCCCTCACATTTTTCACCAATCGGAGGTTATTGGGGTGGTCAGGGGGGTGACTGGTGGGTCTGAGACAGTACCATGGATCACAATCTGCTTCAGTCCTGCTACTCAGCACAGTTCCTCTGTTGACCTAAAGCCAGGGTCAATAAGGCAGCAGTGCTGAATAACAGCCTGGCTGGGAGTTAATAGTCTTGGTTATCGATCTCTTCCCAACACTGGAAGGGTGCCCCCCCCCCCCCCCCCCCCCCCCCCCCCCCCCCCCCCCCCCCCTCTGCGTCTGAGGGTCCACAGGCAGTACTCTAGCTTCAGGATTCTGAAGTACATGGAAGTGGAGTACATGGAACCAGTCAGCAATCAATAATGTTTTTTTATTTTATTTTTAACAAATTATTCATTTCAATCCCAGTAACTCGACACACAGCCAATAATCTTGTTTCAGACAGGATCCAGGAGCAGTGATAGGTTTGGATCTTTTAGGTTGGACAGGGTGGTGTGTAATAGATTTGGTCCACTCTAACCTCTAAGGACACGTTCTCTACAGAGGAAGTGAGGTCATCTCTCGTCTGTCATGATGACAGGTACTGTAAGAGTTGTGACATCTCTCTCACCTCCGCAGCTGATGTCACCTGACACCTGCCAGTCAAAACCATGACAATGTGACGATGATGTCACTTTTCTCATCCCTGAGACACTGTTACCATTGGTTACCGCCGGCCCAGACGACAACATGCGTGTGGAAGATGGGAGTCACGTCTGACAAGCTATGAAGCAGTAGGCAACAGCCATGTCACACCAAGCACACGTGACACGCTTAACACATACACACATTTCCACCTCTAAGACCCAACACAGCAGACATCAAATCATGTCAGTGTCACATGACGTCCTATTTCAAAGCCTATGTCTAGCTGGATTATTGAGGATCCAAATGTCAAGTACAGTAGAGTATGAGGACTGTTTCTACACACAACAACCTAACCTCAAAACAAATCGTTCTCCTTTAGCTTTGAGTTAATGTGAACTAGCTAGAGTTGTATTTCTGTCCCCAAATTGACTCACTTAAAACTCCCAACAAAATAACATAAAACACTTCCTTGATACTTGAGTGATACTTCCTTTTCTCAGCCTGAATGAGAGAGTTTCTCTGACAGAAGGAACAGGGATGTAGCACTTGATGGTGATAGTTTCGGGGTTTTCTTTCAGAAAACGTTTGGACTCGGGGGACAGCCTGCTCCAATCTGAAGCCTCTTCAGAATATTTATCCAATCAGGGAGCTGGATTACATTGACACCCGTTTTCATTAAAAGTGCCGCAATTAGCACCCCGACCAGCCCATCTGTTCCCAGAATGCACCACACTCAGCCCCCCCGCCTCTCTCTCCCTACCCCTCTGCTCGGTTGCTGATACCTCTACTGTATTCCTAGTTCTGAACAGACTGCATGACACACCAGCCTGGCAAAGCTCAGATACAAATTACTATGCAACAGCATACTCAACTCAAAACACCCCAGCATTGCACAACCCAACCCAACGCAACACAGTACAACCAACAACACAATCGACTGGGCTTCCACAAGAAAAGACCTCAACGGAAAATCAGTTGTCTTTAAGACGGTGTTAAGACACCGAGGTGCAAAGTGAAGCCCCATGTTGGAAAGAGAGACAGACTGTGTCCCTGCAAGTGGAGACCGGGATGAAGAGAGACAGACTGTGTCTCTGCAAGTGGAGACCGGGATGAAGAGAGACAGACTGTGTCTCTGCAAGTGGAGACCGGGATGAAGAGAGACAGACTGTGTCTCTGCAAGTGGAGACCGGGATGAAGAGAGACAGACTGTGTCTCTGCAAGTGGAGACCGGGATGAAGAGAGAAGCAGACTGACTCCCTGCAAGCTCACAGGGAGAGGACAAGTTCCATCATTATCTCAGCAAGAAGTTTCTAAAATTAAAACACCTAGTGTCTGAACTAATTGAGTGGAAAATAACATTTGAAGCGTAGGGTGGGCCCCCTGTACAGCGAGAGAGAGAGAGAGAGAGAGAGAGAGAGAGAGAGAGAGAGAGAGAAAAGAGAAAGAGAGAGAAAGAAAGAGAGAAAAAAAAATCAAGTCAAATGTATTTCTATTGCACATTTAAAAACAACCAGTGTTTTTCAAAGTGCTTTACAATCCGCTAAGATTAAATAATGCTCTAAATAACCAACATTGATCACAAGGACACATACGCAAACAAATGGCACCCACCCTGATCCCTGCTATGAGATCATCCCTGCAGGAGGGACCTCCAAACAGCCCCTTAGCCTTCCACGCCCTGACCAGTCCTGAAGCTGCATCACTGAAGATGGCTTTCCAATCCTCAGGATGCAGCTTTAATCAATCAAAAACGACAACCTTGGCTATTCATGTCGGACTATCGTCTATCAGGGTTGGTGTCATTAAAACTCCAATGACTTCACTCCTGCTCTCTGGTAATGCATGCCATTGTGGTATTAAAGAGATGTGCTGATTTGTAGTCAGAACATGAGTGCATATTTAGAATCACCCAGCATTCACTCACTCCTTTTCACTCTTTTTGTCTCTCGCTGTCAGTCGGTCACTTTCTCTCTCCCTCTCTCTCAAACACACACATAAAAATTCAGAGTTCCGAGTTGACCCTGGACTCTGAGGATTGTGGGGCAGACCAGGGTCTATTGTAGCAGTCCTGGGCAGCCATTAAGCTGCTCCACACAGAACAGACAATGGCGTGGATGGAGCTTTTCACAGCTCCAGACCCAGGTTCTAAAGAGCCCATAATAAGATGTATTAAGACCCTATACACCAGACACTCTATCATAGACTACTGGTCCAATGCAGGTCTGGGGAGATCACATGATCTGACGTACTGATAATGGGGTGAGATGTATAGAGGATATGGTTAGGGTGGGGTGGGTGTGCATCCGTTCCTTTCTGCCTGTACATCAATTAAAGTGCAACAGATATGTTAACCCTCCATCCCTCCATCTCTCCATCCCTCCATCTCTCCATCTCTCCATCCCTCCAGCCCTCTACTGCTCCATCCCTCTAACCCTTTATTGTTCCAACCTTTTACCCCTCCATCCCTGTATCCTTCCAGTCCTCCAGCCAACCAGCAGAGCAGTCATGGGCCCTGCCTGGATCAATGCCCTGCTTGAGTTGTCAGGGAGCTCACAGGGCCAATTGGATTCCTATTCTCCTCCTGCCACACTCTCGAGCAGGGCTCTTGACGACTAGCGCCAATATGACCAACCCCTCCGGATTACAGAATCAATCTGATGTCATAAGACACTAGACAGTCTTGTGGCCAGACATTGATTGGCTGGATGCTGGAGAAACACATTTCCTGTAAGATACTATTTACAACCCCACCACGGATATAGTGTGTCCGGTAAAGACATGTGATTTTGTGACCGCAGAAGAGCAAGGGCATTGTCTAACACTCAAACATGAAGTAATTTGGTATTTTGCTCACGCAATTTATCCAGAAGTCGTTGAGACTAGCTCCACCATGTGGGTGAAAGAATTTCATAATTTCATAATTTGGCTGGTTCCTATAACCAATTACATCTAAGTACCCAACAGCACTAACGGTGGTTGTGTGAAAACAAACAGAACAAATATATAATCCCAAAATTCAGAAATTCAGGTTTCACAGCCAGGAATCGAACCGGCAACCTTCTGATTAATAGCCCGACTCCCTAACCGCTCAGCCATCTGACCCCGCCTCAAGATCTATCCTAACTTGAGTCAAGCTGGTTTAAACAACAGCTAATTACAGAGAACAGACATGTCACAGTCACTGACCCATGCAGCCTTTAATAAGCCCTCTTCTACCTCATCCACCCCTGTGTGCCCACACTAACATGCATTACCACACCATCAACACAAACACACTAGCGCACACCACATTCATTAGCACCGCAGCTAGCAACAATAAACAGAATCTCCTGGGAAACTGTTGGATGTTTATTGGAAACAGATTGGAATAGACTGTGCACAGTGGTGTGGGGAGAGAAGACAATACACATAGAGAGCAAGTCGAGCTTAGAAAGATAGATGGTGTTGCAGAAAAACAATAATATGCCATTATGCTGTTACTGGCAGTCTGTCAACTGATGATCAATAAACCACTATTTATCAGTCGCTAGGCCTAGGACTAGCCCAATGTTAGCTCCTATAGTTCAGGAACCCTCCACAGGCTCAGACTAGTCTCAGAACAGCCAAGACCAACCCTAGCCCAGTCCAGCAGTAGCTCTAGGATTAGCATAGGTTTATGCACACGGCTAGCTTCAGTTTTTCCAGCCCTTTCCCCCAGTTCTATGTTCAGTTAGCCCTGCTAACTCCCTTTACTTGTCTCTAGCCCCAGCGCTAGCCTCTTCCAAGCACAGGTGCTAACCTACTTCCATCCAAAGGGATTTTACATTAGGGCCTGTGCTAAAATGCTCTGGAAGATAAGCCTATAATTTTTCCAGTCTTGATTAAAATGTTTTTAATATATTTTTTTTATTACAACGATTTGAATAACAAACAGTCCTTTGATTTTTCAGTTGTTCTCTAGCTGGTACTGTTCTGACTGATCTCTCTATCTCTCTCTTTCGCTCTCATTTCTTTAGCCTGGCATTTGAATCCCCCCCCTTTGTCAGCCTTGTCAACCGCTTAATAGAACTAATGGAAACAATACAGAGAAGAGAGGGAAGCGGGGAACGGAGGGAGGGAAGGAGAGAGGCAAGGGAGCGCTCTTAGATGATTTAATTAGTGGCCAAAAGCTTTTGAGTGGAGTCCAAACCACCCTCCCTACCAGTGTGTCAATCAGACAGACAGACAGAAACAGGAGAAACAGACACATCAGATAAACAGGACACATAGGAGTAGGTAATGGACCGATGGACATACAGACCCACAAACACACACAGTCATACAGTTATATAGACAAGACAGACCAACCGACAGAACTAACCATACAGAACGAGCAATCTAACACTGCTGAACCAATACTACTTCAAACAGATGAATTGCTCTCACGTTTTCATTTCCTCCTTGGTCTAGATAAGGCTAGAATAAATTGAACCTGTAAACTGCATTTTGTGCCCCAATTCCATCTGGGTAAATGGTTCTGCAAAGTCAATGCTTGGCACACGTAGGTTAACCTGAGATAAACCGCCCCAATGTCACCTTCCTGCTCTCTGACTGGTTGAGGGTGCGGCAGGGGGCGGGGTCTGTGTGGCAAGCTAGGATTAAGTTAACAGAGATGAGGATTAGGGGAGTGCTAAATGGGATTATCACACAACACAATAGGATTACGGCATAGACACAGTGCTGTGTGTTTACAGACATACGAGCACACACATGCTCTCACACACACACATGTGCTCACACACATATGTGCTCACACACATGCTCTCACACACACGTGCTCACACATACATGCTCTCACACACACATGGCATTAACCATGATAGGGCAGTACCTCTGCCTAAACAAACTTGTGTGAAATGTCATCACCAGGTGACCAGGTAAGGGACCCTTGCACCAAGTCCCTGCAGGTCAGAGGCTATTGACATCATGAGCGACAAATGGAACACATTGGTTCCATTTGAGAGGAGAAACCGAGACAAGGAAAGGAAGAGTTTCAGTTCCAAGTATTCGTTGACTATAATCCACTGTGCTATCTACACGTCTCCTCCACAGACCAGGCTAGTAAAAAAGAAAATGACGAACAAACAGAAGAGTGATCGTCACCAATCTACCAAAGAATCCGCCCAGTCCCAGTGTTCCCTGCTTCTCTCAGCTGGTGGCTGAACCAATGAGGGGATGGAGGATGAAATTAAAGCCGTTAATCATCTCCTGTTGCGCACTGTGAACTGTTGCCGGGCAGCTAGGAGATAACTAGGTACCCAGAGTATTGTGTGGGAGTTCAGCCAGCTAGCATTCAGTCACCCAGGGGAGATGGAGGAATGGGAGGAATGGAGGGAAAAGTGAGGAGGAGAGGTGGAGGGAGCAAAATACGGGGAGTGAAAGAGGGTGAAATGGAGAGTGAAAGAGAACTTGAGGGAGAGATAAGGAGAGCGAGCTGCAGGGTCTATGCCTCTATGATCACAGGTGACTAGAAAAGGACTCCTTCAGTTAAAAATGCCCCGCTTGTCTACTGACACTCATCCTCCTTTTGTACCTTTCCACGCATGTGTGTGTGTGTGTGTGTGTGAGCGAGACAGAGAGAGAGAGAGATAGAGAGAGAGAGAGAGAGAGAGAGAGAGAGAGAGAGAGAGAGAGAGAGAGAGAGAGAGAGAGAGAGTGTAAGAGTGTAAGAGGACTACATGCAGCCAGGGGAACATTTGTTGGCTCCGGTCCTCCTTCTGTTCTGTGGTCTGATGTGTACTTCCTGTAACCTCATACGCCTCTGGGTCAATGGCAGGTTTCTCTCTGACTGGCTGTGCTGACATGCTCTGATTACACATGCCAGCTAAGGACCCCAATCAGGACCCCCCCCCCCCTTTCTCTTTTTGAGGAAACACAAGGACAAACTATTAGCTGAGGTTTTGATTTTCAACATGCGCCTCAGCAGAATGCCAGGGTGCATTATAGACCTGGGCTCTTCTCTCGAGTGTCCCCTAGGAACTTGCAGTACAAAAGTAGTATGAACGGGACAAGTATGCCTGTGTGTACGATTCCTGGCACATACTGTACACACACAGTCTCTGCCAGCAGAGACACACACACACACCAGCTGCTTCTAGTGACGAGTGAAGATTTATTGTTATATTATCAGGTGCTCATGCCCAAAAGAAAGCTCATGTCCTTGTTGTGCCTGACTTATTTTATTGTGTGTCTGTGTGTGTGTGTATGTACATGTGTGAACGATTGCTAAGAACCCTGACCTCAGACAACCCAGCACAGCACAGTAACTGATAAGTCAACGTATGAGGGTCCTTGTTTTGCAACTTTACAGTGATAACAATACACACAAAAAAAAAGTGGATTAGGAAGACACTATGACTTCTTTTTGCCTGTCTGTCTGTGTGTCGAGGTCACTGGCACATGCTGATGTGCACAGATGGAGCCAACCATCCAGGTTACTCAACTAATCACCTCTGAGTGTGCTTGTGTGTTTGTGTGTGTGTGAGAGAGTTAGTGTCTATGTGGTTTGTTTTTAGGAAGAGCTTAATCCTGGATCTTAGAGGCAGCTTAGAGAGTGATGTAGCTAAAACAAAAGAGAATAGAGAGATTGAGGGATGTGTGTGTGTGTGTGTGTGTGTGGGTGGGTGGAGGATCCTTCTCTCTTAAATCAGATTATAAAATGAGATTAGGCAAGACCACAGACACACAGAGAGACATATGAACTGACACAGTCCTCCACAGACACACAGAGAGACAGATGAACTGACACAGTCCTCCACAGACACACAGAGAGACAGATGAACTGACACAGTCCTCCACAGACACACAGAGAGACAGATGAACTGACACAGTCCTCCACAGACACACAGAGAGACAGATGAACTGACACAGTCCTCCACAGACACACAGAGAGACAGATGAACTGACACAGTCCTCCACAGACACACAGAGAGACAGATGAACTGACACAGTCCTCCACAGACACACAGAGAGACAGATGAACTGACACAGTCCTCCACAGACACACAGAGAGACAGATGAACTGACACAGTCCTCCACAGGCACACAGAGAGACAGATGAACTGACACAGTCCTCCACAGACACACAGAGAGACAGATGAACTGACACAGTCCTCCACAGGCATACAACTGATGATGTAGACAGCAGGGTAATCTGTTCTGCCTGCCTCTTCTTTTCTTTCTTTCTTTCTCTTTCTCTTTCTCTCTCTCTGAGCCACAGTCAGGATGTCTTTCACCATATCTTGACACAACACCAAGTCAACTTCTCCCCTGGAACCCCACCCCTGAACTGAGCACTTCTTGAAATTACCAATCACATCCTTGTACACAAGCCTCCCAGCCAATCCGAGGCTCTGCCCAGCGTAGCACAGTGTGATAGGTTGATGTAGGGTGGAGATAATGCAACAATAATTGAAATAAATTATGTACACAGAGATCCACTACACACTTAATCAGCAAAACATAAATGATGAATCTATCTGGTGAAAAAAACAGCCATTAGAATTGTGTTAGAGGTGATTTGCATAATGATTGTCCAATCGCTAATAACAGTCATGTTGTTGGCTTTGTGGTGATCCCGTTATAATAACCGTGATCACCGTAATTAAGTATTAACCTCAATACATAAACACAGTAGCTAGTAGACATTCAGCTATATTTTTATCTGATGGGGTGATAATCGGGTTATCTTCCATCACATCTAAGCAGTTGAAGGAGTGAGCGAGAGAGAAGAGGGAAAGAGAGGACAGTGAGAGTAAGAGACAAAGACAAAGAGAGAGTAGAGTAGAGAGAGTAGAGTAGTGCTCCAATATCCTAGTGGACGTTTCCAAGAACAGGCGTCACTGATCACACATACAAACTCAAAAACAAACAACAGAAAGGACACACACTGGTCTCCATGGTGACGGCCAATCAGCACTCACCCCTCCCATCCTGCTTAATTGTGTTGATGAGAGAGCAGGAGGCAAGCAGATCAAACCATCTCTCTCTCTCTCTCTCTCTCTCTCTCTCTCTCTCTCTCTCTCTCTCCCTCCCTCTCCATCTCTCTCTCCCTCCCTCTCCATCTCTCTTTTTCTCCCTCTCTCTCTCTTCTCTCTCTCTCTCTCTCTCTCTCTCTCTCTCTCTCTCTCTCTCTCTCTCTCTCTCTCTATCTCTGTCTCTCTCTCTCTTGGAAGATTGGATTTTTCCAACTCCAGTCTTTCCATCATGTTTCTTCAGCAGTTTCTACATCTCCCCGGACATGGAGTGTTCCTGCTCCTACCAAAGCAGCACTCTCTTCTCCACAGGGATGTCAAGACTGGGGACACAGAGAAGGAAGTAGCCACGCTCCCCCACCTCCACCTTCTACTCTAAATTCATGAGGGTGATTACCTTCACCAGAATCCATTAAGCTGCTAGCTAGCAGAGCCTCTTCATCAAACCCATCTGCCTTTCCGCTCCTGAGAGTGAGTGTGTGTGTGCACGTGTGTGTGTGTGTGTGTTTCTCCGTGTTAAACAAAGCTTTGAATCGAAAAGAGACAAGTTCAATTCTATTTGCAGAGGAATTAGCGGAGGTGTTTGTGTGTGAAGGTGTCTTGCAGGGCTAGGGGATTCTATCAGCCACGGGGAAGGAGCATCCCTGGTGAGTCCCAAACTGGATGCCACAAGATGACATCCCCACCCTGAACCTAGTCTACCTGTAGCAGAGTGGCTTTGGGGACAAAGCCTTTGTGATAAGCTAAAAGAGACAGCTTTCAGAGGGCAGATGTTGTCTAACCAAGCTCTGACGTACTGGCGGTGATGTCCTATTGGCCTCAGGGCTATCATTCCAGTACAGTGAATGAGTGACCTGGTTTCGATCCCCACACAGTCTGACCCTGGACCATGGTTACAGCCAGACCACATTTTGGGCAATGTTCTAATTCTAATATCCGTGGCCCTCTGAGAGGAATTCTGCATTCTAAGGCTCTATAAGCACCTACAAGGGTTTGGCAGTTGAAGTGCCTTGCAGTGCAACACCGCAGGCTATTATGAGAGACTAATGCATTCCTGCATCCTTTCTTTGGTATACATGATCACATTCCCTCAGAGTGCGTGTGACCTACACGGGCGTGTTTGTTTACACCACCATATCCTACCAACGCTGTTTCTGATTCTACTCTTGAAAGGAACAAAATACGACTGGATGTGCTAGTATGCTAGGAATGTAGTATGGAACAGCATGGAGTCATGATAACTTTTGCATGGCGTGCAATGATATTGCTTACAGCACACAGTACCACTGAAGCTCGCAGTCATCCACTCGTTCAATCTAAATCTGTATGACCCCATCCCATCAAGCCAATCTGAAACCACATGTATGTTCTCTCAGATCTCATGTCACGGAAGCTTTCTCCCTCCGTGTTTGCATGACACATGGGAGCACTTAGCGTGTCAAGTCGGGAGGCCCTGACACGCGGAGGAAGACATGGAGCAATTTCACATTTGGTTTGTTTTCATTTGGTTTAAGGGGGATTCCCTCCCTTCCCTCCCCTGCCCGTGACCCCCTCATCACAGACCCCTCTGACGAAAGAACCCAAACTGTTCTCTACCCCTTTCAGACTTGTTGTTTTTTCTCTTCTTCTGTGTACCGTCCTCCCAGCTGCCCTCTACCTCCATCTGGTTTGGGTTGGAACCAGGGTGGAGCCCCACATCCAACTGAAGTAATCTACTCTAAATCCACCCGTTCATTACCTACTTTGGACAAAAACAAACGGACAAAAAAGAACAGTTTCTCGTCAAGGTTGATTAAATCTAAATGTACGAGAGGAGCCCCCCCGCCCCCCTCCTCGTGCCAGTCATCTCTGGACTGGACAGTCAGCATGGTGACGCTCCACAAGTCAGCTGGGAGCCCCAGTCACATTAAGCATGGGTGACATCTATTATTCATTAAACACATCTAAAAGGCTCCCTGGACAACACAGCTTAGGGAGTGTGTGTGTGTGTGTGTGGGGGTGTATGTGTGTGTTAGTGTGTGTTTGTTGGGGGGGGGGTTACAGGTACAGGAGATGAGGGGGGAGGGGCAGGGGTTTCCTGTCCTGTGTTCTTCTGGAGCGTTCTCCTGCTATGTTCTCCTGGGTTTATTTGATGTGGTTCTTCTGCTTTGTTCTCCTGGGCTCTGTGGGCTGTTTCTGAGGGACTGTGTTTGGCTGACTCCGATGACTCTGCCCTGTCCTCGTAGTTCAACAGCATGATCTCTCTCTCTCTCTCTCTCTCTCTCTCTCTCTCTCTCTTCTCTCTCTCTCTCTCTCTCTCTCTCTCTCTCTCTCTCTCTCTCTCTCTCTCTCTCTCTCTCTCTCTCTCTCTCTCTCTCTCTCTCTCTCTCTCTCTCTCTCTCTCTCTCTCTCTCTCCTCTCTCTCTCTCTCTCTCTCTCTCTCTCTCTCTCTCTCTCTCTCTCTCTCTCTCTCTCTCTCTCTCTCTCTCTCTCTCTCTCTCTCTGTCTCTGTCTCTGTCTCTATCTCTCTATCACACACACACACGATCCCCCGGGGGAATGAAAGCAAGCTTTTGGAAACAGTGAAAACATTCTCTGCGTGAGAATAGCCCTTTGCTGAGGGAGATCATATTTTCTGTCCGAAAATAACCTGGGGAGGAGTTCACAAAGCAGTCTTTCACTGGGTCTGGGTCTCTATCCCTCGTTCCTCTCTTCCTCCACCTCCCTCCATCAATAGCTTGCAGACACACTCTCCTCTTGAGAGCAAAATGGCTCTCAACAAGCAGATAAAGAAAGGAGATGGACCTCAAATAAATGATACCATTTAAACCATGATGGGATCTGCCTGTGTTTCGCACACACACACACACAAACAACAGTACATTGAGTGTAAGTAGGAAGGTATGGAGTGTTTTCTCACAAATCGATGCCATCTTTGCACAGACAGGTTAAGAATGTGAAGTGCGTTGGAGGATTGGGAGTGTGAGTGAAATAGGACCTTATTCAGGAGAGCAACAGCTGGGGTTTTTGTGGTTGAACTGGATGAGGGACCAGCCGATGACTCGCTGTCTGAAATGTTCAACACATTCTGGAGAAAGCCAACGCCAAACATGCAAAACAACACACACACACACAACCAGAAAAATACACAAACATACAAATGCACATGAGCACCCCCACAGACACGACCTCAGCACTGAGCACGACAGAAACCTGTCCTTTCTCAACAAAAAAAAACTACTTTACCGACACAGCCGTAATCTTTGACCCTGCCTGTGAGACAGTCAGGTCTGTCCTGTGTACCTGTGCTGTGTTACCTCTCAGACTTCCTCTCTCAGCTCCCCTTTGGGTTCCGTAGGGAGAGAAAGAGACAGACAGACATCCGGATAAGAAAGAGAGCGAGGGAGCCAAAGAGGGCTAGAAAGCTCCATCTCAGCAGTAGCTGCTGCAGAGGTCTCCTGTCTCCTGAGGAAATCTAATATTCATGCTCCCAACTCGTTTTTGCCATCATTTCCACATCAAAGCTGAACAGACTGGAAATATGTCCAGAAACAAATCCCTAACCACTAAATCACAAGTCTATTAGCTCCAACCAACAGAAAAAAGGGAGTGTGTGGCTTTGTGAGTGTGTATGTGTGTGTGTGTGTGTATGAACAGTATGTGCAGGTATGTGTGAAATCTGAGCGTGTGTGTGGGAGTGTACTGCATGTCTGCATTTGTAGGAGTGTGTGGGTGAACAGTAGGAGGAACAAAAACATAGAATCTATGTATGTGTGTGTGCGTGTGTGTGTGTGTGTGTGTGTGTGTGTGTGCGTGTGTGTGTGTGCGTGTGTGTGTGTGTGTGGTTGGCTGTAAGCACGTTGCCCTGCTGCATTTCAAAGCCAGATAGTGTAACAGAGCTGTTCAGCCAGATTCCAACTGCTAGACGAGAGTATAAGATCACAGTGAAGACTTCAGACCTCTACTCCTCCCATCATGCATTTGGCCTGGTATCCCATGACAACCAGGATCAGAGACGGGTGAAAACCGAGTCGCCCCCAGGCGCAGTTCAGCTCCTGCTCCTCCATTCCTGGTTTGAACCATAAGAGACGAACACCTGACCCGGAGCACCTGGACATTAGCCTCCGGTGTTCTGGAAGGTTCTATGGTGTGTCGACAGTAGCTAGCTCTGTTCACATCCTCTGTTTACGTTCCACAGGCTGTATACACAACCTCCCTCCCCCCCTGCAGCACCACCCCCACCACAGCGCCCCCACCCCACCCCCCTCCAGCAATACGCAAGCTAATGTAAACATGTCACGTTTTCGCAAAGGGCTCCGGTTGCCCCAGTGACTAGTAACCCCCCCCTCTCCTTCGTTCTGTTCCCAGGGCTCGGTGGCTTGTTTTGTGTGCACTGTCTTCCCTGCATCTACCCTAACCCTTGTGTGTATTCAAGTGTGCATGTGTCGTGTGTGTGTACGTTGCGCGTGTGTCATTGATGTGTGTGTTTGTGTGGTGTGTACGTGTGTGTGTGGTGTGTGTTTGTGTGGTGTGTGTGTATTGGGGGGTTGCGGGGCTAGACGGGTCGAGCAGGTTTCTGAACAGGGCTGAAGTCATGGAAAATATGCTGGAGTTTATGCAGCCTTTCAAAACAAGGAGCTGTGCCAGTAAAAGAGAGAGAGAGAGAGATGAGAGTAGCTAAAGAGGGATAGGAGGATGGGGGGTAAGGAGAGCAGGAATGGGCGGGACAAGGGAGGGAAGACATGAGCACAGAGGGAGGGAGGGAGGGAGGGAGAGGGAGGGAGGGGGAGGGAGGGAGAGGGGGAGGGAGGGAGGGAGAGGGAGGGAGGGAGGGAGAGGGGGAGGGAGGGGGAGGGAGGGAGGGAGGGAGAGGGGGAGGGAGGGGGAGGGAGGGAGGGAGGGAGGGAGGGAGGGAGAGGAAGGGAGGGAGGGAGGGGGGAGGGAGGGAGGGAGGGGGGAGAGGGAGGGAGGGAGGGATGATGAAGGGGGAAACGCTTGTCTTTTTATGTGGCCGGTCCTTCCTTGGCTGGGGTGGTCTGGTTTCCATGTCTGATGGGGGGTTGTGTTGGTCTGTCTGCCTTACTCAGCACTGGTACTGCTGTTGTTCTGAGGAAAGTGACTAAGTTGAAAACAATCTTTGGACGCTTTTTGCAGTTGGGGAGAGAGAGTGTCCTGACACCTGGTCCTGGGTTCAAATCCCAGAGGAAGCCTTGGGGATTCGTTCACACTACCTGAACCTTGTACTGCACTCAGTTCTCCCTGTGTGGGCAGCCAATGAGAAGCTTTGTTTGGTTGTTTAGTTCTGAGGGTGGGGGCAACTCAGCCCGGGGCACATTTTGGGATTTCCAGGCCTGCAGAGCGGTAGAGAAGAAGAGAGGGAGAAGGGAAACATGACCAGCCAAGGTGGCAGGTTCTGTGGACTAACAAGGGGAAAACCGTACAATCATGAGCTACTTCCTCTCTGGTGACATCATCGTCCTCCATTGCGAGGCGTGAGCCAGACCGTGTCCCACTGCAGACTGGGGACGGGTTATGTAACAAACTGGAAAATACTGAACATCCATTTCCAGTGTATGTCATGTAAAAGCAGGAGAAACCATTACTAAGGTCGGGAGACTCTTTATGTGGGAGTCAAGGACAAACCATTCTTTTTTGAGAGACCTTGAGTCTCTGTTTCTGTCAGTCTGACTATTGGAGAGGCTACAGTATACCACTGTCCTGTCTCTCTCTCTCCTCCTACAGTAGCTCCTCATTCTCCTCTCTCCTCCTACAGTAGCATTCATTCTCCTCTCTCCTCCTTTTATTCTCCCCCTTGTGGTCTTGCACAGCAGTCTTGTTAGACTGAGAGGGTGAGAAACAGAGGGGGAGATGGAGAGAGCGAGAGCACAGGCGAGAGAGAGGGAGGGAGAGAAAGAGAAAGAAAGAAAGGATAAGTATGTCAGAGCGTGACAGATCAGCGGGGAGACATCAAAGTACGATCCATCATCTCTCTCTCCCTCCCTGTCGGAGATTCAAAGTATTTAAGCCAGTGAGCTGGTCAGAATAGAAGGTCACAAGGTTGACAGGGAGGTCCAGAGCCCTAGTCCAGCATCAGGACCCCCTGACCACCACTAACAGAGAAGGCCAACCAAACCCTCCTCCCTCGCCTCCTCAGCAGACCAGACTACTGTAGCACGCTGAGGACCCCCCGAGGAACCCGGCCAGGGCTGCCCACCCCTCTGCCCGTCACAAGAGTCATCACACCTGCCAGTCAACCCCCCCCCCCCCCCCCCCGCCACGCCGTGGTAATTACAGCGGAGTTGTCACGGCGACTGCCTCCTCCCCATGCCACACCCGTGCTCTCTGATCCCAGACAGACAGATTGGAGGCGGCAGCGTCAGAGGCATGTGGCATGTTGTATCGATGAGGGAGAGGCAGTGTGCGGCACTGCCTCGGCTGGTGCGCGGCACTGCCTCGGTCCTGCCGGTCTATGTTGGGATGATGATGTGGAGTGAGAGAGGGAGATCAAATGAGGCCGGGAGAGAGTGAGAGGCTGTCTGCGGCTAACTGCACTGCTGCTCAGGGAGGCTCATTTCTGGGCTGTGAAACCTTGCCCCCCCCCCCCCACACACACACACACACACAAACAAACACACGCACACACTACGAGTCCCAGGATGCACCAGTGAGACAGGCCATCTTCAATTACCTCCGGGAGAGAGGGTAATATTTCACACTGCACACAACCAGATCTGACCTTAGTGAGACTCAGGCGGGCACACATCCCCGCCACACGTTCCCTATGTAAACCCTGCTTAAGACTAGCGCTCGATAACACAACATCTCATATTCCTCAGCTTCAGATGGGACAGCAAGTGAGAGGGAGAGAGGTGGAGAGAGAAATGAAAGACATGATCGCAGAGAGGGTGAGAGGGGTGAACCCTAGATGTCTGAGGAGAGGGAAGGAGGGAGGGAGGGGGGGGACGGGGGGGAGACGGGGGAAGACAATCCAAATCGATTAGGCTGAAATTGCAACCAAACTAAGCCAGCGAGGAGGGAGACTAAGGCATTCATCAAGGAAGATACCATCTGTTCTCTGTGGATAGGGGGGGCTGGGAGTAATAGTGTAATCTCTAAGAGAAATTATCCATAGGGGGGTTGGAATGGACTGAGCGCCATTGATGGTCATTTTGCTGAGGAGATGAAAGATGAGACCATGTCATATTCACAAGGCCAGAGAGAAGATTAAAACCCATAGGCCAGAGACAGTGAGAGAGAGAGAAAGTATGTGTGTGTGTGTGTGTGTGTGTAGGAGGGGTGGGTGGGTGGGAACAAAGAGAAGAAATAAATCACATCATTCAAAAATGACTCCACACCCTAGGAATACCAGTGCTGAACATCCATCACACAAGACTACATGTCCCAGAAACACTCAGTATGAACATCTGTCTCACTGTGAGGCTTAGGGTGTGTGTCGGAGGCAACATAGTGACTGATGATTGGATGAGGTAATGAGCAGAAGGCTCGAGATGGGACTCTGATATACACGCACACACTCTCCCACATGCACACGCCTGTAGAGCTACTCTCGGTGTGTGTGTGATCGTGTGATCGTGTGCTTGTGTGTAATAGGGACACCCAGAAAATGTCACATGTTCTACAGCATTAACAGTGTTAGAATAGAGGCCAGAGGACAATAATAGATGTAATTAGCTTGGTTCCGCTCTAGGCTAGCAACATCTCATCTAGAAGACATCTTCACAGCGATCAAAAGTTTGAAAAACCATTACTCTCTCTTGCAAGTAGGTCCACTTAACGGAGGATCCAACTAGTTACCCGATAATTGGTTTTACTCCACAGACTTGATTGTTGAGTTGATTAAAAGGCCTGGTTGTAGTGATTAGTACAAGTCAGCACACCTGGCAGTGTCATTTATCACCAGCCACACCAGAAGCAGGCAGACAACAAGGCAGCCAGTTAGCAGCTTGTACAGTAACAGCCTCCAGCCAACCACACAGTGTTTAAGGATCTTCAGTCTGACCAAATGTGCAAAGCACAGCACCATCATGTCATCATGTATTCATTTAGCAGACGCTTTTATCCCACACAATACAAGGAGGGGATATAAACCAGAACCCTCTTGATCTGCAGTCGAGTGCTGTAACCACTAAGCTAACTCTACCCTTTACCCCCCACCTTGTCTCTTCTGTCTCTCATCAGCAAATCTCCATGACATTTTATCCTAAGGCTGTGTAAACAAAAGATATATGCATCGCATGCATATCCGGATAAATGGGACATCAACACGTAGGTCGTACGTTCCATTCCCAGCCTCTGCCACACTTCCAAACCTGCCCTCAAATTCAGAATGAATTCATGAAGAACCTGATGAATAAAATATGGGCCGTATCCAGTCAACCCCTCCAGCCCCGGACCACACAGGACCTGAAAAACCCAAAACACAGCTCCCCCTGAACAAATACACTCACATTTTCATAAACATACACACACACACAGAAAACATACACACAGAAAACACGCACACACACACACACAAAACACAGCCATGCCTGTGCCCGGGCAGATAATGTGAGGGCCTGTAACCTTAGCAGCATCTCTCCTCTTTATAATTAATCTATGCACACCCTGCCAGTCTCCAGGCAAATCTGTGCTCTAGAACTTCATGGATGAGGAGACAGCACTATCTACAGCCAAGCACAACTGTGTGAAAAGACTAGATAGAGAGAGGGAAAGAGAGAAAGCAGAGAGAGAGAGAGAGAGAGAGAGAGAGAGAGAGAGAGACGGAGAGAGACAGAGAGATAGAGAGAGACAGAGAGAGAGACAGAGAGAGAAAGAGAATGAGAGACACTGAGCGAGAGAGAAGGAGAGAGAGAGAGAGAGAGAGAGAGAGAGAGAGAGAGAGAGAGAGAGAGAGAGAGAGAGAGAGAGAGAGAATGAGAGACACTGAGATAGAGAGAAGGAGAGAGAGAGAGACGCACACACAGACAGCACAAGTGCTTCATCGTGTCCTCATGTTGCAGGCAGGAGCGTATCCCACTACATCACCACTACATCACCACTGCATCACCACTGGCATCACCACTACATCACCACTACATCACCACTACATCACCACTACATCACCACTTCATCACCACTACATCTCCACTACATTACCACTGCATCACCACTACATCACCACTACATCACCACTACATCACCACTTCATCCCCACTACATCTCCACTACATCACCTCTGCATCACCAGTACATGTAGCGCTTGCTGCACAGCTGGACACACAGTGGGCTGTGCAGCTCCAGGGTTTTCCCTACCTGGGTCTGGGACACGAGTGAAGCTTCCTACACATCTGTCCAGACAGGCTCCATCTACCGAGACGGTGTCCCTCCTCCCTCCTGCCACTGACTGTCAGCTCACGCAACGGAGGACCTCCTGGGGGGAGTGTGTGTGTGTGTGTGTGTTGCAGTGTGTGTGTGTGTCTGAACATCTGTCCATACTTCAACGTTTAACGAGGGAGAGAGAGAGAGAGATGGAGAGAGAGAGATGGAGAGAGAGAGTAGGAGAGGGAGAGAGCGCGGGGAAGGAGAGAGAGAGAGAGAAAGTAGGAGAGAAAGAGAGATAGGGGGGGGGAGTGAGGGGGTTGAGTGGGGAGGGTGACAGGCTGAAATCACACAAGGGGAAAGTCAAACAAATTAGGAGTGAGGGGAGCAGCAACCCAGCTGCAGCACTCGCCTGCGGGGCGGGGGGGCGGGGGGGCATGGGGGATGGGGTCTTGAGTGTGTGTGTGCAGAGTCATCTAGAAGTACGCCATGATGTGCTGCCCATCACACCCGGCATAAGCTTAGTGCAGAGAAAGCTGAAAAGTTGGGACCCTCCTCACACACACACACACACACACACACACACACACACAACACACCCCTCGGATAAACCCAAATACGCATCTCCACAGTGTCTCCAATGCTACTCTACATTCCTGGTGTGCAGCTGGAGAAGGGCATTTCTTTCCACCAGACCCTCCCTCCCTCCCTCCCTCCCCCCCTCCCTCCCTCCCTCCCTCCCTCCCTCTCCCATTCACCTCCCCTTTTCCTTAGAGGACGTGAAGAGAAAGTACATTTGGAATCTTCTCATGACGAAAGGTTTCCCAACCACCTCTGCTACGGCGACCCAGGTGAGGAACACCCTGCTCAGACTGAGAGAGCTTGAAACACACAGCGGAGTGCATGGAAACTGCATGCCCTCCCATGTCCGTCCTGATCTCTCTCTGTGTGTGTGGTGTGTGTGAGTGTGTGTGTGTTTAAGTCCTCTGGTGTAGAGTGATTCACCCAGAGCCAACACAAACATGTTTCCTGCTCTGCTTCACTACAGACCCTCCACAGGTTATTTATGGAATGCTAGTCTTTCTCTCTCTCTTTCTTTCTGTCTCTCTCTCTCTCTTTCTCTGTCTTCCTATCTCCTCCCCCTCTCTCTTTCTCTGAAAGGTACAGGTAGAAGTAGTACAGGGCCATGGGTACTCACAACTTGAACCCATTCAGTAAATATATAAATATACAACCAGTAAATCTGTCAGGAATAAGATCCTCATGCCTATAGTACGCACGCACACACACCAGCAGTCACTATATCATGGCTAACATATACATAACCACTACACACTTGACCCCTGTAATAGCATACAGTACCTACAGCAATGTTGTGACTTCACCACCCGATCCATCTCTCTGTCCATATATCCACAACATAAATACATAAACATGAGCTGCGCTTAGTGCGCACACACTTTGATGCTATTCAATTACACAAATGAATGAAGCACTTTAGCCATGGACGGTTAGTTTTTCCTATGGGGAAATTACATATGTTTCCAAACATGCACCCCTTCCTCCCTCCCTCCCTCCCTCCCTCCCTCCCTCCCTCCCTCCCTCCCTCCGCTCCCTCCCTCCCTCCCTCCCTCCCTCCCTCCACATGGCTGTGGTTGAAGTGGCAGTTGCTTACTGACCCATAGTTAAGGCACCACACACACACACACACACACACACACACACACACACACACACACACACACACACACACACACACACACACACACACACACACACACACACACACACACACACACACACACACACACACACAGAGTTACTACATAAATATTACCTATACCCCACTGTGTCCATAGAACTGTCCTGTCAACAGAATTCTCTTGACCGTGACCACACGTGATACAGGCTGACACAGACACCATACAGAAGGGATCCCTTGTCCTACAGGGCCTGGAGCTTGACATACTCCCTGCAGGCCCTCAGGGTGCAGAAGAACATTTTCCTAATTGACTTGCTTGGATAAATACAAAAGTTCCACAGAACAACAGTATGAGCAAACCAGTAGGATATCACAGTGTCTGCATCAACTTAAAGGAACACAACCATGACCCCTAACTCCTGAAACAAAGGCTGACCTCACGACCCTGTATCCCAAACCTCCCGGTTCAACTATAAAACTAAGATTTGAGTTGAGAAGTCAAACTCTACTATTATGCCTTTGTCAGCAATGTCACAGACTGTGAAACGAGTCTGGCTGATGAATATTCATCCTGATTAGAGAAGGAGCGCTGTGAGGTGAGGATGAGAGGATGGGGGATGAAGAAGAGAAAGAGCAGACTAATCACTGTACTACTGCAGGAGGATTATCTGTCTCTCTCACACTCTCTAGCAGACCTCCCTGCGGACCTCCCTGCGGACCCTCCCTGCGGACCTCCCTGCGGACCTCCCTGCGGACCTCCCTGCAGACCTCCCTGCAGACCTCCCTGCAGACCTCCCTGCCCCCCACGTTCCACCTGCACCAGGGGAAAACAATCACTGGGGCCCCAGCAGAGTTGACGCACCAGAACCCCCCAGAGAGAGAGAGGGAGAGAGAGGGAGAGAGAGAGAGAGAGAGGCCTGCATGGTGTCATCCTCAATCAAGTCTGTTAATATAGTGCTACTTTGAACAGGAGGATTTCAAAGAACTTTCCAGAGAGAGGGATGATGGAGAGAGAGACTGCGGAGGGAGGATAAGACGAATGAGTCAGGGTGGAGATTTAGAGAACCATAGAAGACAACTTTGGAAGATGCTGACGACTCAAACCACACTTTCCTAGAAAAACCCCCCCCTCAAAACCTCAAGTTAATTAAATATTAACAGAGATCACAGTGGCCCTATTTTGAATTTCTAAAAGGAGGTGACAGAAACAATTAACTGTTAAAAGGCTAAACGGAAGTAAATCCAAGTTTACCAGTTGTACCAGAAGGTAGTTCTATCAAAAATATACAGTATATTTCTCTCATGTCCTCCTTCTTCTCTCCCTCCATCTCTGTTGCTGCCCCTCCCTCACTCCATCCCTATCTCGCCCTGTGCTGTGCTCACTGCTTGTATCAGAACCAGATGGCAGATAAGAAGTGTGTGTTGATTTGGCTGGCAGTTCCTGAGTCTGCTGTGATAGGCTATTGCCCTGTGGTCTTCCTCCCAACCACACCCTCCAACTGGAATATTCTGCAGCAGTTCCTTTCCTATCTCTCCCTCTCCCTCTCCCTCTCCCTCTCCCTCACCTCTCCCTCCTCTCTCTCCATCTCATCTCTCTTCTGCTCTCGTCTCTCATCTTCTCCTCTCTCATCTCTCTCTCTCTCTCTCTCTCTCTCTCTCTCACGTCCTCTCAGTCTCCTCACTCTCGCCTCTCCCCTCTCCCTCTCCCTCTCCCTCTCCCTCTCCCTCTCCCTCTCCCTCTCCATCTCTCCCTCTCTCCCTCTCTCCCTCTCTCTCTCTCTCTCTCTCTGCTCTCTCTGCATGTGAGGTCTGTCCATCTGGGTAGAATGAACTCTGAACTGGCTTCCTTCTTAGCTACCTGATTTAGCCTCAGTTCTGCATACCGACCCGCTATCAACTACACCTTGACTGCTGCTCCCAGCAGATGCAGGCTATGATGCAGACAAAGGGAGGAGAGAGAGGAAAGGTGAGAGAAGAGAGGAGAGGGAGATGGAATAGGGAGGGAGAGAAGGTAGTTGAAGGTTTTTTCTGCGCTGAAACTCTACACACACACAAACACACACACACACGTGCAGGCAAACACACACGCACGCACGCACAGTGATACACCCCTGGGGATGTTTCGGCACTGCAGCATAACACCAGCCCAGCCAATCACGAGTCACATAAGCGCAACCAATCAGGAAGCCTTTCAAAACTTAACTACAAGCTCAACAGAAGCTGGGTTCAGCCCAGCTAATACACAGGGATCTCATCACACACATTCAACCTGAAACCACAACATAAATCACCCAGTGTGTGTCCTTAAAGATGCCACACAGTCATTTAACCCTCCTGTGTATTCCAGTCAGTCCGCAACCTGGTTCTTGAACTGTGTCTAAAGCCATCTATAACTGTACCCGTTTCATGCTTCTGTAGCTGTTTAAAGTTACAGTTAAATCTGTAACTGTGTCTGTAGTCTTGTCTGGAGCTGTGCAGTTTCTGTGTCTGTTGCTGTCTCGTTGTGCTTAAGGAGCCTATTTTAACAGCAGCTCCTGCTCAAGTACATGATGTGGGCTCCCTTCTGTTTCCTAAATTCCTCTTCACAGATGCAGTTTTACACGCACACGCACACACACACACACTACGCGCGTGCGCACCACACCCGCTAATCCCTATCAAATACTGTTTACAGGTCAACCATAAAATCCCTCGGTTCCTTAATGGTGCTTAGAGGTTTGTGTGCCTGCCTGATGGAAGTCTCTTTCTCTTTGTCTCACTGCACATCTCCCTCCAGAGGAGTTGTGGGCCCAGATAAGCCGCCGACAGACAGGCAGCCTGCTTAGGAGCTGCACAGCAGCACAGTAATAAGTGTAGACAAGAGTGTGTGTGTGTGTGTGTGTGACTGCTTCCGCAGCCTGTGAGCTCGAAGCAACTACTCACCCCAGAGCAACCTGCACAGCAAGATAACATGTCATGCCAGAGGGAGGTAGGGTGCAGAGATGGGGGAGGGGGGGAGACAGGGTTGGGGGAGATGGGAGAAAGAGAGAGGGGGGGAGAGAGAGAGAGAGAAATAAAGGGAGAAAGAGAGAGAGAAAAAGAGAGAGAGGGAGATAGAGAGGTACAGGGGTCCTATGCAATCAGTAGCGGGGTTTCGAGACTTTTTCTCCAGGAGAGGAAAAGGATTAAACTATACAGCAAGTCCCTCAAGATCCTCTCCCATCCCCATCTTACCTCTTTTCCATCTTGCCAACCAGAATTGCACGTTAAATGTCTAATAAAACATCCTGTCATATAAGAAACTCACAGCATTACTATGAATGCTTTAGGATGTCCTATGCCCGTCCAGCCAAGCCAAGCTCCGCCCACTCCGACATATCAGGAGGAGGAAAAGGCTGGCTCCGCCCATACCTTTCCGTCCCATCTCCGCACCAGGACCTTGAGAACCAACCACAGCCTTAAACCCTCTCCAGCACGACCAAGCCATAAGGCTTTATAACTGTAATGGTGTGCGTGTGTGCGTGTGTGAAAGAGAGCGTGCCAGTCTGGTGATAAACATTGCAGGAAGTGGAGACAGTAGGGTTTTATAAACACTCAACACTCAAGGCATTAGCATATTAGAGGTCAACATAAACAGTGGAGCACGGATACAGAGGGTGGGCGAACAAAATGAGACCTAAGAGAGATGCGCGCATGTGTGTGAGTGCTTACGCGCGCGTGTGTGTGTGTGTGTGCAGGCATACAAAGCGTAGGAGTGAAATAGGCCTCAGCTTTTGTCCAAACACAATAGTCTGGTTTACATTCAGTAGTGTACTGTATCTCTCTCATCTATAACAAGTTTTGCCTCTACTATTACAATGCAGAATATTCTCTCTCTCTCTCTCTCTCTCTCTCTCTCTCTCTCTCTCTCTCTCTCTCTCTCACTCACACACCACACACAGACACACCCACAGAGTGACAGACGGGGTAAGAAGAACTGTCAGGTGTATGTGTGTGTGTGTGTGTGTGTGTGTCATGCTAGGATCCTGGTGACATGCTGCTATAAATACAGTCTTAAACCAGGACAGCGGAACTGGGGAACGGAAGCAGGACAGGTTCCGCCGAGAGCGGGAATGTTGCCCCCCGATAACGGCAGGAGCAGCGGGAGGCACCCCGCCTGGCGCTCATCAGCCTGTGCGGCTCACTACCAGCCAGGTAGAGACGTGTGTGTGAGGAGGTGTGTGTGTGTGTGAGGCGTGTGTCACCATTGATAACACAACAGAGCTCAAGACTTCCTAACGAGATGCTGAATCCTGGTCTCAGAGCTGCTGTCTAACTCTGGTGTGTGAGTTCTCCATACACACACACACACTGAGTGTGTGTGTGTGTATGGGTGACTTATTAAAGGCGTGTTGCCAGGGGCAGCTAGGCAACAGTCATCAGCAGGCTTCAGAGGTGGCCAGGCCAGGAGATCCAGGGGACTAGGGACTGGAGGAGCCCAGGGGAGAACAGCTGTTAATGGGCCAGAGAAGAATAGAGGAGGGCCTGTCTGGCTGGTGCTTATCTCTGGAGGGATGGAGGGATGGATGGACTCTATCCCCCCGCTGTCATTAGCAGGCCCGGAGGAAACCGAGGAGGGACACGCCTTTTCCCAGTAAATTAACCACATGACAAATCTGTGTGTGTGTGTGTGTGTGCATGTGTGGGCAAGAGAGAACAGGGTAATATGAAAGTTTGTCTCTGAGGGAGGGAGAGAGACAAAGATAGAGAGGGAGATAGATGGTTGTTGGTTAAGAACTTCTATTTAATTGACCACTCTTCATCGCTGCTTGATCACTGAAGAAGCTATTGACCATCGAGAGCGCTACAATCATCACTAACAGTACAGATACCATTAACACTACAGACACCATTAACACAAGGCCATCCTGCCTGCAGGGTTTATACAGTGGTGCTCTGCAGCATCCAAGACTAGAATCCATTGCAACAGAGCCTGTACATCAGCGAGATAAAGGGAGTGTGTGTGTGTGTGTGTGTGTGAGAGAGATAGCTGAGAATGACCAAGGCAATGGTAAACTGCAATAGAGAGGGAGGATCAAAGAGAGAGAGGAGGTAGGGGAGGTGGGGGGCAGAAAGAGAGAGACAACGTAAGAGAGAGAGAGAGAGAGAGAGAGAGAGAGAGAGAGAGAGAGAGAGAGAGAGGACAGCGTAGAGAGAGACAGACAGACAGACAGAGAGTAATGGGATATTGAGGGCCAGGCCACTGCAGTCTCAGATTACTGATAATGGAGGAGCACTAGAGGGAAACGCCTGATCAATAGGAGGGGAAGATCCTCATACACCATCTTTCTTACACACACACACACACACCCCCCCCCACACACACACACACACGCACACACACACACACACACACACACACCCCCACACGCACACTTGACTCTATCCTTCTACAAACAAAAACACATGATGTACACATACTGTACATACACACACACACACATACTTTCTACAAGAAAACACACATACTATACAGTACACACACATACACACACACTCCTTTATACACCGACACACACTATACTAAACACTACACTCACCCTGACCTCCTTGACTCCTGTTCCGTTTTTAATCTATGGGAATGGAAATATTCCATTGGGAGTTTCTCAGAGCTGCATTCCACGGACACTTTTTAGAATGCAGCGGCAGCAGCTTGCTGTGTTTGTTCTCTCCTTTCAGTCAATCTGCTATTCACAGAGCCACTACCGGAGGAGAGAACGGCCTGTCATATTTTACCTAGTCTGTCAATAACGGCCGGCACTCACACAGACCACATTTGCACACTCACACATAATATAATGTCGTTGTGGTAAATAGGATTAATAATGTGTTGATGAGGCCAGGCATTGCTGGTCGTTTTTATTACAGAAATGAGCACCCAATCCATCTATTTTCTCCCCCAGAGCCCAACCCCGCTCAAGCGGGCCATTTTCTATGTGGGATCTTCTCCAGTATATTCATTTCTTTCCTTAATTCCCCTCTGCCGACTCTTCAAATATGTATGGTAACAAGCAGTGGAAACAACGTGCGTGCTTCAGTTGTATTAAGACACTGGCAAAGGCTTATGGCACTCTTAGATAACATGCATACACAGGCACATACAGACACACTCCCTTCATCTTATTATTTTCTAGAAATGGAGTGCAGACAAAATATATATATATATATATGTACAGTATATATATATATATTTAAATATATAAACACGTTTGATATATGATAAGGTATTGTGTAAGGAGTTGTGAGTACTATTCTGTTTGTGTGTAATTGTGAGTGTGTCAGTACGTATTTTTGTGTGAGCATGTATTTGACGACCATCTTTTATCACTAAGGTTATTGTATAAATGAGTTATGCTGGCTTCTTTCTCTATAAAAGCCATCCATCTAGAGAAGCCGGTGATGGCAGGGAGAGAGGGAGAGAGGGAGAGAGGGAGAGAGGGAGAGAGGGAGAGAGGGAGAGAGAGGAGGGAGGGAGAGAGGGAGAGAGGGAGAGAGAGGAGAGAGAGAGAGGGAGAGAGGGAGAGAGGAGAGAGAGAGAGGGAGAGAGAGGGAGAGAGAGAGAGGGAGAGAGAGGAGGAAGAGGGAGAGAGGGGGAGAGGGGAGGGAGGGAGAGAGGGAGAGAGAGAGAGAGAGGGAGAGAGAGAGAGAGAGGAGAGAGAGGAGAGAGAGAGAGAGAGAGAGAGAGAGAGAGAGAGAGAGAGAGAGACAGCTAGGGTTGACAGGCACAAAAAACCCTGACAAGACTTCTGCCACAGAATTTCACAGGGAAATTCTGTTGTAGACTGTGAAAAGTGTAGACTGTTCATTTCGAAGTTAGACTAAAGGAATCGTTTTTAAATGTACTGAAGTGCTGGTAGGCTACAGAAATAAAAACAAATTGTTGAGATTATTATTACACTATGTGAGCTCTATGCAGCAGCTATATGCATATTTATACAGGAAGTGTATCAGATGTAGGCTAGCAGCTAGCAGCGGGCTAACAGCGGCAGATAGCATATTTGATCATCATGTACAGTATATAATTCAAAGGTAGCGCTAGCAGCTAGCAGTCTAAAGGCCATCCAAATGGAAAGGGAAATCCATGAAGTGGATTTCCCTTAGGATGGGACCTAGTGAGAACAGGAAAATGAGGTCTACAGGGAGCCCACTACACTCAGGTTCACCCAGCTGACAGCTGGTCCTAGATCAGCTCACTCAACAATATGTCAACACACCACCCGCCATCAAATCTGCTCTCAGAACAGCTCAACCACTAATAATTAAAAGGCATTTGGATCCGGTATTGATCCTTCCAGACAGAGTTAGTAAGCTAAATGTTCGTGCAGCTTTTAATAAGGCACACACACAGCCTGACACACACACGCATACACACACTCGCACACACACGCACACACACACTGATGTCATTTTCAGTTTCCAAATTAGAAGAGGCCAAGTTCAACACAGCAAATTGTGAGGAATGATTTCAAAACGATATAATCCTAGCTCTGATTACACCCTGTGTCCACACAGTCTGCCTTTCTCCAGCTCCCTCCATCCATCCCTCTCCTTCAGTGAAGCAATGGAAAACTGTGATTTTCCTTCCTCGCTCCCTCCCCTTTCCTTGCCCTCTTCCTTTCTCCCTCCTTTTTTGTTCTTGTATTCTCTCCATCTCTCTTTTTCTCCCCCCACTGCTTATATAATCAGACGACACCAACCGCCTCCCCCCCCCCCCCCCCCCGTTTTTAATCCTCTGCCTTCACCTCTCCTTCGCTCCCCTCTCTTCTTCTCGAAATTTTGACAGAAGCACAGACGAGGGGGGTAAGAACACGCAAACACAATGCATGATGGGATAGCCCCAGCCCAGTCGGGAGGAAGAGAGACAGAGGCAGCAGTCACGCACACTCCTCCCCCTTTAATCGCTCTCCTCCTCTGCCCCACTCCGTTCTTTCCTCCCCTCCTCCCCTCCTCCCCCTCCTCCCCTCCTCCCCTCCCTCCCCTCCTCCCCTCCTTCCCTCCTCCCCTCCTCCCCTCCTTCACTCCTTCCCCTAGACCTCTGTGGAGAATGCTGCTCTTCCACTCTTTTCCTCTCCATCCCCACACTCTCTCTCCTTTTGTTTGGGCTTCATCCAGGACCCTGCTAAATACCAATTTCGGTTTTCAAAGGTCCAAAGATGCAACACATTCATAAATGAGCACATTGGCAGGATAAACATGTTGTTATTAGCAGGAGCAATCTTATGGGGTATGACTTAAGCTGGAAAATGGATTTTAGCCATGGTAGCATTGAGGTTAACGCGACTAGACAGCTTACGCTAGCATTCATGCTGGCTGCAGTCGACCGGCTAGCCATCATCTTGTTCATTCCATTCTGAACTAAAAACTATTATACAGCACTGCCCCACTGCACCTTTAACAACTAGTCCACTGATCATAACAGTCTGACTGATCAGCCATTAAAGCTATGCTAACATTCAGCTAAACAACCAAAGGACATTAAAGCCAAGGTTTCCTACTCAACAAACAGCAGTTACCAAGAAGACATGATTATGGTGTGAGACAGAGCTTGGGCTCCTCCATCACCCCCCCCACCAGTGAACCCTCCTCCCTGTGACCACAACCAAGGCCTGCTGCTCCAGTCCAGTACTAACCACACGGCGGCCATATTGTCTGGCCTCTCCTGTGTCAGTGCTGCAGAGAATAAAACTGGCCGGGCGGGCGCCCCGGCTCGGGCTAGCGCAGCCTAACTGCTGTGAGGGGAGACAACCAGCTATCTTTGAACACTGCAGTGGCATTAACATTTTATAGCAGCCAAGTTTCATTGGCTCCTCTGCTCCAACTGTACCACACACAGGCTACAAAACACAACCGACAATCCTATATAAAGGTTTCTTCATAGCATGTCTATGTAGCTACAGAGAAAGAATGTACCACCTCAGTCGGGTGTTACTAGAGGTTGTGTGTAGGCGTGCTGGTGGATTTCAGTTGCTGGTGTGAACAGATGACTATGGACAGTGTCCACTCACGTCTGTTTCAGGATCAGCTGACAGCTCAGTGCATGTTGGGTACAAGACGGTGTGCCGTATATACAGGGGACAGTTAAAGGACATAGGTCTGTCACATGCTGTTTGGGAAATGCGTACATTTTGGGGGGGGGGGGGGACAGTGTACACGCATCCATCTAGAATAATGTGTGTGTAAAAGTGTGTGTGTGTGTGTGTGTGTGAAAACTGGCTGTCTGAGGGCTGAGGAGGCAAAGCCAGACAAGAGGCCATTTTTACAGTTTAGGTGTGTGTGTGTATGTGGTGTTTTAGTTGTGTTAGGATCAGGTGTCTCCGTGTCTCCAAACAGATCAGTCTTAATGGCTTTGCTCAGGCACCCATGCCAGGCTGTCTACTGTGGAGGCCTGCTGCACTCTCTGACACACACACACACACACACACACGTACAGACTCACCAAACTGTGGGTGTGTGTGTGACTGTACGTGTGTGTGCGTAAGAGAACAGGAATGAGTTATCAAATTTAGCCTGCAGGAGTTTCTCCCAAACTTCCATCCCTAAGAGGCCCATGCTACACGTCATCTGTTTCCAGGTAAGCATGCATACAGCAGACAGGAGTGTCCTTCGAATACCAGTGAGCTGAGAGACTTTGGGGAAACACTCCATCATACATCTCCTCACAATGGGTGCTGGGATTAGACGGAGGATATGAATGAGTGAGAGCTGTGTTAACCCTGTCATCCCTGGATCAGAGAGAGAGAGAGACAGAGCAGTCATGTCAGTCAGACAGGATACTGGGGGGGATCTGCAAGAAGGTCCCAGTCATTTATTGATTCCGCTTCTTGTCACTTAACTCACTGTCATTAAAATGTTGCTCTGGCGAATAGAAAAGGCACAGCCAAAAGCTAGAATAATGAACAGGACTTAGAGTCAGGCTGGGTAACCATCTCTCACATCAACACTCATCTCACTGGAGCAGCAAAAGAAATGGAACATAGGCTGAGGCATCAAAAAGAGATTTGACGCACACCACACACACACACCACACACACACCAGACACACACATCAAGTCCATTAGGGATCTGAGGTGTGGGTCATGACAGCAGGGGTCTGAGTTAATAAGCAAGGCCTGCCTTATTCCTAGATTTCGCAACAGGTGTTCAAAAGCCTCCGGATCTACACTGGTGCTTGTCTTCTGTCTGGAAGTGTGTGTGTGTGTTTTTCTCTAGGACATATCTGGGGACCTTTACAAAAGATGACTCTGTCGGTAAGCCCACTCCCTTTAAAGCCAGCCATTTATTAACACGGAGAAAAACCTTGATAAACCCCCCATATTTCACTGGTGGCCTCAGAGTACCCCTCTCCCTGATTGACTGGTCTTTCATCCAATCACAACCCACCTGGGACGTCCACATCAGTGAGGTGACAAGCGGGATGGGAGGCCAGGGGTCAGGGGACACGGTGCTCCTCCAGGAATCTACTTTCTGCCACAAATGATAGATGTGTACTCGCTTGTGCATTTGTTTCATTTTCTAGCTTCCTCTTGCATGTCTCTCTCTATCTCTGCAACGCTCTCTCTCTCTCTCTCTCTCTCTCTATCTCTCCATTCCCATATTTACTGGGCGAGAGTGAGTCATCTGCAGGTGAGCGATTAGCTTGGGGTTGTCATTCTAAGCAGCAGCAGCTTTGCGAGCTGAGCTGAGGGGAGGTGAACGTCCACAGCTGAACGGAACCTTTGAGGGAGTTCAACAATGAGCCTAATGACTTTAACAAGCCCCTGGGCTTCCCGGGGAGGGAGCAGGACAGAGATAAACGGTGTTTCTGGGTGGAGTTTGAAACCCCATGCCCTCCAAATGCAGAGCCAACCTACGGTGCTGTACCAGGCGTTTTGGCCAAGCAGGCTTACAAAGTCCCAGGCGGTGCAGTCTTATTATGCTAGTAAACACGGTCCCGCATCCCCTCTGCAGAAGCGGATTAGAGGAACGTCCTCTCCAGACCCGGCCACATTATTCAGGTCCTCTCCCGGTTCAGAAGGAGTCCCAGGTGGATAGCTCCTCCATGTTCCAGGCACCATCCTTTTCTGCCTGGTGACACCATGAACAGGTCACACATCGTGTATGCTTCATTTAGCAGCCATAAGCCACGGTAACAGCGGCAGCCATGTTTGCACACCTGGCCTCATACCAGGCTTGTGGAGGGTGAGTGACGCTACCTGGCACACGGGCGCCAGACCTCTGGCTGTGTTTATGTTTACCACACGTAGCACAGAGGAAAGAATGGGTTTGGAAATGGGGAGGAGAGGAAGGTGTGTGTGTGTGTGTGTGCAGGAATATGGAACCTTAGAGCCTGGCACGTAGAACAGTGGTGCGGGGATTAGAGAGTGAAGAGATGGGAGCTCTGGAGGTATCAGAAGAACTGAGAGGATATCAGGAAGGGATCTGAGCTAAGCACCCCCAGACAGCTCCAGGAGCTGGATATGAGCGCAGATCCTCTTGCCAGGCCCTCGTCAGAGGTCAGCCTTCAGCTACCGCACCCCCGCAGACGTGAGAGGGACAGGGGGAGCTGAGTGAAGGAGGAGGAAAGTTGAATGGACAAGACAGGGCGAGCGAGTGAGTGATGTTGGGAGATAAAAAATAAAAAAAATGGACAGGGCGAGATTGGAGAGAGCAGGAGTCGGAGTTTGCATTCGGCATCCGTGAGCTCTAACTGTCCACCTGGCCCGCGTCAGCCTCTGACAGCTCTCTGCTCGGTACATGTGGATATTCTCAAAGCCTTTTTTGGACTGTCCCCCATTCCAAATGGACCAGAACTATTCTAGATATGCCGTGGAAGTAAACAAAGTGGCCCTAACGGTAACCGTCTGGATCGGAGAGTGACTGAGGCCATGTTCTGTGTCTGGAGCCGTTCCATCCAGCATTCACATCTGTCTGCTATTACACACAGAACAGGCATTTTGGGCTGCAGCATATCAGTGTCTGTCTCTTGTTTTCCTTCTCTGCCTCCCTCTCTCTCTCTCTTTCTCCTTCTTTCCTTGGCTCTCTCTGTCTCTGTCGGAAAGGATTCAGAACACAGTCACATATAGGCCCAGCAAAGCGTGAAATGGTTTCAGCTTTACTACAGACACAACACTTGACCGCAGACTGCCGACAGTGGTTGCTGTGGTTACCCTCATTGTCGGGGTAATAGAACAATAGGCTGAGCTACATCAGTTGCAGGTGTCTTTGATGTACAAGCTGAATGCAGACATGCACACTCATACCATTTGTACTGCACACATGGTTAGATTAGGTTAGCTCTCAAACCTGAAAGCATGCCCCCCGCCCCCCGCCCCCCCCCCCCCCACACACACACACACAGGCAAACACAGGAAACACACACACAGAGGCAAACATTGGCACCCTCCCCACCCATCCTCTCACAACGACTAATGTGGATAAATTGCCTTCTGTAACAGAGTCACCCAAACACAGTACTGCCTTCCCAGGAATTAATATCAAAATAAGCACATTAGTCAGCTCATAACCATTAATAAAACCTACTTAGCTGTCCAGGGAGGGGAATACAGTGACATTCTTATTACAAATTCTCTGGTTCCCCCACCCCCCCCACCCACCTCTTTAGGAAACCTCTCCCCTCAGCTAATACAACAGGCAAAATGAACAATAGTTTGGGGAATGAGAGTCTATGGCCCTTGAGGACAAATTTAGAGGACGGAATAAATGGGTTGGAATCTGTAATGCTCACAGTGGAATGCGCTTCAAGAACACGCTCAACCTATGCTACTGCACCCCCTTCACTTCCACTAGCATTGCTAACAATGCTAACAATGGTCAACGTTCTCAAGGTGGGGGTAGAGGTGGATCAGCAGTGGTCTGGATGTTTGGGGAAAAGCAAGCTGGACTTTGATCATGCTGAAAGGTACCTTGAAAGGATATTTATCTCACTGCACTACATTGAGTGTGTAGGTAAGGTCATGGAGAAGAGCCAGGTGATCCGGCAGATAGCGTGGTGGCTGTTTGAGATGTTGCTCTGTGGACGGATCGATGTCTTGACAACTTTGTATGTTGGCACCGTCTTCACTCTGTCGTGACGATTGTTGCTACGGATGTAAGACAAGGAGAGTGACAGGAGAAAGACGGGTATAAAGGCACATTGGTGCCATCACTGAGCAAGTGCTCATGCAAGCCAGAGACTGGAGAGGAGAGCAGAATGGAGCCCCTGATGATCCCTCCACTGTAATCCTGTCAGAAAGTTGGAGCAGGAAGAGGAAATCCAGGAAGGCTTAAAAGTTATTTCACAATAAAAGTTCTTGCAGGGATCAGTGTTACATGACAAGTGGATTGAGATTTGAGAGCCAGTATTTAAAAGACTTTCACAATGTGTGTGTGTGTGTGAGATGGTTACATGACAACTGGGTAAGATTTAGAAGTAAGCACTTAAATACTTTGTGAGAAAGAGGGGATAGAGGTTTGTAAGTGCTCACAGATTGCTTTAAGTGTGTACATGTGCGATCGCATGACTGCGAGATGACAGCTGGATTGAGGTTTGTGTATATAATTGTGCGTGTGTGTGTGCACTCCTGTGTGTAACCATTGCCTATATAAGTTCCAGTGTGACAGTATGCAAGGTCAGCAGTCCAAGACAGAGCACTGTTGAATAGTGTGTGTGTGTGTGTGTGTGTCCGTATCTGGTTAGAATTCTCTTGGAGAGTTTCTGGAACTAAGCAGTTCAGTTCGAACCAACCCAAACAGCACTTTGTTAACACCATTAATCCTATACATACAAAGAGCTGCCAACGATTTATGCAAACTGCTTTGTTTCAACCGTCAACCTTTCCTTCGGTTTCCCCAGCGAGTCAATCTGTCACTCTTTCTCTTTCCCGCTCTCTTTTCACATCTATCAATCTTCCATGTCTCCCCTTCTCTCCACCACTCTTTTACTGTGCCATTTATTCTCTTCCCCCTCTCTCTCTCTCTCTCTCTCTCTCTCTCTCTCTCTCTCTCTCCTCTCTCTCTCTCTCTCTCTCTCACTCTCTCTCTCTCTCTCTCTCTCTCTCTCTCACTCTCTCTCTCTATCTCTCTCCCCTCTCTCTCTCTCTCTCCTCTCTCTCTCTCCTCTCTCTCTCTCTCTCTCTCTCTCTCTCTCTCTCTCTCCCTCACTCTCTCTCTCACTCTCTCTCTCCCCCCCCCTCTCTCTCTCTCTCTCTCTCTCTCTCTCTCACTCTCTCTCCCCCCTCTCTCTCTCTCTCTCCCCCTCTCTCTCTCTCTCTCTCTCTCTCTCTCCCCCCCCTCTCTCTCTCTCTCTCTCTCTCTCTCTCTCTGTGCTCCACCTGTACTTGCCCTCCTCCATCACATCTGTTGCCTAGCGATGGCTTTTTGTTCAGGCAGCTGGTTTGGACTCATTTGTCAAGCCCTGACCCTCTTCCTCTGCGTGTCTCCCCGCCCCCACCCCTCCCTCCATCTCTCTCTTTCTGCTTCCCTTTCTCTCCCCATAGCCTCAAAGACCACTGATTGAACTGCTAGGTTGTAGATGTAGCCAATATAGTTGTTTTTCTTCAAAATGGTGGCTGGAGGCTGGGGGCACTACAGACTGGTTCTAGAACCTTATCCTGCTGTTTCAAACGTGATTAACTCAAATGTTCCCAATGCCTCACCAGGGAGGTGAGAAGGTCACCTTCCAGCAGTGTTAGTCCTATACCACAGCCGACGGTTTACAGCGCCAGTGATTGTTGGGTGTGTGTTCTCAGGTTACGAAACACTCCAATATCAGAGCCGGTCCCACCTGTCACTTCCTTTACTGCCCAAAGGGCGTGTTGCGTGTGTTTGTGTACCGTGTGTGTGTGTGTGTGTGTATCAGGTTATGTTAGGGGGAGCTTTAGGGAGACGTGTTCCTCGACCTCCTGACCTGCTGTGGAGGTGGTCTGGAGTACAGAACAGCTGTCACATGACTGCCCTTCACCCTGATCCACATACAGCATATGTGGGGTTGTCGGTAATGGGTGTCTAAGTATGTGTGTGTGTGTATGTGTGTGTGTGTGTGTGTGTGTGTGTGTGTGTGTGTAAGTGAAGGGGGGTGCAAGCATAGGTAATGTGTGTCTATGGTCTGCGTCTGTGTGTAAGTGAAGGGGGGAGGGGTGTAAGAAGATACTCTTGAGAGGGCAGTGGCGATGAAGTACATAATAGGTAAGGTGAGGCCTGTGCTGTAACGATATCTCAGGGAGACGGTCAGAGTTAAAGGGACTGGCGGGACTGTGTGGGTGTTTCCACGGCTAATTCCTTCCGAGATCCGTGACCCGGGTTCGCTGAAGTCTGAGATGTAGGTCAGCCGGTCTTCGGGTTACCACATAAACATATTTCAGATCAACATACTCTCTCTATTACTGTGAGCCAGAATCAAGGCAGTCAAGACTGTAATGACGTGTCTATTATGCTGCAGATGCCCTGTGCCCAGTGAGTGAGGTCAAGCAATTGAAATGCAGCCTGCGATTCTTCATCTCTCCCGTCAGATTTTTGGGATCTGATCTAACCTGACCAAACTGTTTGAAAAGATTCAGAACAACAATCCTAGCATTGAGTGTTGTACATTCTGGCAAATGAAATGAATAACAGTGACATTTTAAATGAATGTGTCTAATTGAGTTATTTAGTAAGGAACAGTCCATTCTTTCCAGAATGTAACAGCAACTCTTCTCCGCTAGCAACAAACCCCTCAGGGGGTTTTCAGGAATGCTAGCAGAGTGTCTGTGATTATATGTTGAACAGGTATAGTAGACTCTACAACAGAGAGTTGAGGTGGGGGCATTCTCACACCTCAACTACTGTCCTGTCCAGAAGAGGAAAGGAGAGGAGAGGAAAGAAGAGAAGAGAAGAGAGGAGAGAGTCAAAAGGAGAAAGGAGAGGAGAGGAAAGAAGAGAAGAGAGTCAAAAGGAGAAAGGAGAGGAGACAGGACAGGAGAGGAGAGAAAAGGAGAGAAGAGAGGAGAGGGGAGAGGAGAAACCGGTCTCCTGTTTTTTTGTGACAGTGCAGAGAAGGAGCAGCAGAATGAGGGTACAGGGAGCCTAGGGCACTCCTTTCTACATTTAGATCATCTACTTTGTAATTCATTTTCCAGAGTTAAAATGCCCCCCCCCCCCCCCCGCCCTCTCCATCTCTCCTATCCCCTGTCTGTCCCTTTCAAGGCTTGTTGGAGGGTGTTTAACTGTGTTTCTAGTTTAAGCTTGTCCTCCTCTGAAGAAAGTACACCCTTCCTCAATCAGACACTTGGTGCTGCTCCCATTATTTCTTAATCTGACGCCTTACACGAGAGGCATACATTTAGTCATTTAGCAGACGCTTTTATCCAGAGCATACACCAGAGATTACAGTTTGATGAAGTACTTGAAGAACTGGTCAAACCAGAAACATATCTACCATTCCGATCAACATATACGTCATTGGAATTAGGGTACTTACCTTCTAAAATCAATTTCGATTATTTTAGTTAAATAAACAATTCTAAAATGTGGTGTGTGGCATGCAATCCCAGGTTTTCCCCTCAATCCAAGGAGTTATGTTTTTTCTAAAATTGCTCTGCACAAGGGAATTAAACCTCAGAGTGCAGGTCTGTTCACATTGTGTCATGAGCAGAAAAATACTTTGGTGAAAACCAACTGGCTGGAATATATTGAAGAACAAACATCAAATATGACTTGTACCATATAGAGATAATGATGATTTCATTACTGTAAGTGAAAATAAAATGTGACTCGGTTTCAGACCAGAATTGAGCTCTACAATTCTATTCTATTCTCAAGGCTTCATACTGTACAGCTCGTTTCTCTAATAGCACAAGGATGAAAGAGACAGTAGGAAAGGGAGAGAGACATACTGGACATAGTGATCGAGAGAGAGAGAGAGAGAGAGAGAGAGATAGGAGACAGTAGAGAGAGAGAGAGAGAGAGAGAGAGAGAGAGAGAGAGGAGACAGTAAGAGAGAGAGAGAGAGAGAGAGAGAGAGAGAGAGAGAGAGAGAGAGGAGAGAGAGAGAGATGAGAGAGAGAGAGAGGAGACAGTAAGAGAGAGAGAGAGAGAGAGAGGAGACAGTAAGAGAGAGAGAGAGAGAGAGAGAGAGAGAGAGAGAGAGAGAGAGAGAGAGAGAGAGAGAGAGACAGAGTGAGAGCGAGAGAGGTTGTGGCACTGCAGAGCCCCTCTTCCCCGGTGACAGTCCATCATTTCATTTGGACAAGTGTTATTAAAATCCACTTAGCAGCGCCGTGAGAGCTACGCTATGGAAACTATGCTATGTGCCTCGAAAAAGCTCAACCTAAACATCTGCTTTGAATCTGTTTAAAAACAGAGCCTTTTCATTCATCTACAAGAAAGAGAGGGAGGGAGGGAGGGGGAGGGGTGATGGAGAGGAGAGAGAAGCTGTTCTTATTAGGAAAGACATCACCAATACAGCCATGAATGTACAGTATGAAACTGCTACACCCCTCATCATCATAAAGTAAATATGATTGTGGAATATCACTACTTTCCATCATGGAGGATCAGATACCCCCCCTTCCCACACACACACACATGTGCCCGCACACACACACACACACACACACACACTTGTGCACGCACACACACACACATGTGCCCGCACACACACACACACACACACACACACATGTGCCCGCACACACACACACACACACACACTTGTGCACGCACACACACACACACACACATGTGCGCGCGCACACACACACACACATGTGCACGCACACACACGCACACCCACACACATGAAAAGACCATGCTCAAATCCTCCTGATCACTGCAAGTCTCAATACACTATCAACGGTAACCCACACACACAATGTGCGCGCACACACACACACACACATGAAAAGACCATGCTCAAATCCTCCTGATCACTGCAAGTCTCAATCCACTATCAACGGTAACACACACACACACACAACTTCTCACAATCCACATGTAAGAAACGTAGATGGGTTCGAAAATGAACGAGTGAATGAGAGAATGAATGAGAGAGGTGATGGTTTGGAACAAGTGAAAGACGCAGCAGAGCAGAGAGGGGAAACAAAGAGGCTGGATGGTGTCCCACTCTGGCGGCAGACGAGCAGTCCACTGCACCGCCACCACAACGTCACGCACACACACACACACACACACACTCACACAACAGCCTCATGATCATCATGGACAACAAGATAACAAGTTATGCATTCACAACGAACAAGCAACTCAGCAGGGATAAACATGCAGACCGTGATGGGAACAGCGGGCACAGTTGGGAGCTGACTTCACACGGCATGATGAAAGCTTTGCATCTTTAGAATCGAGATTACATCATGTGCTCCTACTAAGAGGGATGTATGTATGTTATACATGTTTCAGGGGTACATATATTTTAGACATGCCCCCTTCCCTTCCCCCATAAATGGATACTAGGATATATCAATGCAGTGTAGAGTCAGACCCAGAGTGCCCTTAATTGAGATAAAATAGCCGTTATGTAGCACGTGAGGACGATGAGTGGAACTTACAAGATCTCGTCGTTTTGGAACTCGAGGACGCCGTGGCTGTCTTCAAAGTCCTCCCCTCCTCCGTGCGCGGTGCCCTCGACGGTCTTGTAGGGCAGCGTGACCACGCCCCTGGCCCCCGACGTGCGCAGCACCTTCACGTCCATGGTGCCCACGCTCTCGCTAACGTGCACCACCGGCTCCTCGAACGTGAAGATGCCCGCGTGGTCGTCGTCGAAGATGGTGACGGTCGCCGTGGACGGCAGGCCCAGGCAAGCCACCGCCTCCACGTGATTGGCCGACTCGGGGCTCTCCTCCTCCGCCCCGCCCTCCCCGGAGCCGGACAGGACCTTGACGTTGCTCAGGTGGATCAGGAAGTTCTCGTCCTCCTCGAAGATGTCGTCGTCGATGATGCCCACGCGGATCTCCTTCAGCGTGTCACCGGGCTTGAACACCACGGTGCCCTCGGTGAACTCGTAGTCCGAGCCGGCGTTGGCCGTGCCGTCCTCCGTGCGGAACTCCACCGTCACGGTCTTGGTGAGGTCGCCGCCGCGGCGCAGGACGTTGATGGCCACCGTGCCGCAGTTCTCCAGGCACTGGTAGGAACCGGGGTCGAAGTAGATCTTGGAGATGGGGTCGTTGTCGGCGGCGTCGGAGCGGACCTCGTGCATGCTGACGGCCTTCCGGGCCTGGTCGGCCGCGTGCTTCTTCAGGATGTTGCCTGCCCCGGTCATCAGCCTGGTCGCCTGGCAACGGTAGAAAGCGCGGCTCTTCTGCTGCTGACTCAGAACCTGGATGAAGGTTTAGATGATTCATACGGATTTAATTAGCATTCAGTGCACCATGATACTCTTAATTCACTTCCAAAACACAATCAACGTGTTCACATCAGCAAACGAATGGGGGTCCTAACCTGGTAGTTGGCCAGCTCGATGAGCTGCTCCACCTCCTTGTCGGGGTGCTTCTGCTTCAGCTCCTTCAGGATCTTGGCCATGTCCCTCCTGGTCTCTTCCTCGTCCAGGTCCTTCTCGTCCAGGTCCAGTCCCAGCGGCCCGTCCAGGAAGTCCACGGCGTGCGAGTTCAGCATCTTCCCGTCCATCTCGATGTCCACCTTGGAGGGCAGCGGGCGGTCGCCCTCCGTCTCGATGATCATCCCCCTCTGCTTGCCCGTGCGGTAGCGCTTGTAGACGTACTTGTAGAAGAGCAGGCGCCGGTCGGCCACCCAGGCGAACAGCACGCAGATGGGGAAGAAGAAGAGGGTGAGCAGCCCCTCCCACACCTGCACCACTCCGGGAGAGATGACAGCCAGGATCATGTAGAGCCAGATGTAGGCGAAGATGCTCCAGGTGGCCGTGACGAAGAAGACGCGCAGGTGCTTCACCTTGCGATGCTCGCCATCGGGGACCACGTAGACGCAGATGCCGATGATGACAAACATGTTGAAGGCGGCGCTGCCCACGATGGTGCTGGGGCCCAGGGAGCCCGCGTTAAACCCATGGCCGCACACCTGGGAGGGGGTTACATTTACATTTAGTCATTTAGCAGACGCTCTTATCCAGAGCGACTTACAGTAAGTACAGGGACATTCCCCCCGAGGCAAGTAGGGTGAAGTGCCTTGCCCAAGGACACAATGTCATCTGGCACGGCCAGGAATCGAACCAACAACCTTCTGATTAATAGCCCGACTCCCTAACCGCTCAGCCATCTGACCCCCCCCCCCCCCCCCCAGATCAGGGCAGATCATGTTAGAAGTGCATGTGTGTATTTGTGTATACACAGGAAGGCGTGTGTGTGTGTGTGTGTACCTCTATGACAGACAGCAGGATCTCCGGGGCGGAGGAACCCAGGGCCATGAGGGTGAGGTTGGACACGGTCTCGTTCCAGATGCGCACCGTGGTGGTGGTGGTCTCCCCGTTGGGCTTCTTGATGGTGATCTCCTTCTCTTGAGACGTGATGACCTCGATGGACGCCATGAAGCGGTCGGCGATGATGGACACCCCCAGGAACATGTAGGCCAGAGCCACAAAGTAGACAGTGGCCCGGGCCACTTTGTCCCCAAAGGACGGGTTCTGGGGCTCCCATATGGGCAGGACGACCCCCTTGGAGCAAGGCTCCGGTTCACTGCAGGTTTTGTTAGCCTTGGGTACCGCGGAGACAGACTGGTCTATGCTGGGCTCTGAGGGGGCGCCCCCTGTCACATGGTGCACTTTGAGGAAGAGGATTGCCACGGCGACCAGCATCTGGAGGCCGAGGGAACGGACGGGGGACATCTTGAAACGGTCCATGACTATTCAGGGATGTCTTGCCCTCCTAAAGCCACAAAAGAGAGAAGGTGTAGAGGAATAAATAGATTATTTTTTTTATTTTTATGAAACAAACATACATTGCTATTCCTGCCATTAAGACAATGTTTTCCATAGAAATTAATTCCATGTGCTTGGTGAGCATTCCCCCTGAAGGATAAAGTGGCGCATATGAGAGAACAATGATATAGGCCTCCTGGCCTGGAGAGGAAAGAAGACAGAAGGGTTTTAATTGATTCTCCGTATAGAGTGATTACATAGGCCTTATTTAATGTGCTTGGGTGCGAACATTATGCAAAAATGTCAGGGGCTTGTCATATTTTATGATTCCAATTCACATACTGGATCAGTGACAAGCTTCTATAATGAACCATTATATGTGACTACATAATTCTCTTTACAGAGCAGGCTATAAAGTATTTAACATTTCTGACTAGCAGTCTTCTAAAACAAGGGGGTGTGATCGTCTTGAGTGTGCATAGCCTTCCAAATGCGCCGAGACGCCGCGTGTAAGAGAAGAGTCTAGCAGAGCGGGAGTGATGCGACACTTCTCGTGGGGTTGGTCTACTCGGAACGATCCAGTCAAACGGGAACCAGGCACACGCAAACACCTCAAGACTTAACGTAACTTAAATTGCCTGAACACCTTTCAGTACATTTCTAGTATTAACCATATATAATATATCATATATTGCCACCCAACTGTAATAATTGTTGTTTGTAAATAATCATGCACATTGTGATACATTTATATTCTGCATGAGCAGAATTTAGAAGGATTCATTTAATGAGGCTATTACCAGATGAAATCTTGTGAAAGAGACGCGTTATTTCCTGACAAGCCTTATTGAGCGTATTTTGACCAGTTCTTAGCCTACTTTTGTATCAAAAACAGGCAATAATGAGGTGTCCTATTGTTCCACATGGAAAGCTCTTGGTCTATTTAGCCTAGTTCTTGTCTTTTCTTGAAAACAATAAGTATTGGATTAAAATAGACTTAATACAGAAATAAATTCGATAGCCTTCATCGATAGACCACGAAACATGCCGTTCAAATATGAATACAACTAAAGAATAACTGCAAATTACGCACAATGGATGATTATCTGTAACGCGTAAAATGATCAACTCTCCTGATTTGCATTAATAGTATTCCATTCAATGCGACTGTTCTTTTCCCACAACTTTCAAGCACAAGCAATATCAAAACACGAGGAATGAGCTTCGGCATGAGTCTACAATTCAAGCAAGCACGGTGAGCCGGTCAAAAAAATCGACTAAGAAATTTTAAAAGCCTAGAATCTTGGTTTTGAAAGAAATGGGCTAAACGGTTTTAATTTAATTTACATCAGGCCACCGACTTGTATCTGTCAAAATCAGATGGATAGTAGGCTAAACCATGCGGCAGCATTGTGGCCAATGCATCTTCGAAACAGTCCGCAGCTTCACCGACCTTTCGTTAAGTCTCTGGACCACCACCGTTGGAAACTTGCTTTCGACAGTGCTTTGATGGAAAGAGATATATCAATTAATGAATTCGATAGAATCCTACCTTTTAAGAGAAGAGGCGAAGTCCACGGACGAATGTAGTCGGTGGTAGTAGTAATGTAGCCTAGTAGAAGCTTAAACCAAGACGTGAAAATGGTAATAGGAACAGCCGTAAAGAGCCGTTTGTGGTATCACGGCTCACATTGGTTGTCTTATATACGAGATCAAGGAGCGATAGCCTACTCCGGTAAAGACAATTAAAGTTAAAATTCCCATGCACTCAGATTTCCACTACGACCTGTATGATCGGATAACTGATGCTTTATCAGCAAATCTGCATTTCGTAGGACAGAAAGGTGCGCTGAGAGTTCTTCCTCATTCTTCCCCCTCTCTTTCTCACTCTTCTCTCTCTCTCTTACTCTCTCTCTTTCTCTCTCTCCCTCCTGCAAAAAGCTGGACACACAGAGCTCCGAAGGCAGACCGCGTCCCGAGTTTAGAAGACCTAGGCTGCTGCGGCGAAGGCGGACAAATCCTTTTTTCGCACTCCCCCTTAGCTCTCTCCCGCTCGGATAGCCTGTTCACTGTTCCACAACGACTTCAGAAAGAGCGGAGGAAAACCAAACGAAACCTCACGCACCGCGGCCCACTGCCAAGCTGTCTATCAACACCAAGACCCTCCCATTAGGCTGCACTAGTGCACATAATGGGGCAATTAGTAACATTGTCACTGTAACTGCGATTTTACGGAACACCCTTTCGTTGTCCGAAATTGTAACAGTGCTTTTAATTCTGCGTTGACTAATACGTGGTGATGTTTTTCAACGAGAGAACTAGCGTCAATATGCACGCTATTATTCTGGACATACTTCTTAATCTCTTGAAATGTGACGGAGATGTTATGACATAGGCTTGTGGGACAACAATACTGTCGGATTAAATCTCATTCATAATTTAGAGGAGAGATGGTTGTGAATGGGAACTGGAATTCTACCGTCCAAGGTAGGCGACTTAAAAGCACGGCATATAGCCTACCTGTCCTCAAAATGGATGGGTTTCTGGTCGTCCATATAGAGGTTATTCAAGGTCTTTTAACCCAGTTAATGAATTAATCAGGATCGCTTCCTCTCTGAAGTTTTCAATCATTTTATTCTAATGTTGGTGTAATGTTTGCCTACTGTTTGGATTCAGAGTAATTTACATAATGGTGCTATTTGGGAGGTGGCAATATAAGAAATGAAAATGACCTTCTGCTAAAAAGGGCAAGTCATCACACTATGCCGAGAAAACACACAAACACACATTATTACAGTTGGCTTCACACTAAAGATATTCAGATGATGGACTTGAAACAATGCTGAATCCACACAACACTATGCCTAGAAAGGTATAGCACTTAGCCTAGGTATTTGCAGGCACGCACACGCACGCACACGGACACTAGAAAGCTGACTATGGAGAAAAGTGACTGGAGACCCACCAAGAATAAAACATGAGCATCACAGCGATTGATATCACAGCCTATTCCCTCCACAGGCAGCTCGGGCTGATCACCAGTGTGAAGCCCTCTGGTACTCACCGTGACTCCTACGCCTCACTTAGTGTTTGTCTTCAACCTGTTTGACAAGCCACTCACACAGTGGGGGAAATGCTTCATACATACATGGTAGTGGGCAGTTTGACATGTGATGTGCGACACACAGGGCGGTGAGTAGTCATGCTGGAGGATGCACGCTGACTCATCTCAACCCTTCGACACCCTTTGCTGTGATTTGATATGATCTTGTAAAGGAAAACCCTGGTTTGAATTCAACCAAAGTACTGAAAAATGTTCTGATTTTGTACATTCACATACTAATTTACTACTTTTCATATATGTAAGTAGGTCTGTTTATACTATAATAATATGTTTTCGCTTGGGGAACCATCACATTTTGCGCTCTTCTCGAGCTAATACCTCAGCTTCAGCTCAGTGGGTTAACACAGTCTAGTAGCAGGCCATGGAACACACAGCTACCGAGGCTGATGTCAAGTGTACTGCCGTCAACTTCCTCATGAGAAACTGCGGTTCTCATGAGGAAGTACACAGGAGAGGATCAGTATCCTGTCACAGCAGAAGGACAGTGTCAGACAGGAGAACCTTCCTGAATGAAAGATCTTCACCGAGACAGACGATGTGAAAGAGGGAGAAGCCCTTTGTGGAGCAACACAGAAGTTTTAGCCTCTGACCTCTAGTGTCCCTCTATCGACCCTAGAGCCATGATCCAAGGCTGGACACTGTGTGTGCAACCTCCCACAAACAACTGACTTACACATTTCCCTTCCATTGTGTCTCATCGTCACTGTTTCTGTGTGTTTCTTTTTCTAACACACACACACACACACACACACACACACACACACACACACACTGTAGGGCTATGCTGATGGCGGGGCTTGCCCTGAGAGACGGGAAACGAGAGCATTGTGGACGTGTCTCATCCCTCATAATAGACTAGGAGAGAGTGACTTGTCTCTCTTAACAGCAAAGACCTCTGACGATGCCAGCGATAATGTCCCCTGACTGCCAGTCCTCAGCCAACTCAGCCTAGCTACAGCACACTGCTAATTGTGTGAGTGTGTGTGTGTGTACGAGTGTGTGCGTGTTTAGATTAAGCAATTGTAAAATGGCTGTGTCAGAGTTGAAACTGTGTTTGGAGAGCCATGATAAAGGCCTGTGTCACCAGTGTCAGCTCTGTGTGTGTAACTCAGCAGAACATATCATCACAGCTTTAGTCAGAAGGAGGAGAGAGAGAGGTGGTATGCGTTGGGCTAGGCAGCAATGTGGGTCGCTGCTGTTGCGTCGAACTGGGCTTTAAAGTGAGTTTCGCACGGTATTGAGGCCACCTGAGTGTCCTTGTACCAGACCTGAATTCTAGCTAGCTAAACTGTTTTCACCATTAGGTCATGTGGATTGAGACCAGTTGCTCACCACTGCAGCCATATCATCTCACCTGAGCTACAGTGCCATTATCAAGGCCAGGTTTTAAAATAGGAGGCCTATTTTGGGGGGTTACCTGTGCCAGAAAATAGCCTGGGGCATCAATAAGGCAGTTTATAAATAACAGAGACACAGACCAGCTGCATTCTGGTGTCGCTCAGGTGCTGCCTGTCCTATTTAATACAACCTCCATTTGCAATGAACACACAGAAAATATCGTTTCATTCCGTCTCCTCTTTTCTCCTCCTCCTTCCCCTCTGAGATCCCTTCGCTTCCTGAATGTCTCCTCCTCCTCCTCCACTTCTTGTCCTCCCTCCCTCCTCCCTCTGTTCTTCCCTTTCCCTCCTCCACCACAAAGCGCTGTTCATTACCACAAGTGCAAACAGCGGTGACATTTACACAGGTCTCTAATCACCGCAGACGTGTCTGTGCTATGTTTCCGGGCCAACATCGTCTGGTGGTGAAAGGAACACAAGAGGCCATAAGTTCTTCATCTGGTATGTACTCACTGTCATAACCAAAGGGAAAAGGCTTTCGCCAGCAGGGTTGTGAGCTAAAGAGGGTGAGAGGATATTTTTCCTCTGTGACAGAGAGAGGCGTGCAGGCTCTCGGTGATTGACGGCAGACGCTTTTGTTTGCAGGCAAGGGTGACATCACCGCATGGCCTGATGATCCGCATCCGTCCTTGACTGACTCGCATGGACTGCCACATTACAAAGCCTATGATGTCATGCTGAAGCAGCACTCCCCACTAACAGACACTCAAGTATTCCCCCAGCCAGCATGTTAATCCTACCTCCTACCTCTTCATTTGACATTCAAACACAGGAATCATCAGACACTACTGTAGATGTTATATTCTTTTTAAGGTTATGTATTAACATGGGTGATGATAATTCATGCTACAAGCTAAATCCAATGGGATTGTGCACAAACCCCCCTTGACATTAGCTTGTGTCACATGCCTCCTCCTATTGAACCTCTAAATGCCAAAACACCTGGGTGAGGGGGGGCGGACTGCACATGCTCAATAACATAATCTACATTATGAGGTTGACTAAGGTCAGGCCAGTCAGTGTTGGGTAATGGAGATTTGGGATGGGAGCCTTGAACTAGGATGATGCGTTAAGAGGAATTTAATTATGGCGCCAGTGGAACTCTGTTTAACTCGTATAACGGGGAAGCTAATTAAAGAGCAGCCTATGGAATGAGGATGGGTATCACTGACAGCTCTTTTCTCTCCCTCTCAGAGTTAGTCAGCCGTGCTCAGGGAGCTGTTTCGCTATCAAAGCGAGAGAGAGAGAGCGCGAGAGAAAACATCAGCCGTGAAAAATTCCAGTCACGTTTGTAGATGTTGCTTTGGCTAAGGTTCTCCTTAAAGCGGTTTCGCTCCGCTGCAAGCACCTGGTGCATGTCAGGTTGGATGATAAGGTACAGGTGAAGGTGTGTGTCTGTATACTGCAGACTGTTTGGGTTCCGTTCAGAGACAGACTCCTTCTACTGTGTGAATGGATGCAGCGGGACTGTGGAGCGTCAGTATAAAGCTGTCACCCCCCTCCCACCTCCCCACCACCATCCCATCCGATCTCGCTGTATCTGCATCCCTTGGCCATGCTTGGCAAAAGCTCTTATGTTGAGATATAGGCGGGTGCATACAGGCTGGTCCGAGAGTCTGCTGACACAGGCAAAATGGCCCCCGACAAGGGCATAAATACCACATTGTGAGTCCAAGGCTGTGCTAGGTTTTAATGAGAGAAGCCGTAAGAGCCCAAAGGCCTCGCTACCGGAGGGTTGTCAATCATAATACGGTTGTTTGTCATCCTAAAGCAGGGATGAATGATGGGCAGGGGAACTAATGCTCAGAGCTGAAATCGGTTGAGTAAGAAGGTGTGAGGTGGATAAATGTGTGTGTAAATTCAAATGTCTTTGCAAAGTATAAGGAAGTGAAAGACAAACTGGAAGAGTTATTCTTGTTTTTGGTACAGTATGTTTATTCTCACTAAGTGTAGTGTACTACAGTAGTAGGGAGTCAGGTGGCTGAGCGGTTAGAGAATCGGGCTAGTAATCAGAAGGTCGCTGGTTCGATTCCCGGCCCTGTCAAATGATGTTGTGTCCTTGGGCAAGGCACTTCACCCTACTTGCCTCGGGGGAATGTCCCTGTACTTACTGTAAGTCGCTCTGGATAAGAGCTAAATGACTAAATCTTTAAAAAAAAAATAATAATCATACTATATAATAGAAGCATTTGGGAGTCTGCCAGTCGAAAGACAAAGATCAAGGTTACCTGGTCATTAAATATGGCGCCAATCCACCTCTCCCTACCACCCTGGTGCTTTGTGCTGTATGACCCTTCCTCATATTAAAAACTCTCTGAGAAAATATCCTCATTTTAGGTCCCGAATCTGTACAGAGAATGCCCTGAAGTGTGTTACAGTTGAATGAAAAACAATCTCAAGCTTTAGAGAGAGCACATTCACTTCAGTTTAAGAGTGACACATTTCAGCTGTGTTTTTTTTACACTGCGCATTCTCTGGGGAATATTTTTTACTCGTCGATAAAACAGTAATAGTAAAGAGTAACTTTATAACATCCCCTCGGCACCATGTTCTTTGTATTTCACGAGACTCAACAACAAACAGGATTATCTTTGATAGAAGACATGGATCATCAGGGCATGACAGTACATCTGTCTGCTTGACAGTTAACATGCATCAGATGGTTCGTTAACATTAATAATGTATGTCATTTTCTCACTGCAGAATTCTTTGTTATTATAATGCTATTTCTTGGGTCAAATAATTGATTAACGTTGGGCTTTTAACAAGGGTTTGACTATTGTTTTTCTGTTCTGAATGTACAGCAAGAGTTGAGAGCCTAACGTCTGTGTCAGTAAGCACGATCAATCTCTGCAGCAGTCTTTTGTCGTTGTAAAAAAAAACAACAAGAAAAAACACTTGATCTCACAGGAACACTATTGACTATAGTGGGTTATCAAATCAAACCTATCACCATATGTATGTGTCCATACTGGATCAATAGTGGTTAGTCACTAGCTTCTTTCATAACCATCCATATTGTTGCCAACATTGTGTGGTTAAGAGCTCTTCTCTATCCTCACGTTGGACATCCCCTCAAAACATCAATACTCTGGGACTAATCGGAAAGGCTAAGTAAAAACGACTGGGATCGAGTTGGAAACCAAGCTGTGATCCTGGATTTATTGCACAGTGAAGCAGGTCAACAGGTCAGCAGTTTAGCTGTCATTGACCTGCGCATGCTGAACAAGGTAGTGTCAGTGTGATCACCAACACATTTGAATATCTGTCTTTTATTGCCACATATTTTTGCAACACAAAGACAATCCACCTTAATCTTTTCACCTGCAAGGCCATCCCTAAACCTGACAAAATGCATATGACAGTTGCGCTGAGGACATTTTTTATTAAAAACAGATTAATCAGTCGACACCACTATGGTTTATATCTCACCTGCTTGACTTATTGACAGTAACCTGGAAGCACAACTGCCGCCTCACACTGAATTATTCTGTGGAAGAGGAGAGAGGAGACATAGGCCTACAAGTTCTTTAATTAGTGCAGTCAGAGGAATGTTGACAGTGCAGTAGTCAGGCATCAGATTTACTAGCTTAAACTGTGGCTTTCCATCTGCCAGCCACTCAGCAAGAGAGACACCCCTTTATTAGCAAAAAAGCTTCACCAACTGTTTGCCTGAGTCCAAACTTCCTGAAACTCACTGAAAAACAAATAACAAAACAACGTACTGCAAGGAGACTGCCTAGATTGACTTGTTTATTTAGCAGTATGACTTTTCAGTGATAGAGTGAAAAGATGTTTGGTCATTGGTTTCAAACTATATTCTCTCTCATATACATTTATTATTATTTATATATCATTATTTTCCCACCCAGACTAGTCCCAACATTTTTGAACATCAACATCAGCAACATGTCTGTGTCCAAATGTTCATCTAGCTAGGTAGCTAACTAGCTAGCCACAGTCACAAACGTCACTAACGTCACGACGCCACAAACCTGCCACGATTACCTAAAGAATGACCTTTTGAAAAAAATCCTTAGAAAAAGTCATTTAGAAAAAAGTTTTTAGAAAAATATTTTTTTCCATTTTCGAACACCAATTTCACACACAACATAACACAAAAAAGTTTCTAGTTTCAAAACTTTGTTCCGAAAAATATTTTTAATACCTTTTGAAACTTTTTTTTTCTAACCCTACTTTTTCAAACTTTTTTTTCCACACACACCACAGAAACGTGAAAACAACAACAGGGGGTAGAAGAAGGAAGAAGAAGATGGAACACAACTCCACTGTCCTAGAGAACTTGCCGAAGGTCAGGACGAATCCTACCAACTTAGTGGACTTGACATCTCCAATTCCACCCCAACCTCCTCCATTCAATTCCCACCTCCAGCTCTGGTTCAAGGGGGGTCAGGTTCGTTTAGGCCCCCTGTCGAAGCTGCCATATCTGGCATGGCGCAGGGCTGAGTGCTGGGTGAGAGGACTACTGGTGTCAGCAGTCTTGGCTCTGTGTGGCCCGCGAGGAGCTGAAGGGGAGCAGGAGGTGTCAGGGCCGGGAGGACAGCCTGTCACTAGCCCACCATCGCTGCAGGATATTCCTCCAACCCCCAGGGGCCCCCGTCACAGGCGCTTAGATGTCACCAGAGTTCTGTTCACTGGAGGTTGTCTGACCAGTGTGTTTCAAACACGCACAAGACTAGCAGGACCCCAGTGAAAAATATATTTCCCACTTTCTCTATTCTTAACCCTAAAAGGCAATCTGGGGTTACTGCTCAGAGGGATAAAGTTGCCATGAGAACATGTCCATTTGTTATCGTTTACAAGATGGCTACTGACAGAAAATGGGCCTCCTCCCTTCCACTTAGATAATCCTCAAATGAAGTCTTGATTTGGCAAAGATGCATCTACATACCTCACTACTGTAATTAATAGTCTTACCCAGGTCAGGCTGAGAGGATAACATCTCTTACAGTAAAACCAGGCACCTCAGCAAGGACAGACTAAACAGAATAAAGATGTCCAAGGAAATCCTTGTGATGTAACATGGCAAATACATTAATAGGATTCTTATCATTATAGGGATGGGCAGATGGTGTGTGTGTGTCTGTCTGTGCGTGTTTGTGCGAGCATGTGTAGAGAAGGGGGGTCTGGCAGTGGACTTCACTCCCAGCTGTGTGTCTGTCATGTGCAGAAAGAACAGCGTGCGGAGAGGAGATGGAAGATGGAGGGAGAGGAGGAGGACAAGGACACTTCCTAATTTCCGACGGCCCGGGTGGGTTCCGCTAACAACCATGTAATGCTGGCTGCTGATTGGTTGATGGCTGCAGTCCAACATCACCACAAACTCGCACACACACACACACAGTATGCCATATGAGGAATAAGTGTGCGCCATGCCTGTCACAAAGAAGAGCAGTGTTTATTGTGCGTCCACTCCCTAGTAATCCTGGAGTCGGAGGGTGCCCACTCTGGAACAAGCCTCCTCAGACTAGCGCACACTGCTTGACCTATTATTAAAACTTTCATAAGAGCCGTCCCCAACAGCAGAAATAGCCTGACTGTACCCCCAGGACTGTGAAAATTACCCTAAAGAATAAAACTCCATTCTGCACGGAAGCTGTCATTCCTCAACTGACGGGAGAAACGTGAGGCGCAGCGAGACTTCCCCTAAAGTAGCAGTAATTGCCTGTGTGGCATGAAGAGCCCTCAACCGTGGAGCTGTTGTTTCCAGCGCCAGTGTTTAGGTGATGCGCTGGGAGAGGGAGAGGAGCCTGGCAGCCTGCACGCTGAAAGCAGACGATTTACTGTCTGACCTCTCGCCTTCCTGTTGACAACGTCAGACCTGATCCGCCTGTGCAACAATTGGGCCAGATAGCTTTTGGAGAGAGTGAAAAGAGAGAAAGGGGGATTTACAAAAAGAGGGAGACAGCAAGGAAGCTAGATGGAGAACGCTACAAAGACAGAGAGAGAGAGAGAGAGAGAGAGAGAGAGAGAGAGAGAGAAGCAGGATGCATGAATGAGAGAATGTGTCTGGAGTTTCAAAGTGGGGGCGAATGGATTTGCAGGTACTCAGAAACATGTTTACATTCACTGGAAAATGTGTCCTTTAAAGGAATGTCATCACAGAGTTTCTGTGTAAGATTCGTAGTCAGATTTGTCTTTGTGATAGTGTCAGTCAGTGACTGACAAATCTTTCCACAATTTTCTGAAACCTTCCTTTCAGAAGAATCCAAAAGAAAACTTGTGCCCTGGGGTTTGTTGATCATGTCAGTTCAGCTGTGCTGTTCTCTCCATGCACCCGTCATAGTAATGTTCCCTGTGCTTTGCTTTGTCTAACCTCTGGTGAGGCATTTTGTAAGAAAAAGTTTAGAAATCCTCCAGCACACAGCATTTAAATTAGACCGAACTAGACTTCACCTGTAGCATTAGTACATTGCTTATTGTCTGTTTTTCAGGACCTGAGAAACATCCAAAGGGGACTGTCGGGAGCAAGACCGATCTTAGGTAAAGGTTTTAATTTCACCAGCTGCTTGGATGGTTGCTTTATTGTTTTCAGGTTTGGTTCTCCTTCGCTGACTACTTTAATCCCCGGAGAAGGTTGCCTCTCAGGTTTATAAATGTTTACAAATTGCTGTCTTCCCCATGTCCCCATGGAGGCAGAAAGTTATTAAGGAGCAGATGCACATTTCCAAAAAAATGAAACATGTTATATCTCACTGATACACACGTGCGCACACACACTACAAAATGACTTCCGTGTAAACACCTCTGCTGCACATCTTAGTGAACGGTTGTATAGCTACTGTCATGGAGATTAACAGGGATCCAAAGTGCAATGAGTGATACTGGTTTTACAAGGTTGTGGAAAACAAACTAGCACCAAATATGTGCAGCAAACTTGTGTGTGTGTGTAGCTTGGAGTGTGGTGGGTGCACTGAGCACACAACCAGTCAAGATTCATGGAACCAGTTTGCGCATTGCCTGTTAGATGCAGCCTTAAAACCAGGCTAAACATGTGTACCATGTGAATCTTGTTACTGGATGTGTAATGGCACATAGCTAGTTATGCCAGTTTACTGGTTCTGTGTTAAACTGTTAACTTATTGGTGTCTGACAACCAAAAGAGGGGTATTGGCTTATTCAACCTTGTTCGCTGTACCGCATTAAAAAAATCAATTTGAATTGTCTTTGACATATGGTGCACGGCACAAGAGGCTATGTCTAGCACTTGCTTACAGTACAGGGAGAAGCACCTATAACTGAGGCCAAGAAGGAAACAGATTGGACTATTGATTAAGAGAGGTTTTTCATGGTTCCCTATGTTGTGCAAGGCCATTGTGTTGCACTAAAGCATTTAAAGGAAGCCCTACAGCACGAGTCTAGAGTGATTTGGCCTTTTTGTTCCTACCGTCTCTCTATTATAGCATTTCCTCTGGTTAGCTTAAGCAACCAGCACTATTTGGGTTTAGTTTGCAGCTCATTTCAATGACATAATAGCTCCATCTCTCTGACAAAAACGCTTGTTGGACAATTAAGACGAGATCTATTCTGAAAATAAAACGAGAGAGAACTTTAAGAATAGACAAGTAGAAGGCAGTCCCCCTGCTGTTATACCGACAGAGAAAGTGTTTCTCTTCACGATGTCGTTCGAGAGCAGGCAGCTGTGCACCTCGGTGGCCATCACAGCAGTTCTAAGATAAAGTTTCAGCCAGTGTACACCTCTCTACGTGCTGCAAACTCACTCACTCAGGACTTGCACACAGTGAGATGACAATAACACAATAGTATGGGTATTAAATGTTCAACTAAATCCTCCCACACTTAGAATAAGCAGGCCAATGCATCGCCTGTGTTGATGTCCCAGGTCTCACATCGTTCATTTTAACAACTTAAAGCAGGTAGCCTAGAGACTGTCACTTTTTAAGAAGTGATAAAAGGAGGAAGTGCTAGATCTGCTGGGTTTCAGATGTGGGAAGTTAGCCATGAAAGAATAGGCTCATTTAATCTCCATCCAGCGAGGCGGCAAGCAGCTTAATCACTGAGAAGAAAAGGGCCAAACTTTTCCTCATCTCTAATGAACGTGCGTGTGACAGTCTCCATTCTTCAGCCCTCCCATAGATCAGGCTGAGGTGAGCAGGGACGGCGCTAAGAGGGAGGGGGGTACGAAAGAGGCTCTTAAACGCTGTGAGGGAGCAGGTTTAGAAGTTAAAAAGCAGAGCGGGGTGGATGCGGGAGGGCTTGGATGGATACCTGCTCGTCTAGAAGATAAGAAGCCCCCATTAGAACTGTCGCTAACGGAAGAGCGGAAAGAGCGAACGTCTCTTCCTGTCTCTCGCCCACTGTAGGCACACCAGAGAGATGGGGCCCCGGGGGGGAGGGAAAATAGTCAAGTTTGAGCAAAAAGAAGCCCTGGATGAAAATGTGGAGCGCAGCGTGGTAATGAAGGTCTCATTTGTTGTGGCAGGCTGTGATGGTGATGAGTGCTAAGTGAACATGGCAGGAAGAGTGCGCGTCTCATTATCTGAGACACCCAGCTAGCTCGCTAGCAGCCCCTGAGTGGGACTCTGATTCCCTCTGATGAGAGAGGCTGGGGAATGTAGGAAGAGGCTTTACCCAGTATGAACAAGCCTAGGACTATGTACTCAAAGCACCAGGGAAGTTATGCGCACACACATTCCAAATGTTCAGTATTCTAAGTGGGAGTCAATACATTTACAGTTTGTGATTGCTGTGGCAGCCGCTTACATGATTTGACAGAATATTTGCTCAATTGAATTGAAAATCAGAGGAATGGATACAAAACTTAACATAAATCCAACATCACTCATCCAAAGAGATTTGCTCGCACTTCTCATTTGGTAAAACATTGGCGAACATGGCCACTCAAGTTTGGAAGTTTGAGAGATCAAAAAATGTCAAAGCCAACCCGATGAATCCTCCAAGTGTGTTCCAGAATAAGTGTCTTTCAGAATAATGAGGCTGCAAGTAAAACTGAATCTGAATGTATCACCTCAAAACCAGAGCAGAGGGCACAGTAATCACCCTCGAAAGGTAAGACACTGCACATGCTGTGCTCTCCACAGAGACCCTGGACAATGTCTCACAGCCCCAATGAAACTTCAATTATCAGACAATTTCTGTGGCTGCTATGATCGAGATGAAGGTGATGAGGAGGAAATGAAATATATGGAAAGGAAATGCTAAATCTAACTGCCTCTTGACACCTGAACAGATAAATGAATCGAGTTGGCCTGGTTGTCATTTCCGTGCTAATGAGGCAGTATGGAGGCATGCTGGAGAGATGCTTCAGGTAATTATCAAAGTCCTCGATCGCCACAGCAAAGTAATGCAACTCTCCTCCTGCTCGTGTCTGCACAGTCAGGGTATCAATACAAACCCAAAAATGTTATCAGCAAGTACTGGGTGAATCAGGAGCTAACTAAAGGTTAATCCAAGAAACGAGATGAATTCACCCACTGTAAGGTTGACGAAGACATTAACAGAGATGTGGAGGTGTAGTCGCTTGCACCTGAAAGGGTTTCCAAAACGACGTCTTTCACCCAAGTCACCCAAGTCTCCATGGGTGACTACTGAAAGCCTGTCTAAAAGTGAAAACCCCCCAAATACAACTCAAAAAGCGACAAAAGACAGGGCAGAAAGGTAACATTTTCAACCGATGGTAAACAAGGGTGTACTCAGGAAGACATGCTGTTAGTGGGGGTGGTGAGATGTTGTCTCTCTCACAGCCTATGGTCTCCATTTGAATGTGCTGGCAGGACTTTGAACACCAGCAGGTCTAGCACAGGTGAGTCACATCCTGACTAACAAGATGGCTTCAATTGGAAGAGCAACACCTGACGAACACAACCCTTCAAACGAGCCTCGAAACAAGGAGAGAGAAACAGGGCCCGCAAAGTGAACCCCAGTTACACTCTAATTGACAAGAACCTTGATAGGATGTTCGTTTTGTCACACATTGTACACAGAGACAGTATCAACAGTTCAGACCCCTGATACAGTGTACTGCTTGTGATGTTCTCGTTTGGTGTTTGAAATGACCAGACGTTGGTTAAATCATTACTCTACTTTACTGTGATAATATGTTCAGGCAGGTCTCATGCATACAGCCGTTGACTACCGATAACTGACTGACCCACTTCGCGGGCTTAGTGCCAACGTTCTATATGCAACCTATGACGGCGGTCGTACCACAATACGTCACTGTCATAAACATCATACTAATGTTGTAAACCTTAAACATTACCCTGCTGTTCTTAGGGGTCCCTCTCCACATTTCGCCTCAGCAGCTCTTGTGTGACTTGTCAGAGGAGGGACGCTTCTCTGCCCAGTTACAGAGCGCACCCATCAAACACACGTGGACCCCCAGATGGTGCCCGCTCCACAGGTAATTGCTTGTGTTTGTGTGTCTGTGTGTTGACAACATAATTGTCCATCATGATTTCACACATGCGTTGGGGAAACCCCCTTACCAATCCTGATGTAAACATGGTGTTCTGCCCAACAGAACGTTTTGACGTTTTTAACAGAATAGCAGATCTCTTTGTTTGACCTCTTGATACTAATTGGATCATACAGAAACGTAAGTTTATTGTTGAGACCTTCAGCTTGTTGATACAGAGGTAAACAACCTCCCACTCAAAGCTGCATTTGATCTCTTAAGATCGTTGGATTCACGACAGCGTTCAAAGTTTCCTTTCTTTATGCTGTTTTCTTGTAGCGTCAGTAGGCAACCTGTTGTCATCGGGAACATGGTTTTGATGGATTTGATTCCCACGTCTCACAATCTGTATTCACCTCACTTTGTATGTTTTAAAACAGAAGTCCCTATCTCCCACCAGCTTTCTCAACTGCACCGTGACGTTTTAGTTGTGAGTATGGGTCGTGCAATGGCTGTTTAATGATTATTAGACAGATAACTGTTTTATGCAACTTTGGTACAGATAATGGTTTTACTATAAAGCCTGTTGTAGCTACGGTTACATTTAAGTGGTTCCTCCATGTTAGCAAACATTAAAAGTAAGCAAAACCGTATTGATGTTTGAAGCCTAAGAATTTACCTTGTGTATCAATGAACAGAAATGCTGGTGCTGCGGTTGAAAATCAACAATTAACAGTCTAATTAAATTATGGGATGTAGGCCTTCCCCACAGCTCCTTAACCAACGTTCTCCTTGTCATTATCACTAATTTACAGGTCTGATTGCATCAGCTTGGAGGCCATGGTGGCAGTGAAGGTTGTTGGTTCGATTCCAATAAGGGCCATTACAGAGAGACGACGTATGCCTCTTATCCAAAGTCACTTTGTATTAATCAGCCTACCACAGTGTTAGCATCTTATCTGGGTCCTAAAAGAGGTGTTTTCTCCATTAGCTTAGTGTGGGATTGTTGTTGACTAAGCCAAGGTCATACTCATTTACAGGGGTGAACCCTGGAAAATGTTGAATGAGTGTTTCCATGCACAGGCCAATTAAAACACTCATTTGGAGAAGCTCATCCAATCAAATTGAAGAGGGACAGGGGAGCTAGAACATTGATTTGAGACGTTAAAATCACACATTCCCAAGTCTATTCACAAATTCTATACACAAATTCCAAAGCCAATTAGATATTTCTAATGGAAGTTAAAACCGTCACTCTAGGGAAGTAAAAAATAAATAAAACATGCACACACAAAATTCTGTTTTAGGATTTATTCCAGAGATCGACTGACATGTACAGATACATTAGCAATGCGTGAAAACAGCCAACAAACAAGAGACTGGAGAAAGCCATTACATATAGTACAGGCCTTCAACAGTACAACAAAACACCTCAAGGCTCACCTTCAAGCTTATGGATATCAAAGTCGGTGTGCATTCATCCCCTGTATTGATGGAGGCAGTTTGTGAGATAATCCTTCAAACAAACAATCGCTCAGGGGAAAGTCCCTCAATGCCATTCCAGACCCATGGATTTTTATGCTATTTGTTTTCAAAAATACATTTATTGTTTTACAGGGATTATAAGTATACATTGCTTACGGACTTGGGAGGGAAAATGTCACTGATTTGAAGCATCTTGAACGAGATTCTAACAGACCCCCACCTCTTTTGTAAGCTGTATTTGGCTGTAACATTACCACATCCTGGCAACTCCAAGGAAGGTTCTCTAAAAGCTGCCTCTGATTGGACGAGTGTGCCCGTGACCTTGGCAACCAGCTGCAGCAGTCCGCCAGGTCGCCAGGCCCCCAGGGTCCAGTGTGTCATGACGAGCTATGTTCCCTGAAGGCCCTCCAACCTCACATCCTAGTCCCGCTACCACGGTAACGGTTGCCATAGTGCCATGGGTGAGTGATCCCTTGTCAACCCCCTCATCTTATGAGCCCCCCCTCTTCCCGAAAACACACAAACACACACACGCCTCCCAGCCCTCCAAGCACACCCTCAAGGATGCAATAGAGATGGTTCTCTCCAACTGCCAGGTCACAGAGGGGGAAAGAGAGAGAAAGAGTGAAAGAGAGATGCTGTCACTATCATTTATTACATGTCCCTTCCTTTTAAACCAAGTCCCTGCTATGACTAGACCAGTGCTGACAATATTCAGCTGAGCCGGACTAACTTTCTTGCGTATCTACGGCTGGTAGAGCTGTGTGTGTGTGTGTGTGTCCTTTATCTGAGCGCTTCTGTCTCTGAGGTCTGTGTGTATGAGAGCAAACCGGTGTGAAATCACTTGTACATAAATGTAACACAATGTTGTCGAGAGAAGAAACGTATTTCTGCATCACTAATGAGGCAGATGCACCAGGGCGCTGATAAATACAATCTATTTACATGACTGGAGCACACAGGACCTTGGCATCCTTTGAAACAGCATTGATGTGATGAGCTGTTATTCCATAAACAAAACCCACTTGATAGATAGAGATATATACAGGATATACTGTAGAGCTAGGATACTGTACATGTATACAGCATACATTTAATAAGTGTCATTTTATGGGGTCAAACGTACTAAGGCTTCTTTTACCTATCACAAACTGGTACAAAGGTTGGATATTGCAGTCGTATAACCGTGCCGCCTGTAAAATGTGACATATACTGTACTGTAGCCTACTGATGTGCACACATAAATAAATGAAAACCTCAGCAATACAAATTATAAAGAATTGAGCAGGCAGAGGACCAACACTAACCTGAAGAGGTGGAGTAGAGCAGGGCAAGCATTGCGTAACCATTCACGTTTCTAACTTATCTCAAATCCCTGATGTGTCCGTCAAAAAGGACAACGACATATTGCCTTTATCTTACTTTCCTATTTCAATAGATGTCGACCTCCAGTCCGTGTTCTGGATTACCCACCATGCACTCATTCAACCTGCAGGGTCTATTCTATTAGCTGTGAATCCCAACTCAAGTTGTGAGCCACAGCCAACTATGTTTCATAAACAGGTTGACTACATTGGATGGGTTATTTTAGTTGGGTGGTGATATGGAGGGAGAGATGTTATTTTAATCTTCAGAGAGAGGCCTTTCTCCCCTCGCACTGCCGTTTACAGAGGCAGTGTTCTGGTCCACCAGCGAGGACGCACAGCACTGCATCCTCATCAAAGCATCGCTGTGTGAAAGCAGCGAGACTCGTCACAAAGCCGTGACCAACCGGATCCTAAGGAGGAACAATTTCACACACTTCCTCCTCCAAGCACGTCGGATGCACAGGCTGATTCCACCCTCCACTCGCTCCCTGTTTGAACGGTTATGTAATGCCCTTAAACACAGCTGAGGGAAGGCGCTTCTTACAGTAGAAAACATGCTATGCTTTTAGCCACAGTTTTTGAGAGAGCTCTGACGCATGTCTCCAGGATATACCACCGAGCTTGGTTCTCTTCTCCCTGTCCTTTCTGACTTCCGCCCACCCAAGATCTCCTTCAAAGGTTAGTCATCATCACTGGAGCAGGAGGGCCACAGGCCAGCCCTCTCCTTTAAACACACGTACACGCTTCCTCTGACCTCTCTGCCTTTCGAATCCTACAGGTACAGATTTCATAAGAAGCTCAAGAGAAAGGTATGAATAAATTAGCAAGGAAACGCTCTGTGTTTTTAGCACAGTCCTGGCAGTGTGCGTGTGGCTGCGTGGTGGTGGTGGTGGTGGGGGGTGTTATGTTGTTATGTGCCTGGCTCCTGTTTACATCCTGGAATATGTCATTGTCACTGCTGCTTGCTCACATTAAAGCTGAAGGAAGCCTCACACTTAGACTAGAGTCCAACTTTCTCATAGAATTATGTACACTAAACAGAGAGCATTCTCAATCTAATACTAATCTAATACTTGGTGACTATACTCTTGCTTTGTGTGTGCAAAGTTAGTGGTCTTCTGATTTAAAGAAGTATCGCCTTTCAGAGCTGAAGTCAATGCTTGGTGATACTGTTATTGAACATGTTGCGCTGTTTCACTTGACCATAACAAGAACTAGTGGTTGGAACGTTATTCCGTCTGTGTAATCACTTATATATCTCTCATGTGCATCTTTCTGTTCCTCGCCTAAAATACACCAGCCAGACTGGTGCCCAATCTGCCAACACACTGCTTTTCCACACTCTCCTATTCCATGGAATACTGTATCCTGGCAACAAGGCCATGAGCAATGAACCACACATGACTGTGAAGCCTGAAGGAAGCGTCAAGCAACAGCGACAAACGAATGAGTTTCATGACGTGATATGTGACAATGAAAGAAAAGTGTTAGTGATTCTGTAGTTTCGAACCTTGTTAAGCCCTAAATAGTGACCAATGCTTCACAATGAACAACATGGATTCTTTTTCCAGGTGGGTGTGATGTGGAAATTAGAATCCTCATTCTTGCTCCACGTCTCCAAGAGATGGCCGATCCATAGAACCAGTTGCTCATGCTAACATTACATGCAGACCATGAAGACTCAATGAACAAACCCCCCATCACTGGGTCTGCCATACATGCTAGAAGTCATTATCAGAGTGTGAGTACAGTAGAAAAGAGAGAGAGAGAGGCGTGAATCTGTGTGGGAGGTATATCTGTCTGGTAGGTATATCTGTGTGGTAGGTATATCTGTGTGGGAGGTATATCTGTCTGGTAGGTATATCTGTGTGGGAGGTATATCTGTGTGGTAGGTATATCTGTCTGGTAGGTATATCTGTCTGGTAGGTATATCTGTGTGGTAGGTATATCTGTATGGTAGGTATATCTGTGTGGTAGGTATATCTGTCTGGTAGGTATATCTGTGTGGTAGGTATATCTGTGTGGTAGGTATATCTGTATGGTAGGTATATCTGTATGGTAGGTATATCTGTGTGGTAGGTATATCTGTGTGGTAGGTATATCTGTGTGGTAGGTATATCTGTGTGGTAGGTATATCTGTGTGGTAGGTATATCTGTGTGGTAGGAGTTTGTGCGGATGCGTGAATACGCCATACACTTATCACCAAATCGTAAACTCCCATCAGCGCAGCTTGGTAGCGGTGCTGCTCCCCTGGGATGGCCTCGTTCACGCACAGCTCCAGCCTCCCTCCCAGGGCCTGCCCAAGGTGAACAGGCTCATAAGCAACCCTCATTTTAAACTAATAACATAAGCAGCCAACGGGTGAAGCAATAGCTTCACGGAGCTAGCGCTCTGTCAGACGGAGAGAGGGAGGGAGAGGGAGAACGAGAAAGAATCAGAACCCGGCTATTGCTTTGGCTGGCTGCAGGGAACGTATAAATTATGCATGGTTTTCTCCTCCTTTAGGCTCGCTCTCTCCTCTCCTCCTTTGTTCCATAGTTATTTTGGAAGCATTAAGTATGAGACAGCATAAATTTGGGTCTGCTGCCTTCTCTATGTCCGCTATCGCCATCAATATAAGGCTAAACACACCCGAGAGAGAGAGAGAGAGAGAGAGAGAGAGAGAGAGAGAGAGAGGAGAGGGGGAAGAGAAAAAATGGCACAGTAAAAGAGTGGTGGAGAGAAGGGGAGACATGGAAGATTGATAGATGTGGAAAGAGACCGGGAAAGAGAAAGAGTGCCAGATTGACTCGCTGGGGAAACCGAAGGAAAGGTTGACGGTTGACACAAAGCAGTTTACATAAATCTAAAAAAAAGAGAAAAGGAGGAGTAGGATGCAGTGCTGGTTCTCAGTGTGGATCGTCACAGGACGTGTGTGGACAGGCCAGTCCCTACCCATGAACCCACAGTGCAGGTGTGCTGGGAAGATGTAGGTCTCCTCAGGTGAGCCTGGTGCATTTTTCTGCACCCCTCCTCCGCTCCTCCCGCTCCTGGTCCCTGTGTCAGCAGGAAGCGTGTCTGTCTACTAGGTGCTGCAGTGCTTATCATCTGACCTGCAAAACGGCATAAACGAAAACCAAGCTAGGAATCTGCACACACGTGTGTGCAGAGAGAGAGAGGGAGAGGGAGAGGGAGAGGGAGAGGGAGAGGGAGAGGGAGAGGGAGAGGGAGAAGGAGAAGGAGAAGGAGAAGGAGAAGGAGAAGGAGAGGGAGAGGGAGAGGGAGAGGGAGGGAGAGAAAGAAGAAGGAGAGGGAGAGGGAGAGGGAGAGGGAGGGAAATTGCGCGAAGGAGTAAGATTAGATGATTAATTGGAGTTTCCCTTCACTTCATACACATCCATCAGAGAGTAGCAGGTGGAATGAGAGTGGACACGAGGGGGTGTGTCCATTCATCAAACTCACACCCGCCTCAAACGAGGCTGAAAGAGGGTGATGAAGAAGTGGGGTCTCTGCTTGTTACCAGCCACAGCTCGCCTTCTCATTCTCCACCTGATGAAAACTGATGCACTCCAGACATGGGTCCAACAGGGATGTCATAATGTAATACTTGTTATCCAGAGGACGTACAGGGAGGGATTTGAATGTGTGATTTCTTGATCTGCAGTCACATACTCTCTACCCATCCTCAATTGGATTTTTCTATCAGAGTTTGACTGACCTGTATGGTTGCAATGGAGGCTCTGCCCTAAAGGAACACCACCCGGATTCAGAGTCTTCACTTATTGAGTTCGTTTAGGTCGATGTAACACCGACAAGGATCATCTCCTTCATTATGGTTTGTAAAGTGTGTGTGTGTGTGTGTGTGTGTATGAGGGCGGAAGTGTTGGTGTGTGTGGGGTCTGTGCGTGGCTGCTTGCTGCATGTGTGGAGAGCTCAATAGGACAGACGGTCATTAGACTGAGTGTCATGTAGCTACTTTGTCGCACAGTGGTGGACTGTGGATAATTATCAACACCAGCCCAATTACCTGGTGGGTTGAAATGGTGGGTCAGTCAGGGTAGGGGTGAGGTGGGGGTGGAAGAGGGGGGGGGGGGTCTTATCTCTGAAGTACCAGTTTCATGGTCTCAGTGTGGTCATTAAAGACCAGGCACTGTACTATCCAGGCTGGCGGGTGTTGTGAGTCATTTCCTCTGAAGGTGTGGAAACCTTGTCCGTTATGTGACTTCTCTTTTTGACTTTGCAGGACTAGGAAGTCAGATGGCTGAGCGGTTAGAGAATTGGCCTGTTACTCATAAGGTTGCCGGTTTGATTCCCGGCCATGCACAATGATGCTGTGTCATTGGGCACGGCACTTCACCCTACCTGCCTGGATAAGAGCATCAGCTAAATGACTAAATGTAATGTAATGACTAATGTACTAGTGGTGAGTGAGGTCAATACAGGCAGGTTCAAGATGAGGAGGTAAACAGGGTGGTTGTGTATAATGGGTGAATGTGATGGTGTCTGAGTAGCTCTTTGGCTGCCTTCTGAAATAATTTGAGGTAGAAGGTTTCTGACAGTACATCTTACTCCTTTCTGTTTGGAGAGAGTGGCATATTGTTAGTATGGACCAGAGTCCAAAACAGAGTCCGACCTCAGAGACTCTTTTAGAAGCTTCAGAGTAGTCTAGGTTTTTACTGAACCGATTTGCTGTCCTGTTGGAGAAAGCTTGATGGATATTTAAAATGCACTCGGATGCTACCCAATCTCTGCTTCCACAATCTCTCTTTTCAATATCTCACTCCCTATTTTTCTCTCATCTTAATTCTCCTGCCTTGGCCTTGTTTCAATTTTCGATTTTTTCTTTCTCCTGCCATCTTCCTCTCATTATCTAGTCTTTGTCTCCTCTGCTTAAAAGAATGTCTCCAGGTCTGTGATCTGAGAGTGTGTGTGTGTGTGCAAGCATGTGTGTTTGTGCGAATGCAAGTGTAACATTACACTGAAAAGAAGCGTAAGACTCAACATGACCAGCCCAGTCGTTCTATAATCTGATCTCTGATCGATGGCCAACACTGGCCTTCCTAGTCAGGAGACAATGCCAGCCATAGACCCCCCCCCCCCCCCCCCCAGGACACAGCTGGGAGGAATGACAGAGGAGAAGACAGAGATGGGAAGTATAAAAGGAGAAAAAGTCAGGCCACAAACTTGCTTCTGACACTGCGAAAAAACACCAGATTGTAAATCACACATTTATGGGATGACATTGCACTACATTTACATTTAGTCATTTAGCAGACGCTCTTATCCAAAACGACTTACAGTAAGTCCAGAGACAATCCCTCGAGGCAAGTAGGGTGAAGTGCCTTGCTCAAGGACACAATGTCATTTGCATGGCTGGGAATCGAACCGGCAACCTTCTGATTAATAGCCCGACTCCCGAACCGCTCAGCCATCTGACCCCCCTACAATCAAAGCACTCGTGGAAATGGCCATCCTAGCCAATCCATCCACCCACTCACACAGAGCAGTGTTCAGTAAATGGTGCTTGCCTCCAGCGGGAAGGCCATAGGTTCACATCCCAGTGGATGCCCATCCTCTCACTGAAACCCCTCTGGCTCTGCTGAGAGGGAGAGTCCACACAGAAAGAACCGGAATGTTGATGTGAGACTGCAAATGCAAATCGGCTTCTATTTTTAACCTGTTTTCCGTACTTCAGCATTCTCGCGCCTGGTAGTGTGTGAACTCTGTGATGAGCCAGCAATGTACAGTGCTGCCATCATGCCGGTGCACATCATCGCTGGGTTGTTGTTCCTGTTGTTGTGACAAAGACCGGCCTCTATCCCCGCTGTTACAATATGTTTGTCTCTGCTTATCAGGGCCCTGGCAGACCAGAACCTGCCCCTACAGTCAGCATTTTCACCCTGCTGTTCTGATCACCCTGGTCAGGGAGACTGAATCCATGCTTGGAATACAAATCCAGTTAACTTGATGTGTTCCAATTTATTTCTGTCGTGATTTGTCCCAAATCTGTCCCAAGTCTGTGTCGGGAAAACGACGTGTTTTATTTTGAACCCGTCGCTGTTATATATGACATAGACCAGACTGGGCTGTGTTTCGGGGTCACATCCTAGCCCTACTTGATTACGGCAGTGCAAACGTATCCACTGATAACAGTTCTAAACAGCCTTTTCCAGTTGCCCATTCAGTAAAGTATGGGTCAAGCATTGATAAGAAACGTGTTCTTTTCCAGTCAGACCTTCCTCCTATGGAGTGTGTAAGTGTGCATCTTTGTCTGTCTGTACGTCTGTCCGTGGACCCTGAGCGTGTTAGAATAGTACTTAAACCTGCTCCAATAGGTCTGTTCTATGTCACCGTGTCATGGCCCTGTGAGTCCTCCCATTGGTCGGGGTCATGGAGGCAGAAAAAGGTCACCGACTCTCCCAACAACCGTAAACACTCATTTCCAGCGTGTGTGTCTGAGTGTGTGTTGTGTGTGCGTGTGTGTGTGGGGAAACGGGGAGGAGGGTGTCGCGCAACACAAGTCTACGCCGTTCCATGCCTGTCAGCCGTTTCGATTTCCCTCCATCTCTCCTCCCTTTCTATTTATGAGCATCTAGACGTGTGTGTCATGCATATGCATGGATACAACAAGGAAAGCTGCTCTCTTCCTCATCCAGGCAGATGCATAGTACCCAAGTGAGTGATCTTTACCAACGTCTAATATCTCTGTTCAGCAGTTCTGCCTCCCGCCAGCCATGGAGAAATAGCTAATGCTTCCTATCTGTCTGCTAGACTTTGTACAAACATTGACAGACACACACACATACATCCTCGCACGCAGCAGTATTATCAATGGCTTCAATTTATCTTTTGAACAGATCTCGAGACCAGAGTAAAGGACTGGGACTGGTAAGGGGGGGACGGTGTGTGTTTATGTCTGTATGTAGCATGTGTGTGTGTGTGTGTGTTTTCCCACCATCACCAGCAGCCCTGCCACATGACGATGTATCACCAAGCGGCAGTGCAGTCCCAGCTATCTCAGGAGCAACCAACATGTAGCTGACTACCCAGAAACAGAAACACCTGTTTGTGTTGGTTTTACAGGGGATGGTGCTTGTTTAAGAAAACACATGCTGAAGACACATCTGAGGATGTAGAGGGTCGTGACCATCAACAGAACATGGGTGACGGCTTCCTGGTGGGCTACAGCTGTTACCTGCCGGGAGGGGGGAGTGGAGGGGAGGGAGGCAGGGTATTCTGGAGGGAGGGTGCAGAGGAGAGGAGGATGAAGAGGGGATGGTGAGGGATTCCCAGCTAGGTTCTGTCATCAGGCGTGGCTGTGTGGCCAACCAAAGCCAGGAGTCTAAATCTTAGTTTGCCCTGTGTGGGGGGGCGTGTCGAGATGCTATGAAGACAGATTTGACCGTTTGAAACGTGTTTTCGTTGAGAGTAAAAAGCGGTATTCTGTGTTAGGCCGTTTGAAGTGGGTGTGTGAGGAGGATGAAGATGAGTGTTTAAAGGCCACTGTGCTCCAGGGTGGTGGCACTGTTAGCAGGGCTGGGCATCAGGATACTCAGACAGGACCAGACGTGGATCACTGTCGGCTAGTAGCCAACTGTGTGTGTGTGTGTGTGTGGGACGGTATATGTTTGTGTTCTGTCTGTGTGTAGTCGGGACACAGCGTGGTGTGGAGTCCAGCTGCGTTAACTCGATGAGGCTTTATGGTGGAAGCCCTGGGGGTGGCATGGGCTGGCAGAGTGGCCCAGTCAGCAGCACGCTGCCAGGGGGAACTGCTTTGTGAGCCTGGCTCCTCTGGAGCCGAGAGCCTGAGAGACTCACACACGGGATCCAACTCAGATCTGACACACACGTACCCAGATGTGTGCACACAAACACACCCACACACACGTCGATGACATTACACGGACTACTGCAGCCTCGGTAATTTAACACTAGTGTCAGTCGCACAGAATTATTTTGATTGGTCTTGCAGAGTGCGTCTGTGAGCTGCCAACATGACTTTAGGGAGAGGGGGGCCAGAAACCGAGAGATTAGTGTGTCGCGTGTGTGAGAGCGAAAAAGAGAGAGATTGAGAGAGAATACAGGAGTGAAAAGGGTGAGATGTAAAAGGAGATAAAACTGGCGCGAAGAGAGGAAAGGAGAGTAAATGGAGAAAGACAGAGAGCCAGAGGAGAGGAAGAGAAAGTGAGGAGAGGAGAGGGGGATGAAGGATGAGATTAGAATGTGTATCCATCAGAGGTGTGTCTGGTGTGAGAGAAGCCTTCTACTCCTCCTCTTGAGACCAGGGGGATTCCCTAAGGTCTGCCATGGTCTGCAGCTTGGAGGGTCTGCAGTGTGGAGGGTCTGCAGCATGGAGGGTCTGCAGCGTGGAGGAGCTGCAGTGTGGATGAGCTGCAGTGTGGAGGGTCTGCAGCATGGAGGGTCTGCAGCGTGGAGGAGCTGCAGTATGGATGAGCTGCAGTGTGGAGGGTCTGCAGTGTGGATGGTCTGCAGTGTGGATGGTCTTTGTGTATTGCTGTATTCGTGTTGCATGAATGTGTGTGTGTGTTTGGACCCTTGCTGACCCGGGATGAGCTAGGCTAAAGGCTAACGTGCAAAGATCCATGCCCGGCCTGCTGCTCTGGCCCCGTGGGCGGTACCCTGATTACACTGTAAATACACACGCACACACAACAGCTGTTGTGTTCTTGCTGATTTCCTCTGCTCACAGAGACAGAAGGCAGGATCGTAAGGACATTTAGAGGAATGTGGCGGCTCTCACATCCTTCTACCTCAGTCGCATGCTTCCTCTCAAGCCTTTTACTGGTAGATGAGTGCTGTGGGGGTGTGATGAATGTGTTGTGCATGTGTGTGTGTGTTCTGCATTACAGGGGAAGTGTGTAGGTTCACGGGGGTTTTGTGTTTGTGTGTGTCTGTCTGTCAGTGGGTGTGTATCTGAGTGTGTGCATGTCTGTATGTGTGTACAAGTGCGTCAAGAAGGGATGCCACACGGACTCGGTGTATATAATTCAGTCAGTGCTATGCTAAAGTAGGGCGAGAAAGTGACGAGTCGAGAGAGGAAGAAAGTGGCTTGCGCCTTGCAGGAACAATTACTGGTTTGTTGAAGCAGCCAAATGGCCAATCTCCCTTCAAGAACGTTTCACCTTCCTCTCTTTCCCACAGACCTGTGCTCTACCCAGGCTGGGTGGACTGGGAGCTGCACTGGTGCCACAACCAGCTCCTCTGTAACTGCAGTCCCAGAGTGATTGTGGGGAAGTCTGTCCCCATAAATGTGACGTATGCTTTGGCACTGTGGCGTGTTGTGTTTGCAGTAACTGGAAGGCACAGTCGGGGATTCTGCAAAGCCAGTTCGGAATATCAAACCTCTTTGTCTCAGAGGATAAATGAAATTGGTTCTGTCAAAACCAGGATGACCCGGATATCCAGAGAGAAGCGAGAGGGGACGTTATGTCATTATCTCTCTCTCTCTCTCTGTCTCTCTATCTCTCTCTCTCTCTACCTCCCTGTGGCTGAACATCTTGTCCTGTTTGTAGACTACAGGCCTTCACATAACACATCCACCAGCTCCAGGCTCGTCCCTCCATCTCTCCCCCTCCTCCCCTTCTCCTCTCTGGCTCCTCTCCTCCTGCCGCCTCCAGTCCTGTGGTCCTCCAATCTCCTGTCATCAACAGCAGCAGATCAGGGGCTCCTGGGGACTAATTAGACATGCCAGGCATCAGGACCAGGAAGAAGCCTCCCTCCCCCTGCCTCTGTGGCCAGGGCCTGATAAGAGGAGCCAGGGGCCTAATGGTGTCAGGTGAGGTGGGGTGGGACCTGAGGGGGTAGAGACAGAGAGAAAGAGATAGAAAGAGAGAGAGAAAGAGAGAGAGATGCCGATTATGTGTGTGTTTGCGTGGGTGCTTGTGTGTGTGTGGGGGGGGGGGGGGGGGAGGGGGGCAGGGCGGATAGTTTGAAGCGTGGTTCAGTTTCTCTCTGATGTTGTTCCAGCTGAACTGAGGCTTCTCTTTAGATGACTGACCTAACAGCGTGAGAGGGTTAGAAAAAGAGGGGGGTTGTGGGTGAGGGGAGGTGGGGTGGGGGAGGGCGGGGGTGCAGGAAGATTGGGCAGAGCTTGGTGTCAGCTTGGTGTCAGGATGGAAATGTTTGCCGTTCCTGAAGGTTGAATCCAAAGTTGAGCGGTCGCTGTTGTGAGATTTATTTCTCAGGCAACACACACACCCTCATCCTAATCACACTGTCTAAACTGTCTAATAGCCCTATTTTAACCAGCTGGACTCCACACCATCTGAATAACGCACCATTGACTTTAGACTACATTTTTCCTGGTCTGTGGTGGAATTGTTTTTCTGAAACTGCAAAATAGCACCAGGGAATGTTTGCGCCGGAACACGCCTCCTTTTTTCGCTGAACCGCCCCCAGGAGCGCAAAGTCATTCCCTAATTTACCGACGTGCGTCTGTGGAGGGAAAAGTGCGCTTTGCGTCGAGTGCAAACCTGGAATGATACTTGCGTCGTTGACAAAGTCAATTGCGCTGGGTGCAAGATAAGGACCTAAGTGTTCAACTCAGCCAGGCAGGGTTGGACCAGGGAGACCGATGGATGCCCGGCTCCGCAGCCTTCATCCTAATGTTACCTGTCTCTCTTGATCCCAATGCAATTACACCTTCCTCTCAGGACTGAGTAGACAGACAAGAAAGGATGGGATGATGATTACTCCTGATCTCCTAAATCTCGGGTCCTCTCCATCCCTCCGCCACCCAGGCATGTTACTGTGTTTACACTCTGGGATGGATCATTCTAAAATGCCCCTTCAGTCCGTGCTTACAGTAATCTGGTCTGTTCAGATGAGTGTCAGAGTACAGCCTCTGGGGAGAGGTGAGGGAGATGCAGGAGGAGGCTCCTGGTCATCTCAGGGGAGGACATGAGGAACACTTTACTTGCTACTTTCCCCCTTTTGAGAGAGTAGGGGACACGAGGGGAGAGAGGAGGCACAAGGAGGGGGTGGGGTGAGAAAGAAAGAGGGGGGGGGGGGTAGGAGAGAGGAGGCATAAGGAGGGGGCGGGGTGAGAAAGAAAGAGGGGGGGGGGTAGGAGAGAGGAGGCATAAGGAGGGGGCGGGGTGAGAAAGAAAGAGGGGGGGGGTAGGAGAGAGGATGCGAGAGAAAGAGAGAGAACAAAAAAGGGAGAGAGAGAAACAGAGAAAACAAGAGACGGAGAAAGAGAGAGAGAGCGAGACACAGAAAGAGAAAGAGAGAAGGAAAGAGAGTGAAAGAGGGAGAGATGAGCGATGAGAAGAGGAGATCCCTGTCAAGGACAGCTCACGTCAATGAAAAGACATCATCATCAGGATCTGATGGCCGAGATAAAAGAGGCACTCCTGTTTGCGAACGGAATTAAAGAGCTCCTGTCATTAGCTGCTCTCTCATTAAACACAAGACAAAAGAAATCTCCCCCAGCTTTCCTTGTTCATTTATTACAGTAACAGCAGCATCCAATATCTGCTGCCTCTCCCGCTCCAGACACACCAGTGTCTCTGGCATGACAGCAGATGTCTGTCTGACGAACCCAGGTTCCCTAGCCCGAGTATCATTAGACCAAACAGGATATCTTTGTGGTCTAAAGAATGGGTGCTTAGGAGTTTTAAAAGACTCCCGAGCTAACACTTGTATGCCGTTCCAGGCAATAGAGATTCAGTTCTTTTCTCTCAATTTGTATTCCCATACTTATCCGTAGGACGGTGATTTACGACAAGGACAAACACACTGCACACGTGTGTTCACTCACACACAGATAACACAGCCATGTGGACTGACATGAAAGGAGGAAAGCAGAACGCAATGACCTTGCCTGTAAGTAAAGAGATAAACACGCAAAAACAAGATGCTCGTTCTCTCTCTCACGCAGACACTACACGCATGTAATCACATGCATGCACAGTGAATGTGCAATTCATCTCCATCCTAAGGAAGGTGAAGGAGATGTCAGGCAGGTCAGAGATCACAGCTTCAGAAAAGAGGTCAGAGTATCACTGTATTGGATAGCAAAGCATTGTGCTGGCCTACATGTGGCACTGGTGTCTGCTGAATGATGACTGCCCACTGTCACACTTAAAGCACACACACACACACATACACACACAGAGAGACATGTACACCTATAAACTTTCACAAACCAATCTGTGCAGTTCTGGTGATAAAATACACCCACTCCTTTTTCAGGTTGTGTTCAGCTTCTGTCTACCACCCCTACACACATGGAGCTCGTTGGGGTGGAGGGAGAGGTAGGAGGGGGAGGGATGGAGGGATGGAGGAATGGACACAGAGGTGGAGGAGGGTCAGACCAGCTGATTACCTCTGGGAGGGCTGGAGAGAAAATAAGGGAGGCAAGAGACCAGGTGTGAGAGAAGGAATAGAAAGAAAAGGAGGAAAGGTATTAAAAAACTGAGAGAGAGAGAGAGAGAGAGAGAGAGAGAGAGAGAGAGAGGGAGAGAGAGAGAGAGAGAGAGAGAGAGAGAGAGAGAGAGAGAGAGAGAGAGAGAGAGAGAGAGAGAAAAGAGAAAAAAATGAAAAAGAGTGTGTTAGATCAAGGGAAATATATAGAAAGAGAGGGTGAGAGAAATGGAGAGAAAGGGAGGATGAGAGAGAGGGAGAGGTAGCGAGAGACAGAGGGAGCTAGAGAGAGAGAGAGAGAGAGAGAGAGAGAGAGAGAGAGAGAGAGAGAGAGAGAGAGAGAGAGAGAGAGAGAGAGAGAGAGAGAAGGCAGGGAGTCTGTTTTCTTGATTGCCTCAGTATGGAGTCCACCATCTCTTGGATTATGAGAGGGTTCAGGGTCAATGACTGTAAGCCACAGTAGTCCCCTGATAGGCCCACAACCCTGTATATAATTTGTGCTTTATTACAATCCGCTCCGTGTTTATGTGTGTGTATGTCTGTGTGGCATGCGTGTGTGTTCATGTGCAAAGCAGGTGTGTGTGCGGTGAGAGGGACACAATATGTGTGTCGCTTGAGCGCCAGTTCATACATTGTTTATCAGTCCAGCTAATTGATCAACTTAATAGATTTTATCTAACAAACTCTCCACCCATTTCCCAGGGCGTTTTTTTTTCCAGCTATCTTAATTGGTCGCTTGTCTTTGAAGTCTCTCCCTGAGACTAACAGAATAGGTTAGTGTAATATCTTCTGCAGGGAGAAGGTATCCGATAAGATACACTCTCTGTGAACTCTCTGGCAGGATAATTGTGTTGGCCAAATAAATAGATCATTAGCTGTAAAGGGCTGTTTCCTAGGAGAAGCATGGACACAAGCCAGGGAAGGTTTAGGAGTGATAGGGAAGGATCTGTCGATGCAGCAGCACTGGTGTTTGGGTTGTAAACACACATACACTCAGGCTACAGTGGCTCGCTCTATTACTTTCTTTCCAACACACTCACACAAACAGTTATGACTTTTATGCTGTGTTGTTGGAAACATTATCTGAACAGTATTACTGAAACCGATTGTCTATTCTGGATTTTCCCCTAGGCAGTTCCTAAGTCTCCAAAAAATATATTTTGTTTGGAAGAGAGACAAACCAAGAGTGGAGTTAAGTGGGGATGGGGAGGGGAGGGGGGTGTGGAGGGGAGGGGGGTGTATGGACAAGAGCAAGGGAGAGAGCGAGGGAGGGAGGGAGAGTTGTTCTGTAGGGCGAGTGTCTGCCAGTAGACCAGCCAGCAGTACTAGAAGAGCTGTACTGTAGCACTAAGCTATGGGCCAGTAAGCAGTACTAGAAGAGCTGTACTGTATCACTGAGCTGACTCACTGTCCTACATGCACAACTAGTTGCTCAGGCTAAATTACTGAGACCCATTAATGGTGATCAAAACAACTAAACAGACCAAAATATTTACATACAGTATTATATACTGTATATTTACTGTACTTATATAGAGTATTTCCTCAGCATTAGAAATATCAAAATCAGTCTTTCAAACCATAACATGGAACAATTCTTGGCTCTATAAAACCTCTGCTGAATCAAACACACAGGATACAAGAACTGTGTCTTTAACCGTACACGGTCCAGTTGAAGGACCGGACATTGTCATGTCACAGTGACACAGGCTCGTCACAAAGGCATGGTTTAGCAGATCCTTGCCATCTGTCTCAGTGCACAACACCATGGAAGTAGCCACCCACACAGCTCTCAGAGACGGAGGGAGTGAGAGACAGAAAGAGAGAGGGGGAGAGAGAGAGCGAGAGAGGGAGGGAGGGAGACTGAGAGAGTATAGAAAAGAGGCCCTTGTATAAATTATTTCTTAACGGACTCACCACCCACCCAACTCCTAGAGAGAGAGAGAGTGAGAGAGCGAGAGAGGGAGAGAGAGAGGCCCTTACACAGATTCTTCCCAAACAGAGGTTAATCCCCATGAGGCCCCCAGAACAGCCAGCCGTCACCACGGGAGCCATGAGCAGCATAATGAATCAGCCGAGCTAAGGCCAGGTGCTACAGTAGCTAGCTTCCACCTCTCCATCTTGTGTAATTGAAAAGCATTAGAGAGGCTGGAGCTCCTCCATCACTGCCACTTGTCAGGAGGAGGGGGCCTGACTCATAAACATGTAGCCGTCTCAGGCCATGCCTGCTCTAAATTCATGCATGTGCAAGCAAAGCACAGATGCATGATTGGAATTTTAACAATGTTGCTGTCAAACTGTTTAATAGCACGGGCTGCCTCCACATAACAGAGAGGGATTTAACGTTACAGAATTGAATAATCCTCAAGATTACTTTACGGAGACTTTCTGTATTTGAAATGATATTACATGCATTATATTAAACCTCTGCAGTACCATTACTCCTAGACTGAATATCAAACCAGCTCATGCCTACAGGCAAACTGTAGATGTACAAGGACCAGACTTCTTCTAGTTTGTGCAGTAGCTGTTGGATCCAGCACAGAGTGGAGGCTTAGGGTTTGATAAAGATACAGAGAGCAAGTAGCCTGCAGGGGAGTTTCATCCGAAATTGCATTAGAGAAAGACGATATTGACGTAAAACAGAACCAAAAGAAGTTTTAAAGTCATCCACGTCAATATGAGTAACAAACCACAGTGCCCCTCTGGAGTCAATGTGTAGAGTTCCTTCAGGAGCAGGTCGATGGTAACCCTCGTTCACAGGGAGGAACAAGAACAGACTGTATTCAGGGGGATCTTTGCTCCTGAGCAGGAGAATAACCAACAGTTACAGACCTGTCTCAGGGTAAATGTATTCCTGCCCAGAGGAAGCGAAGACAACTACTCTCCATTCAAACAGAAACCATCGCTCCCTGCATGTCTGTTCCGTCTGTCTGCCCACAAACTATTCATTAAACTGAGCTGCCCTGGCCCAAGCCAGATTGGTATTCATTGTGATTAAAGGTTGGGACTCTTTTAGGACCTGTTTGTTTTGTCTTGACACAGAGACAAAGGTGATTTGGTGGCACTGAATAACAAGAGAAGGAATAATTAACATATACTAGGAAAAAAAAGCAAAACCATGTTCCTCTGACGTTAATAAGAAATTGTGTTTTCATCTTAGTTTTGGTTTTTTTGTTTTCTTCCTCAGGCTTTTCTCATAACTCCAGCGTTTGCTTAATTGTTAAATGTAGTATGTAATATGTGATCATGTTTGATTTCATGATGGTGAAATGTGTGAGAATACACAATCTATTATTTATTTGTGATTTTGTATTTTCTTTCGATTTTTGTATTTTCTACACATTTACACACAAACGCACACATATACCCTCACTTATTGACTCACTCTTTCTACTGCCTCTCGTCTTCATAAGTCCTGTGTATTTTCAGTGTTTTCTTAGGATTGCATCCAAAGCACTCTCAAAAAGGGATGTTCCAGCCAGGAACTGCGGAGCTGTAGCTATTTGTTGAGAGGTGAAGAAACAACCTTGTTTTGAAGAGGCGGCCTTGAAAAGGACTCTGTCTCCTTTTATTCTTCCTTTTATTTGTTCATAGAGAACAAGAGGGAGATATAAAGGAGAAACAGCGAGGAAGGGAGAGAAAGATAAGCGGCAAAAGCCAAGAAGAATCAATAAAGTTGCACAGCAGGTTTAAAAAAAAAGTCTGGCAGGAAAGAGTTTTGCCACAATCCTGTCTGAGTAAGAAAACCCTGCATCCCAGATCAACATCCTACCTGGACTACTTCAGACCGAGGATAATTGGATGGTGTGAACAGCTAGACAGCACGCATTCAAACTATCATGAGGGTGGAATGATGGTATATACTGTTGGTCACACCAACCCTGTCCCAATAGATCAACCACTGTAACGCTCCAATGGGCTTAAGGGGATGGGGGTTAAATTGGCACGAAAGGGCTGTGTATAAACCACATCTCTCTGTAAACTGTGTGTCCTCACTTTACTCTGCTACCTCCAAATACAGTATGTGCTCATACTAAATATGTATGAGATCCTTACTGGCAAAAAACCAATTAGTGATGGGATGAAAAGTATGCTGCAGGAAACCTGCTCGCGCTGCTCTCTCAAATCTATGCCCAAGACTCGGATTCGAGTCTGAATAAATAAGTAATAAGTAAATACAAGCTTTTAAGATTAGTGTATGCAAAACCCTGACAATCTGGGAGCAAAATCTCTTCCAATAATTATCTTTGACATGTTTTAAAAGGAGGAGGACTGGTGGGTCTTTTAATTCAGTGACATATTTCATTTTTTTTTTGCTGTGTGCTTTAAATGTATCCACTCAAGACCAGAAAAAGCAAATTCACATATGGAATTGCATCAACCCCTTTCCGTTCCCTATGGTCGAATGTGACAAACAGGCCTCATAGAACAGAAATTGGTGCTGGCAATCTGCAGCGATGCAGCACCTTAGTACAAGCAAAGACACCTGTGAATGCGTGCAGCTTCAGTCCTATAACCCAGGTCAGTCACTCAAACTCCAAACACACCACGTCAAATCCAAAGGAAATGCAGTTCAAACTTTCTTTAGAAGCATTTCAAAACAAACAAAAAACCAAGATGTCCGACATGAGGAAACTGCATGAAGAAGGACTGAAAGCCTTTTCATCTCCAGTCTTGCAGATGGTTTCCAGTCAGGAGAAAATAAGCGTAGGCTTCTCTCTTCCAGAGGGTTACTCTCCATTTCCACCTATCCTAGCCAGGGCACCACAGAGGTCCATGGAAATTGGAAGTCGGTGACACATCAATGTTTAAATCGCTGTTATTATTGCTACTCCATTCAGTCGGTGAGCTGGGGCCACAAAGCCCTGTTAAATCATGTAGCACAGGTGAAGGAAAGCTGAGATTGGGGTGACTGTACCCCTGGTACATAAGGGACCCTGTCTGTTCAACAGAGGCAAAACACACACACAACCTTGAGACCTGACAGGACTTGCATACACACACATGCACAGACTGTACACACGCACACCATTTTGACGACCTGACCACACACACACAGTTGATTCCGTTGAATCTGAGAAGGTATCAATTAGGAGTGAGGCAAGCCCTAGTGGTTTCTGCCAGGTCTCCCAGAAATGTTCCACACAGATAGAGGGGAATTCCTGGCTTCTGGCTCTGGCCTGGGTTTCTCTATCTCTCCTCCTGAGCACCAGTCTCTGAGACATTCAGATGACTGACTATTGGTGGTCAGCTCGCAAGTGCAATGTACAGTGTAGCACAGTGTGATGGTTGGATACAAACATGAATCATTTTTGTTCACATATGTACTGTTTGGTTGAGGTAGGAGGATGAAGGAGAATCCTATAGTGTGGAGGGTGTGTGTGTGTGTGTGTGTGTGTGTGTGTGTGTGTGTGTGGTGTGTGTGTGTGTGTTCTTGAGTGTGTGAATGTGCCGTGTTGGTGTGTGTGTTTGTGTGTCAGGGCGGGGCGGGGGCATTGATGTGAAGCGACCAATCAAATGCAATCACAGCTGTCTGGGCAGCTGGCTGTTTTTAATGAAGAGACGAGAAGTGAGCGACGAGGAGGGAGAAGACCACGCCCAGCATGAACTGGACGTGAGCCGTTTCTCTCTCCAACACCACAGGACCCTAACCCAGGAAGCAGCATGACGACAGACAGGCCCTCACTGTCAGGGGCTACTATGCTTACAATGTGATACTATACCGTGCTCTTAAATTGATACTTTAATGTATCTCAGAAAAACACTGACTGGATTTCAAAGACAGCCAGTTGTCATGTAAGTTAATACTGTTTGTATTGATTGATCCATTCAGATTATTATTCTTTCTTTGTTTTGGATTATTTCACATTGTTTTTGCCGCTTGCACCCTGGGAAGAACATCTGTTGCTCAGGAAATAGCCAATGGGGTTCTCAGTTCTCAAAATAAACCCAAGAAAAGAAACAGAAAGTTGAATAAGGATCTCTGTCCTTGGGTGTTGAGCCTGACCAGTTCATTCTGCCTACACTGCGATGGAAAACATTCTCATTTGATCTTTTTTTCATTTCCGTGTTGATATCGAGCTGCCGCTGGAGCTAGTACCTGATGTGTGAAACCCAAGGTTCACTGACGGCTTGTATATACTGTGCTGGCCGGACCTTCACGGCCACACATCAGTTCTGTCTGCCTGGTTCAATATCCCCCATGCGGTCAATACATCTTCATCATCACATAGCGATCACAAATCGAAGCAAACTGTCACGGTGACCTCCTCTCCAGGTCCAGATCACTATGCAGACCTTCAGATCTGATGTGGTGGTGTGGCTGGGAGTTCTGCGTGGTTGAGGAGGAGGTGAAGCGTGGGACATAGTGACAATTTCCCGGGTACATTCATCCTAGGAGCAAACATATACAGTTCAATGTGTCACAAGTATACTGTACAGATACGTACTCACACACACACACTCACACACACGCACACATACACCGTATGTAAAGAAGAGCATTCCAGCAAAGGATCCTCTGACATTGTCATATTCCAGAGGCGCGGATGTCAAGCTTTGTGAGCTTCCGCTTGATGTTCCCTGTCTGCTCGTTCGCCCACCCACACCCCCACACACACACAGCAGGATTGCCGTCTGTCTAAGGTAATAACATTGCCCTGGGACTCACCAACACACGAGACGTCCAGAGCCAGAAGAAGAGGGGTGAGAGCAGTGAGATTCCCGTGTCCTAAACACTGCACACACACACACACACACACACAGCTACATCCTGAAGGGTAACGAAGCATGTCTACGGAGTGAGTCAGCAGGACTTGGGAGGAGAGGCCAGGGGAGGAGTGTGCAGTTGGAGGGATGAAGGGATGGAGAGAGGGAGGGATTGAGAGCTGGGGGGAGAGAGGATGAGAGACGGATGAAGGAAGGAAGGGAGAGGTGAGGCAGGGTGGACGGCTTTTGTGAAGAAGAGGGATGGTAAAGGCAGAGGTAAAGAAGGAGATGGGGAGGAAATGAGGGATGGAGGAGGGTCTGTATGCTGTAGCCTCTGAAGGGGGTGTCTGTCCACCCTGGTGATAGAATGCAGGCAATCCCACTAAGTGCTGCCCAATGATTCCATCTGTGGAATAAAAAGCAGTGCTACAGATAGGCTAATGGAGATGACACAAGCCCACACTGCAGGAGACTGAATGTAGTCTGTGGCAGAAGAACACACACAGCCACACACACACACAGCCACACACACACACACTTATCCACCTTAATGGGAGTGAATGCCATTAAGCTGCATGGCTGTACTGATCACAAAATAACATAGAGTTGCCCACTTCACATACTGATCAGCTAGGTAGAACAAGAAGGAGGAAGAGAGAGAGAGAGAGATGTAGGGAGAAGGGGGGAAGTGAATGATTTATTGAGCCTGTCAGTCTTTAGCTCTTATCCCTGTTACGCGATGGGAGTGCTAATCAGGTTTTACCACTTGGGTCTATTCGATTTATAAAAGAGTAAGGAGAGTTCATACTTGTGTATTTCTGATTCATTTATTATCTTCATGACAATGCCGACACTACTTTGTGACCTATGGTCTATTCAGGCCAAGGAAATGAATGCATACGTGACGTTTATTACACAAACAAAGAAAGATGAATTTAAAAATACATTTGGCTCACTAATATAGCCCTTTTCAGAAATGGAAAATTGTGTGTACGTGTGTGTGTACGTGTGTGTGTGTGTGTGGACATCTCGGCCTCAGTGCCTGGCCCTCTTCCTTCTAGGCTGAGGTGGACTGTCAGGTTCCAGGCTGGTGTCCAGATCTATGTGCACCACGGAGTGGAGGGCTGTGATGTCGTAGCTCTCCCACACCTGCAGCTGTCCATGCCTGGCCCACGTTGGCCCAGTGCAGAGAGGGGCCGCCCAGCGCCTCCCACAGGCGCTGTTTGTTACTGCGTCCCAGGGCCAGGCCGCGGCTTGGGGTGGAACGGCGGCCAGGGTCCACCACCGAGTTGTAGATCTGCTTGTATTGTTCTACGGTGCGATTGTGGATCCCCAGGGGTCCTTCGGGGCAAGCATGCTCCGAGATGAGGTTCATTTCCTGGGCAGTGAGGAAGCTGGGGGCGGGGGGGTCGCGGAGGTCTGGGAGAACGGCGGCGTTGCGGACGTGCCTGTCCTCCAGAGGGCGCTTTGTACCCTGCAGGTTTCCCTGCAGCTCTGCCTCCCTCCTCGCCCTCTCCTCGGCCTGGTGAGGGAGAGATGGAAGAGAGGGAGGGAGAGATGGAGGAGGGTGAGGGAGAGATGGAGGAGGGTGAGATCATAAAAGAAGAAGAGAGATCAATTCAACGTCGAGCAGTTTGACCATGAGGATCCTTCTGTTGTATGTTAGCAGATGTCTCTTAAGGTACTGCTTTTAGATTCTACTGAGCCATAAAAACATATTTTTATGAAAATGATAAACCGTTCTGATTGAACAGCTGAGTTACCTCAGCCTTGAGAGAAGAATCCTTCAGGGCAGGGAAAAACATGACCTTAGGAGCCCTGGGAGCCGTCAGTATGCTCTTGAGAACCATTTCCTGGGCATCCAGGAGGTTGGGGGCAGGGGGGTCACGGAGGTCTGGGAGAACGGCGGCGTTGCGGACGTGCCTGTCCTCCAGAGGGCGCTTTTTACCCTGCAGGTTTCTCTGCAACTCTGCCCCCCTCCTCGCCCTCTCCTCTGCCTGGTGAGGGAAAGATGGAGGAGAGGAAGGGAGAGATGGAAGAGGGTGAGGGAGAGATGGAGGGTGGGACAATAGGAGAAGAAGAGGGAAGAAGTTTCAGTGGATTGCAACTTGAACATGAGGATCTTTCTGTTGTAGAAGAAGTGTCTTTAGGTACCGGTACTATCACAGAAAATGACAGAAATCGTTCAGACTCAACAGCTGAGTTACCTCAGCCTTGAGAGAAGAATCCTTCAGGGCAGGGAAGAACATGGCCTCAGGAGCCCTGGGAGCTGTCAGTACACTCTTGAGAACCATGCCATCTTCCTCCACCCCTCCACCCAAGTGAACTATCTCGCTGCTGGGTGAACTACCCTGTGCGGAAGCGTCCATCTTGGGGGTGAGGGGGTGTATGAGGGAAGGATCCTGGTGGGTGAGTTCGATGTGGACCGAACCATTTTCAGACTTCATCCGTTTCCCCGAGTAGAAAGAGAGGGAGGCAGCACTGTGGGTGTCATCCTGAGGCAGTGTGTGTCTGTGACGGCTGCAACGATGCCCGACACGCTTCTGAAATAGCAACACACACAGAACTCATTATTTGTATTACGCTTATACACAATTAATATAGATGCTATTTAGTTAGGATCTATATTACGTAATATACAGTGAACCATTGTCAGCGCCTTAGCTCACCTTATCCATAATGGTAAATTATACAGGAAAATGTCTTCTGTCTTTAGTAAGAGGTTTACAATCTAAATTGAAGTGAATTGAAGTCTTGTAATGCAAATTTGTGTCTCATTTGTGTTGGTAGTGCTTTCTAGTGGTTACATAGAATGTTAGTGTTAGTTCTAGAAGCCCTGTCAACAATAGGATTAAACATTCTAAATGAAAGTGAATAGAACACTTTTTTATGATAGCCTACAAGAATGATCCATTTGTTTTCCCCTTAAGTATGACACTTGAGGCTTAATTTCTCCTTAGCTGAGGGACTTACTGAATGAAGGATGTGGCACAAAATCCCTAAAAGGGTTTTCTCGGTTAAGTAAAAACAAAGAGTATAGAAGCACAAGTCAATATAAGTTCTTTGGTAAAAACATGAAGACAGGATTTACTGCATTAAAAGTGATTTTCCAGTAATACGTTTCCACGGAAACTGTTTATTTGCACTACTGATGACCTTCATTGTACATCGACTCCTGAAGTGGGCCGGTAGTAAAAATTGTAGAAAAGAAGACAATAAAATCTAGGTGTTAGTTCTACCTGTGTTGAACTGTTTAATTTGTATATATATATAAACTGGATTACAAATAGCCTAAGGTTGCATGATGGCACGTTACGTTGTCCTGGTTACATTCAGATTAGTCAAGATAATTAGCTCTAGCTAATTTTAATGTAGATATCATTTAGTGAGTCATTTAGTTTTTCAAAACAAGCAGCCAGTCGACATTTAACGTTAAGTGTGGAGACGTGCTACAGTGACGTTGTTAGGTAACGTGGGGGGTGCTTTGTAGAAGCAACAGCGTAAAACACAACGTTAGAGATCTAGTTTGTTGTAATGAGAAGTGTAAAAACATTTTTGGTTCGTTAAGAAATGGTGGCGCTAATTGGAAACACGGGGTTGAGGCAGGGACGTAGTTTGGTTTCAAATATGGACGGGACAGCTTTTTAATAACTGAGGATGCAGCAATTAACTATCATTTCATTCATTTAATTCAAAAAAGGACAGATTTGCCTTTTTTCTAAATGTCTAATGAAACCTGCGCCTATGACTCAAGATCAGTTGTGCAACTGGCCCCAGATCTGGTTCCTCTGGGTTCCTGAGGGCCTCAGTATTGAACTAGTTCAGGATCGACTCTCCAGGCTCAGGCTCCTCTGCAAACAACATTGGGAGAAATGCTCGTGTACGTCAGGTCACGAGGGGCCGGGCCTCAGGGTAATCAGAGCAGCTTTGCAAACATGCTGAAGTGTGTTCCGATCCCCTTCTCTTGGGCTGCATGTTTCAGTGAGTCAGACCGATTCATGTGGTCTCAGCTGTCTAGTTAGAGCAGGGGGTTTTCAAATGGAAAGGACAGTACACTTGTCCTTTCCATAAGGGATTTGCGGAATTGTTATCATAGAAAACAATTCGATTTTCCCCTTTACGTAACCGTCAAACTTGTCAGTTGAACATCTGGTCCCAGATCACCTAGGAGGGATTTTAATATTTCAGACATCACATTTACACCATGAGGAGACAACAGCATCAGGAAGCTCCTGAGGGCCACATGTCCATAATAAGTTTGTTTATTACCTCTAGGGGGTGTGTGTGTGTATGTGTGTGTGTGTGTGTGCATGTCTGGGGATGTGTGTTTTTCTCAGACCTCTCCAGCCTCAACACACCATCCCTCAACCAGATTAGAAACATAATTGGATGAAGCAGGCGTCAGGTTTCCAGGTCTCCTACAGACCCAGGCAACATGCGTCACCCAGCTCAGCCACGTCAGCCTGCTCTGGGGAAGGAATCCATCATTAGGCCCCTGCCAGTCTGGAGCTTCAAGACAGAGTAAGTAGCAGTAGAACCAGCGCTGGAGGGACAAACCTGGCCTGACCTTGTCTAGACTAAAACAGGCAGATGACACACACAAACATACACAAGCATGCACACAGAAACGGGTCCAGAAACAGGGCCGTGGGGAGGACTCCTCCTTCCCTCACAGACACAAAGGAGGATGCCAGACGGATGACAGACCTCCCCAACAGCCACATGCATACATACAGGACATTAGCTGCAGGCCCCAGCCCTGCAGTGCAAAATGAGAGAGCGGCCCATAAAGCTAATAGAATGGGCCACTGGTGTCTCTCTGGTGTCTCTCTCCAGCGTACTGCTCTGATGCAGATGACGGCAGGAGGTCCATTAGGATCGGTTCTATTAGTCTGGAGGAAAGGGAAGAAGGAGAAGCGGAGATGAGCAGAAGAGGAAAAGGGGAGAAGAGGCGGGGAGAAGGCAGAGAAGAGGGGGTCAGGTGGCTGAGCGGTTAGGGAATCGGGCTATTACGTAATCAGAAGGTTGCCGGTTTCGATTCCTGGCCGAGCCAAATGACGTTGTGTCCTTGGGCAAGGCACTTCACCCTACTTGCCTCGGGGGGGAATGTCCCTGTACTTACTGTAAGTCGCTCTGGATAAGAGCGTCTGCTAAATGACTAAATTTAAATGTAAATGTAGAATGGGAGAGGAAAGGTTGTTGTGAGAATTCCCTGCTTAGAAATGTACAGTAACGAAAGTTACTCATAATTGTTCTGAAAACGACGTCCCTGAAGCTCATTGTGGCTCTCAGATGTTCCATTTAAGCAGCGTGTCAGGGAGATGATGACTCTCCTCTGAACACCATCATACCAGATCCAATCATCTCTATCTGTGCTGAGCAGAGACCCTGTACGTTTAAATGCTTAAACATGTGGAATTATCCGACAAAGAGAGCTGCTATTTCACATGCTCCAACCAACCCAGAGCTGCTGTGTCTTCAGAAAGCACTTCATTTGACAATAATAAACCTCAATCAGGAAAGGAGAACTAATTATAGTGGCTCTTAATTGGTTTTTGGCATTAAAGACACAGTTGTACTCTGAATGAGGGTTTTCAATTTTTGGGCTGAGGAACATAATTAAACCTAGGATTAACGTATGTATTCATAAGATATGGCAGGGTTCTGAATCATTATTTGAGTGCGTTGAAGTGTTTCACATAAACTGTCCAAATGTGTCATCTCTCTCTCTTTCCCTCATACACACACCAACTCACACGCACATGACCTCACACACGCACACAACTTACACAAGAGAGAGAAGCAGCACCATATGGTGTCCCAGTCGAACAGGTGTGAAATATAACTCAAAGGATAGGGGAGGGAAGATGACAGTTTGTATGCAAACTCACTCTTACCCACTGTGACCTGTTAACACACACTCACACACCCAGTGAGTGAGTGAGTGAGTGAGTGAGTGAGTGAGTGAGAGTGCATGTGTGTGTGTGTGTGTGTGTGTGTGTGTGTGTGTGTGTGTGTGTGTGTGTGTGTGTGTGTGTGTGTGCGTGCGTGTGTGCGTGCATGTGACCTGTGTGTGTGACTCTCGTGTGTGTGCATTTGTGTGTGTGTGTGTTTGAAAGAGAGCGCTTTCCCTCTTGTGTATGCTTCTCCATGTCTCACAAGTAGCCCAAGGCTACACTCAGCTCCAGTTCAAGGCTCCTTCAACTACCAATTACAGTGTGAGAAAACTCACTCTTAATTGTCTATTTCTATCATCCGCATAATTCTACAGCAAATACATCATGCTGGGCTGAGCTGCGATTTAACGAAATCCATGGAAACATATTCATGAAATCTTTTGAAATGTTAAAAACAAGGATGTTTTTGCCCCAACCATCTAATGATGGTGTTGGTATGTTCCAGGCAGGTGCCCAGTAGAGTATGTAACAGAAACAGGAAGATCTCCCAAATGAGTTGAGAAAAGAGTTGTGTAATATTGGCTTCTTCCAGCGGCCAGTGGAGGGAGAGAGGATGGAGGGTTTCATCCTCAGTTAAAGCCCATCATCAGAATGAGCTCCAGGCTCACACATCAAAGCACTTCTCACAGGGGGGAGCAGTGATGAGACAGCCAGATGTCCTCCGCTCTCTCTCTCTCTCTCTCTCTCTCTCTCTCTCTCTCTCTCTCTTTGTCTCCCTCCTTCCCTTTCTCTCTCTCTCACTCATGTAACACTCTCTTTATCCATCTTTCTAAGGATGTTTCTCTTTCTCCCAAACTTTATATACTACATTTCTGTCTCTCTTAATTCACCATGTTTGTGTCATCTCTTTTTCTGGTGTCTCTCCCATCTTTCTACCTCATCTCCCTCTCTCATCTCCCTCTCTTTTATCTGTATCTGTAGATGACCTGACAGACTCTAAGTAACCATGACTCCATCATATTCTCCTATGGACGTACAGTAGAAGAGAAAGAGAGAGAAAGAGAGAGGGATGGCGAGAGCGAGAGGAAACAGAAAGAGAGACAGAGCCGTCATTCGTACAAAACGGTCAGGAGCGAGATGTCTGACCTACAACCTGTCTCTCCACAACAAACCATTCCGATTCAGACCTACAGACAGGCTTAGACATCACACACATACAGCATGCACACACAGACATGTACACACACGCCCAAGGTCCTAAAGTGTCTCAAGAAAAGCAATTTAAAGCGAGGGAAAAGGAAATATGACCACTATTAAAGTTAACTCCTCTCCCGCATCTATCCCTGCTTGACTCTCCCTCTCGCCCCCTTTCGTCGGTTTCCTCCTCTTCCACATCTGCGGTCTCTTTCTCTCTCCATCACAATTTTTATCACCCTATTTTCAAGTCATTTCACTGTTCCCCACCTCCATCCTCTGCTCTTTTCATCTCTCTCTCATGCCAGCTGCGCTCTGAACGAGTCCCCATTATGAGAACTGTATTACTGCTCTTGTGTTCCTGTTTGTCCCTGGCCCATTCCACTGTTCCCTCCCCCTCCACATCACAGATTTTCCATCCGCTCCCAATCTTGTTGTCCTTCTCCTTCTTTTCCATCTCCTCCACCGCTCCCTTTTCACCTCCCGCTCTCTTTCCTTCCCTCTCCCGTAGCAGCCTCTCTCGCTCCGTGCTCCCATTTATCACGGTAAACTCCGGTGACAGTCCTGCGCTGCTTCGTGGCAGCCCTCTTAGTAGGGGCTGACGCGCACGGCCTTGAGGAGAGGAACCGAAAATGAGGGGGGGGCAGGGGGGGGGGGGGGTGGATAAGGGGGCTGGGACGGAGGGCGAGAGAGAGAGAGAGAGAGAGAGAGAGAGAGAGAGAGAGAGAGAGAGAGAGAGAGAGAAAGCGAGGGAGAGAAGCGGGGAAGCAGAAGAGAGATGGGGAGGCGCGATGACGGCTGTCAGGGGACGAGGCAGAGAGTGGGGGGACAGAGAGAAAAAGGAGAGAGGGAGGGAGGGAGCAAAAGAGAACACAGTCATGTGTGCTTACTTATTTCAACACTTTGTGAAAATCCTTTATCAGTGAACCTAATGTGAGTTGTCCTTATCCACGTGCTAGCATCACATCTGGTTGGCTAGATGGAGACATGGCTCAAACACCTATGTTCAGCCACCAACACCCACCCCGCCCCCCACCACGTGCCTGATCTGCAGTGATGTGTGTCATCACTGCTCAGCCAGCTGTACACTTAGCAAAGTCTTCTCTCACTGTAATGGAGGCTTCCAATATATCTGAGCACAGCTTCACAGTGTGTGCACTTACCTTAGTCACAATTTACACGTATTTATGTGTGTGTGTGTCTGAGAGAGAGAGAAAGAGAGTGTGTGTGATGTGTGTGTGTGTGTGTGTGTGTGTGTGTGTGTGAGAGAGAGAGAGTGTGTGTGTGGTGTATGTGTGTGTGTTTTTTTGTTGAGCAGATAACGACTGACACGGTTGTTTCACTCTTCTGTCTGTCAAGTACTCTCTGGATCAATACCCTATCATCCCATTTATTAGCCTGTTACTCCTCCCCCTACCCCACCCCTCCCCCCCCCCCGCCCTCCAAACACACACACACCTCCCACACACATTTTCCATCACAGTACCACCTCCACAATACTGCCATGATAACATGACAGACTCCAGGATAGCTCTATATCTGAGATGTCAAACCCATCTCAGCTGTTCTGATCCACTACTCCTACACCCCCATATACACACAACACACACACAAAAAGTTGTGACTCCGGCAGTCATAAATCACATCGTCCAGATATCTCAATAACCCCAAATACCAACCCATCATGTACAGTGTGTGTACACATTCATGAACACTAGACAAACACATTGCAAACACTCATCACAGGTGACACCGATAATGAGATCGCAGCCCATCCACCTCTATGAGC